>CM034397.1:23732847-24332847 GCA_019925095.2 Dendrolimus kikuchii
TACAAGACATTTCTGACGTGATATTTATGTTTCTCGGCCAAAAACGAGAAGAATCGACTTGTATTAATACTACGGAACCCTTCCTTGTGCGTGCTCCGACACGCACTTGTTCGATTGTAATACCACCTGAATTATAACCAGAGCATGCCGCTAATGCATCAAGAATAAGTTAATTTATTCATATATACCAACCATAAATGCAATGAAAGTCGGCTATTATTATTCACGTACGAAAATTACGAAATTTGAGTACATAAAAATGGGTACTTAGCTATCACAACGTTAAGGTTTTATTATAGTTCTACCGGAAATAACCACAGCGGTATACTTTAAAAATGAGTGTCGTACTCAGAGATTAGACTTTAATGAGTAAATTTTTTTTTATTATATTCTGGCGAGTGATAGTGGAACAATCTAGTTGTTTTAAGAAGCTTTAGAAAAAGGTAGAAGATTCTGGAAGCAAAAGACAAGGACAGATACATTTTAGAAAGGGATAGACGATGAACGAAAGTCCTAGAATAGAAGGTCCGGGAAGAAAAAGACAGACATAGATAGATGTAAGAAAGGGATAGATGATGAACGAAAGTCCTAGAATAGAAGATTCGGGAAGAAGAGTCATCCGTGCAGGAGCGGAGAAAGAATACAATTTCCTGCGGCCTGGCGGCCTGTCGTAAGAGGCAACTAAACAACCCACGGCCAGGTGGTAGGGTATTTGCTCGATTGGATGGCGACCACCCCTGGTCTAGAGTATGTCGTCATAACAACCTTGAGTTGTATTCCGGCATTAGTGACCAGGTTCCAGTCTCCTTTAAGAGAGCAGCAGCGCATTTGTAGCACCTTTGGTGTTGCAAATATCCATAGGCGATGGTAACCACTTTCCCTCAAGTGGGCCGTCTGCCTGTCTGTTAAATTCCTGCAACAAAAAAAAAGGAAAAGACAGAGATAGATAGATGTTTAGAAAGGGATAGATAGTAAATAAAAGAATAAAGAAACGAAGATCGAAATTATGCGTTCCAGAAGATTCTTCCGGCTATATAAGCAGCGTAAGGCGCGCCTGCCGGGCAGTTGAGGTTCAGTTCAAGACAGCGAAGCGACAACTGCGATATGAAAGAGTTGGAAGAGAAGTTTAATAGGCGACAGTAATGATTTCAGTGGTGAATTTAGTGAAAAGTTTAGTGGACAGTTCAGTGAAAGAGGAGTGTAGCGTAGTTTAAGAGAAGATCCAGAAGCGAACACTGCAGTAGATGGAGGTGGTCTACGCAATATCGGCGATGGTATTGTGAGTGACATCTTATCGTCGGGACAAGGCGTCGTTAGTCGAGCGCGTAAGGGCCACCCTGCGAGAGGAATCACGTAAGGCTGTGCAAGTTAATAAAAGCGTTTAGTTAAAAAACTGGTGTTTCCTTCCAATCCTAAGTGCGTACCCCCGCTCGCACGTAACAATATAGATAACCTGCCACTGACGATTATTTTTGATTGAAGTCTACTTCCTACTTTACGTACAGGGCACGATAGGGCGTCCCCCGCAGGCGACGCTCACCGATGCGCCCCCGTCGGTGTGAACTCTCGCGCATGCGGCGAAGGGGGCCGCCACCCTTCACGCAGCGCCAAACCTGGCGGGTCGAGAGGAGCAGAGTGCCGTATAGGCACGTGGAATGTGAGAGGTGGAATGAAAGATAAGATGGACGAAATGATTGATATAATGCATGAGAGAAGCCTGGATGCCGTATGTCTGACAGAGACAAAGCGGAAGGGGTGCAGCGTCGATGACCTCCCCGGTGGCATGCTTGCTCTGTGGTCCGGCGTGGACCTGGACGAGCGTGCAAGTGGGGGGGTAGGCGTCGTACTCTCATCCCGCTTTGTGTCTGGAGTAAAAGACTATTGTCTGGTGAACCCGAGACTTCTCTGGGTACGTCTAAAACTGGGGATCACGCGAGTTTTTCTGGTCGCAGCTTATGCTCCCGTAAGCTCAGCGGATCCCCAAGAACTCGAGAAGTTTTGGGAGTCTGTGAGAGAAATTCTGGATTTGGCTGAAGGGAACGAAAGATTAATTATGTGTGGTGATCTTAATGGCTGGGTGGGGACCAAACGAGACGGCCTTGAGGCTGTCCTTGGACCCTATGGTGACAAGAGAGTGAATGATGCTGGTAGGCCAATCATAGACGTATGTATGGAAAGAAACTTGCTTGTGTCGAACACCTTATTCCATCATAAGGATATTCACATGTATACATGGAGAATGAATGATCAGAAAAGTATGATTGATCTGATTTTAATAGATAGTCGCCTCCGAAACACAATAATGGATACAAGAGCCTACAGAGGCCCCACTCTTGAAACGGACCACTACCTGGTGATAAGCCGGTTTGTGGGCCTTTTCAAGAAGTGGAGACACTGGCGAGTGCGTACCAATTTCGGGGAGCTTGAAAGAATAAAGTGTGAAAAATTGGAAGATGTTAGTGTAAGGAGTATGTATGCGCGCCTAGTCGAAGAAAGGCTTGCAAAAGCGGACTTCTCCGACTTAGATGTGGATAATGACTGGGATAGTATGAAAGAAAGTATAGTGGAAAGCGCAAAAGAAGCATGTGGATGCGCAAAGAGGCACATAACAACGAAAGGTGATGAATGGTGGGACGCGGATGTTAAATCCAGCGTAGAGAGAAAGAGAAAAGCCTGGCTGGATTATGTTGCTTCTTTGCAACAGAATGACAGTATGAAAGAGATGAAGAAAGAAATTTATCGCCTCTGCAAGAATGAAACCAAAGCTTTAGTGAAAGAGAAGCGCGAAAGAATAAAATTGAAAGAAGAAGAGAAGCTGACGGAGAACTTCGAGGCGAATACCAAACTCTTTTGGAGAGAGGTTAAGAAGTCTCGGGGTTGTTCGTCAGCTTCCAGAATGGAAAGAATAAAATCTAAAGCTGGGGACGTTCTTGCTCACCCACAAGAGGTGTTAGCGCGATGGAGTGAATATTTTAGAGAAATGTATGATAATATCCCGGATGCTGGCACCACGACTGAGTCTGTGACCGACTCCGAGGAGTCAGCATCCGAGATCACTTTGGAAGAGATCGAATGGTCGATAAGAAGTCTGAAAAATGGAAAGGCAGGAGGAATCGATAGTGTGTCTGCTGAGATGATCAAATATGGTGGAACCTGCGTCCGGGACGCTTTCCTGTCCTTATGCAATTTGTGCTGGAGGACGGGAAAGGTTCCCAAGGACTGGAGGCGCGCTGTCATCGTGCCCTTGTATAAAGGCAAGGGGTCACGTATGGAGTGCGCCAGCTACAGGGCCATCAGTTTGATCAGCACAGCATCTAAAGTGTATACGAAGATTATTGAAAAGAGAATGAGAGTGGTATCCGATGGATTATTGTGGGATGCACAAGGTGGCTTCAGAAATGGAAGGGGATGTATGGATCAAGTTTTCTCTCTCCGCAATATCGTAGAGAAGCAGCTGGCTATGGGCCGGAAGGTTTTCTGCGGTTTTGTGGATCTAGAGAAAGCATTTGACAGGGTTGTGCGGAAGGACCTCTGGGACATATTGCCCAGATATGGGATTGATGGCCAACTGATGCGTGCTGTGCAGTCCACTTACGAGGACTGTATGGCATGCGTGCGGCTGGATGGCAGCCTGTCGCCCTGGTTTGACGTCAATATTGGCGTCCGACAGGGCTGCGTGCTGTCGGCTTTGCTGTTCATCCTATACCTGGACGATTGTCTCCAGAGAATAAGATTGATGGATGTTGGGGTGCGGATGAGTGATCTAGTTGTAAGTTAGGTAAACTTCTAGGCGCTAAGAACCTCAGCCAGAAGGCCCAGCTCGCCGTACACAACGCGGTGCTGGTACCTACGCTCACGTATGGAAGCGAGAGTTGGGTATGGAAGAAAGAGCATGAAAGTAGAGTAAACGCGGTCGAGATGCGAGCACTGCGCAAAATCTGCGGAGTGACGCTTGCGGACCGCGTTCGTAATACCGAAGTAAGAAAGAGAGTTGGTCTGAAAGAGAGTGTCGGGGTGAAGGTAAGGAAAGGAATGCTCCGGTGGTTCGGGCATGTGGAAAGAATGCATGATGAAAGAATGAATAAACAGATATACAATGCAAAAGTGGATGGATGCAGAAGTCGTGGAAGGCCACGACACACCTTCCATGATCAAATTGATCGTGTACTAGCAGAAGGTGATGTCAGGAGCCTTAAGAACAGACGAGCGTGCATGACAAGAGTTATGAATGTCAAAGAAGCAAGTGAGGTATGTAAGAATAAGCCTAAATGGCGCTCTGTTGTTCGTGCCTACCCCGCAAGGGAACTGGCGTGAAGTTATGTATGTATGTATGTATGATAATTAAATTTAAACCTGTGGCAGCTTAAATGTTCGAATCCTCGCCGGAAGGTATGCATCATCACTTAGACAGTTTTCTGACCTAATGTTCATATTGTTTTAATTACCACGTGCTAACGTTGAAGGAAAACATTTAGATGAAACCTGCACCTAGAGATAACCGATGTGTGAAACCCGCTAATCTACATTAGAAATGGAGACCCCCCTTACCCTGCTGTGGGATGTTAATAGGCCGATATGAAAACCACTGCAGGATTCATCTGCTCCATCGGCCATTCATCCTGCGACAGATGTGACCGACCCCTTACCATTTCAACTTCAGCAATAAAAAAATACAATCAAATATTATTTATTACATACATACATAACTTCGCGCCAGTTCCCTTGCGGGGTAGGCACGAACTACAGAGCGCCATTTAGGTTTATTCTTACACACCTCACTTGCTTCTTTGCCATTCATAACTCTTGTCATGCACGCTCGTCTGTTCTTAAGGCTCCTGACATCACCTTCTGCTAGTACACGATCAATTTGATCATGGAAGGTGTGTCGTGGCCTTCCACGACTTCTGCATCCATCCACTTTTGCATTGTATATCTGTTTAGTCATTCTTTTCACATGCCCGAACCACCGGAGCATTCCTTTCCTTACCTTCACCCCGACACTCTCTTTCAGACCAACTTATACTAATATTATTTATTAAACTACGATATAACAGTGGAACAATAAGTCAGACATGACATTTTGTAATTATATGTCAAAAATGTCATTATATTACTCAATAAGGAGTCAGAATTTATTGAATACCTTATTGCGTTATGTTAAGGCATTGATAGATCAACTTATATATAAATAACCAAAGGTCACATTTCGATTTACTTTCTCCTGTTATTGCGTCACTGTCACTGAACTTTTTAACACCGTGCAAGAACGGAGCAAGAATACAATTTCCTGCGGCCGGGCGACCTGTCGTAAAAGGGCGGCAAAACAACTTACAGCCAGGCGAGTATTTGCCCATCTTAATGATTACCATCCCTGGTCTAGAGTATGCCGCCATAACAACCTTGAGTTGTGTTTCAGTCTCCCTTAAGAGAGCAGTAGCGCAAAACACAGGCAAACAAAAAACAGGTGGCCACTATGAAAAGTAAGAGTTAAATAAAATTATATACTCCCAAGTTTTAACAAAGTTATGAATTGTTCACATAAAGCCGACGACGTTTAAGTTTGTATGCGTGAGATTGGGATGATAAGTTTTTAAAGTCAATGGCTCACGACTTTTTTAAGGTTTCAAGTGTTAAAAGTAGGACGAGTACGTATTTTTAGGGTTCTGTATGTTGCAGATATATCACAACTAGATGGCGTTGTCTCAAAATACATCGTGCTATGTTTTCAATTTCGTATGTATACCATAAGTGTAATTTTTAAGTCGTCATGGGCGTTATCAATAATTTTTGGCAACGGGTATCTAGCCGATATTTTGTTCCAATACCGGTATTGATAACCGTTGCCGAATATCGGAATCAAAGCAGGTTTTCAACTAATACGCGCATCGTTTTAAATAAGGTTGTCTTTGGTTCATAACAATATTCGTGAAATGTTGTTAATCTCTCCTTAGTCTGTGCGTTGCTGGATAATGGTGATTAAGTTGCTAGCCAATACTCGCGTCTTCTCTGTTTTGCAAGTTAGGAATCATTTAGAAAAAGAGAGAAGGCATAATTATTCGGGTTACTATCGTTCGATCGGTTACCAACGTAGCGAAAACGGAATCACTGAATCTCACCAGCTATTGTGATTATTCGTGTTATTGTTAGTTGGTTGGCAACGTCGCGTCATCGTCAGTTGTTTGTACATAGATATTAGATAACTGATAACCGTTACTAGCTGTATCAATACCGATACGGTACGTTAGAAGCATGTCAACCGTTTTCAGTTACGTTTTGCTATAGCGGACACATGCTTATCTAGAATACTATAAGCATTATGGAATAAACAGATATACAAGTAGTCCGTCCGTCCAATATTAATATCCAAGTTAGTGGTACCGGTTGCAATTTTAGCCTCCGGAGATTTTTCACCAAAAACCGGTTTTTCACCGGATAATAAAATATTGAATCAAATTTTGTTTTACTACTTCTGTTAACTATTTCTGTTCAAAAAACAGAACATTTCCATTGCATCTGTATGCAAACTTGTTCGCCGACTACCTACCATATAGCCAGCTGTAGAAAAAAGTCTCTCTGAAGGGACTGATGTAGCGGGCACGCAAAGATATCTAGCAGTACCTAACGGCGAAAGGTGTTTATTGTGCTCCAAAATCATGCCGTCGTCTCCGCGTGTACGAAAATACCGGTAAACAATAAAAAACCGGTGATGACTGTAACCGGTTTTTGTAGAACCGGTACACATCTCTAATTCATGTGTTTATTCAAACTCAGTGAAGGACTTTTCTGAGCTTCATAAATTAAAAAAGTTTACTTCCTATTTTGCCTACAGATTCACGACGTGTTTTTAATATATAATATACTAGCGGTTCCGGCAGATGTTATCCTGTTATAAAAAAATAAAAATCTATAACTGATTCCAGCGCCATCTACCGGATCTAATTGTGAATCTAAATTATCCCCGGACCCCCTCAAACACTATTTTTTTACACCTTGGGTTACGTTATTGCACTTTTAGTAGGGGTCCTTATTTTTTTCTAGTAATAAATATAGCCGATATTAATCTCGAATAATGTAGGATTTTAATAATGAAAGAATTTTGAAATCGGTTCAGTAGTTTACCAGCTTACTTAGTTAGTCAACTAGCGGCCCCGGCAGACGTTGTCCTGCTCTGAAAAAATAAAAATCTAGGACACGATCCCAGCGCCGCCTACCGGTTCTAATTGCGAATCTAAACCATCCGGGAACTCATTCACACACACAAAAACGAAATCACAAAAATCGCTACAGGTGATTAGGAGGATTCTGGAACCCGATCTCAGCGCCACCTACCAGTTATAATTGTGAATCTAAACCATCCGGGAACCCACTCAAACACACAAAAACAAAATCACCAAAATCGGTCCAGATGATTAGGAGGATTCTAGAACCCGATATCAGCGCCACCTACCTGTTCCAACGGGACAAAAAGTATCTTACGTCCGTCTTCTGGTTCTAAGCTACGTCCCCACCAATTTTCAGCCAAATCGGTACAGCCGTTCTTGAGTTATAAAGAGTGTAACTAACACGACTTTCTTTTATATATACAGATATGATTAGCTAAGTAAACATGCCAGTCATTTTAGACTTAATATAAGGGCAATATACATACATACATAACTTCACGCCAGTTCCCTTGCGGGGTAGGCATGAACAACAGAGCGCCATTCAGGCTTATTCTTACACACCTCACTTGCTTCTTTGACATTCATAACTTTTGTCTGTTCTTAAGTACACGATCAATTTGATCATGAATAAGGGCAATATAATAATATGAATACCTAAAAATATTGCTTATTGCTGAGAAGATCCTCTCATCCCTGCTCAAAACCAATCTTGATGGAGAAGAGCAATTATTCATTACCATCAAACCAAAAAAGTCACCATCCTCAGCAGTGCCAAGTTCTTAAGCAACAATTAAACAATAAATTATAACACCACACAAAGTCACAAACTAACAACAAAACTTATACACATACTGAAACCAACGCGCACTACCACCACATTGCATTACACGCACACTCCACAAACAAACCAAGACACACAAAGAGCCTAACAATTAATAACCCAGGCGCAGAAAAGAAAAAAAAACAACACACATGGCACTAGATAGGACATATATATAAGTATAGATATAAGGCCCACACTGCACATGCACTTCCTCACAACACCAGCATGTAACAGATACACTCCACATTAGTATAAGTTTAGTATTAAAATTAGAATAAATTAATATAATAAGTTATTCGTAAGAAATTCTTCTTTAAAATAATGCTTAGCCTTTTTTCCCCATAGTACATATGTAGATTTTTCTTTTCTTTTCACAACACTATGTGTTTGATATATCTTTAAGTCTTTTGTAATTTCACTATATATATATTGTTTAATAAAATTAATAAATTTTTTTCACAGTTTATTTATATGTATGTATGTATTTGTGTACATGCTGTATGTGTATACGAACTTATCTTAGTATATATAAATTACGTGTCACGTTGTTCGTCCGCGATGGACTCCTTTAAAAAAAAAAAAAACAAAATAAATGTGAAAACTTCCTTAGAATCAAAACAAACATAAGCAACGATCTTAAACTCACGCCTAGCAAGATCTCGATTGTAATCAACGCAGTTTCGCTCCACATGCGCCTTTATTGTGTCACTTAACATCCGAGATGCGCACGCGCTTGTTAGAGATGGAAAAATAAAACGCAGTGTCATACCGCGACATACAAAACTAATAGAAGACAGTACATGTAAGCTTCGGCTCTCCAAAGTTGGGTAAATGAAATGAAATGAATTTTATTTTATAATTTTATCCGTGCAGGAACGGAGAAAGAATACAATTTCCTGCGGCCGGGCGGCCTGTCGTAAGAGGCGACTTAACAACCCACAGCCAGGTGGTAGGGCATTTGCCCGACTGGATGGCTACCACCCCTGGTCTAAAGTATGTCGCCATAACAACCTTTAGTTGTGTTCCGGCATTAGTGACCAGGTTCCCTTAAGAGAGCAGCAGCGCATTTGTAGCAACTTTGCTGTTGCAAATGTCCATAGGCGATGGTAACCGCTTTCCATCAAGTGGGCCGTCTGCCTGTCTGCTGATCTCCTGCGATAAAAAAAGTGTGTGTAATGGTTTTTTTTATTGATGTAATGTATTTTTTATGCATAATAAAAAAAATGCATTCTGCACTCCTTCTCTATATAAACTATAAGTGCGCGAAATTTCATACTCCTCCGTCCGCGCAATTTTCGTAAAAAGGTACAAAGTTTTTGCTTCACGTATATAACCTATACACAGATTGGTATAATAATACAGCATACGCTTTTTTTTTCAAAATCAGTCGATTCGATTTCAGATTCGGGTAATTGATTTTCAAAAATCTAATTACATCGCCTACAGGAGCCTTAAGAACAGACGAGCGTGCATGGCAAGAGTTATGAATGTCAAAGAAGCAAGTGAGGTGTGTAAGAATAAGCCTAATTGGTGCTCTGTTGTACGTGCCTACCCCGCAAGGGAACTGGCGTGAAGTTATGTATGTATGTAATTACATCGCTTTAATTTTCATCAAATTCGGCATTGAGGCTTCTTTATGTATTATTCGCTACAGTGTACAGTTTCGGATTTAGTCATAGAGGCCTATTTGAAAAATTCGTCTGTATAAAGGAAAATTAGTTTAGGAAATTTACCCAGGAATCGAACTCAGGGCGCATTGCAGTGAACTAAGCGAGCCAATGCTTAGGCCACTAAATCACAGAGGTCGTTAGAAGCATCATTACATAACAAACTATTTATAAGTTTAATTTATAAATTATGGTAAAACAAAGTTCACGGTAGCTCTCACTACTTTCACTTAACCGTTAAAATTTTATTTAACTTCTAATAATAAGTTGTTTTGATTCAAATAAAAATCAATTTGTTGTCAAATAATTACATAGAAATAATGCTTACGTAGATTACGCACTAGGACTCTGTATCGCGGGACACCAAGCACGTGTGTGACTGACGTAACGATTAGACTAAAATTAAATTATTTAAAAAATAGATGTTCAATTGTTTGTGTGTGTGTGTGTGTGTGTGTGTGTGTGAGAGAGAGAGAGAGAGAGAGAGAGAGAGAGAGCGTCTGTGCGTATGTGTGTGTGTGTGATTCTACTCATAAATATCACTTTATATACATTTTAATATCAAGAAAAATAACTGTAGATATATTTGTAGTAACTGTATATTATACTCTCTATATATGTATATACATATGCGTCACTGTAGGAACGATGGAGAACACGACACAAGAAAGAGAGAAAGAAATACTTTATTTGAATAAATAGCGACGTAATGACATACCTTATACATTATTATACACAGAGCATAATGTATGTAATAACAAATCTAGCGGCCCCGTCAGACGTTGTCCTGCTCTGAAAAAATAAAATGTAGGACCTGATCCCAGCGCCACCTCTTGGTTCTAATTGTGTATTTAAACCACCCGGGACCCACTCAAACACATAAAAACAAAATCACCAAACTCGCTCTACGTGATTAGGAGGATTTTAGAATCCGATCTCAGCGCCTCCTACCAGTTCCAACGGGATAAAAAGTATGTATGTTCGTCTACTGATTCTAAGCTACCTCCCCACCAATTTTCAGCCAAATCGGTACCTTAGCAGCTAGCATTACGCTGAGTCTGGGTCCAATTTTAGGACTTATATTGATGCAGTTATCTTTTATTTTACTCAGTATTGTTAACATGTTTATTTGTATGCGACAGTTTAACAGTGATTTATAATAATAATAATAGCATTGAAATTGTGTGCCGCAATTCGTAAGTAATCGCACAATAATTATGTATACCACCAACGCTACTCCTAATCGGCAATATTCTTGCCACGGCTTGTTTGGAAAAGATCGCTTTTTAGCGATAAGACCGCCCTTTGTACACAATTAGAATAATACTAGTTCGTAAGTTTTCTGCAATGGTGTACATTAAAGTGTTATCCATGTATCTGAGTTATAGTTTTTTTTTTTTTTGTTGCAGGAGATCAGCAGACAGGCAAACGGCCCACTTGATGGAAACGGTTACCATCGCCTATGGACATTTGCAACAGCAAAGTTGCTACAAATGCGCTGCTGCTCTCTTAAGGGAAACTGGAACCTGGTCACTAATGCCGGAACACAACTCAAGGTTGTTATGGCGACATACTTTAGGCCAGGGGTGGTAGCCATCCAGTCGGGCAAATGCCCTACCACCTGGCTGTGGGTTGTTAAGTCACCTCTTACGACAGGCCGACCGGCCGCAGGAAATTGTATTCTTTCTCCGTTCCTGCACGGATAAAAAGTTTATGTTCAATGTAAGAAAATATATTAATTAAAAAATAGAAAAATAAAATATTCTGTGGAAAATTACCCTTACATTTCGAGCCTTTACCAACATTTTATTGTAAGCGACATTTGGATCTAAGTATATTTTTTGTTGCAAGGTATTTCTAACTGTTATTTTGTTTTAAGACTTTCAGTATTATTTAGATTAGACCCTGCTGAATCAAAAGCTGAAAGTTTTGAAAACGAAATGATAGTTAACTAAGGTCCAAATGTCGCTTACGATAAATGGTCAAGGCTCAATTTACTGCAAAGTAGTAAGGAAAAAGTACTGCATACTGCACATTGCTGCTGATCGTCACGTTCGCGAAGAATAGTCCAAGAGAAAGTAGAGCAGAAAGGTCTTGACCTTCAGGAGTAAGGAATTCAACGCAAAGAGAAGGAAGGAAGATTAGAAAACAGACTACAGACATCTAAATGAAAATATAGAACACAACGTAAAATCCTGCACAAAAGTAGTAGCTGACTCAGCAGGTAATATATTTCAAAAACTTCATACTTACACAAAATGTCTCTTGCTACTATGCTCACTAACAAGACCACCACTAGTTTTAAGGCAGACATTTTCATGTCCAATCACTAATTACTCCCTCGCTAAAATTAATTGCATTTTGTCACCTTTAATACAACATTCCTACACTTCACTATACTTCGACGATTTCTGTCATTGTAGTTTATATCTGAAACAAAAGAAATATAATACTTTAATTAAAATTTTATACATACATACATGCATAACTTCACGCCAGTTCCCTTGCGGGGTAGGCACGAACAACAGAGCGCCATTCAGGCTTATTCTTACACACCTCACTTGCTTCTTTGACATTCATAACTCTTGTCATTCACGCTCGTCTATTATTAAGGCTCCTGACATCACCTTCTGCTATTACACGATCAATTTGATCATGGAAGGTGTGTCGTGGCCTTCCACGACTTCTGCATTCATCCACTTTTGCATTTTATATCTATTTAGTCATTCTTTCATCATGCATTCCTTGCTTTACCTTCACCCCGACACTTTCTTTCAGACCAACTCTCTTTCTTACTTCGGTATAACGAACGCGGTCCGTGAGCGTCACTTCGCAGATTTTATATTATATATATATAATTTGCCAGGTGGTAGGGCATTTGCCCGACTGGATGGCTACTACCCCTGGTCTAGAGTATGTTGCCATAACAATGTTGAGTTGTGTTCCGACATTAGTGACCAGGTTCCAGTCTCCCTTAAGAGAGCAGCAGCGCATTTGTAGCACCTTTGGTGTTGCAAATGTCCATAGGCGATAGTAGCCGCTTTTCATCTAGTGAGCCGTCTGCCTGTCTGCTGAACTCATGCAATAAAAAAAAAACATCATGTAGGTACCTACCTGTTATATTTATCAATCTATACAACAAAATTGATCTGTCTGTGATTTCATAATAAATGCCAAGAATTAAATTAAATCCTTCCACCCATTTTAATATTATATAAAATTATTAAAGCTAGGCATGTTTGCTGAAGAGAAAATAATTAAAATTAACAAGTTGGCGGTAGGCTAAATAAAACTTTAACAATACTCGTTGACACTTGACATCTTTGTCTTCCGTGATCACGGCCACTGAAAAGTGGCCGAAACGTCGGAAAAACCAAAATCAAATAAAATTACCACGCTTGAAACCGTTAAAACGTAGTTTTATTATATATACAAGTCGCGAAAACTTAAGAAAATATTCAGTTTAATATGATTAACTAATTTTATTAAAAAGCGATCGTTATGCAAGCGGCCCTAAGATTTACATACATACATACATACATAACTTTACGCCAGTTCCCTTGCGGGGTAGGCACGAACAACAGAGCGCCATTTAGGCTTATTCTTACACACCTCACTTGCTTCTTTGACATTCATAACTCTTGTCATGCACGCTCGTCTGTTCTTAAGGCTCCTGACATCACCTTGCCTAAGATTTGTACATATAAATGTATTTATACTACAAAAAAATATATTTCAAATACGAGTGTTTGAATGAATGTTTGTTACTCAGTCACTCCCGAACGGCTGAACGGATCTGGATGAAATTTGCCACAGAGATAATTTATATTCTGGAGTAGTATATAGGCTACTTTTTATCACGGATATACGACACGATTCCTGTGGGGGGATAATATTACCGCGAGCAAGCCGCGGGCAAGAACTAATAAACGATAAAACATACATACATACCTAACTTCACGCCAGTTCCCTTGCGGGGTAGGCACGAACCACAGAGCGCCATTCAGGCTTATTCTTACACACCTCACTTGCTTCTTTGACATTCATAGCTCTTGTCATGCACGCTCGCACGATAAAACAACATCTTGCAATTTAACTTTAAATTAAATAATGATAGATTATAATTTTAATTACTTTTAACCAATAATTATTCGACTCTTTCATGTACCTATTCATGACGTCATAAGTATTGTTACGAGTTTAGCGGGACTCGAATTAAAATGCCGTTGGAATTATTATAGAATTTATCCGCGACTTCGTTCGCGTGGAATAGTTAAAAAAGCCCCCGATTTTGAAACATTCTTCATTTATGCTCCGCTCTTATTGGTCTTTGATATATAGCCTATAGCCTTCCTCGATAAAGGGGCTATCTAAAACTGAAAGAATTTTTCAAATCAAACCAATAGTTCCTGAGATTAGCGCGTTCAAACAAACAAACTCTTCAGTTTTATATATTAGTATAAGATTAGTTCAAACGTCGACGGGTAATAAATGTGCTTTTATAAATCTGTACGTGGAATTTGTCTTTGTCGGCTAGGTTGTAACAGTATGTTCGTTCGTTCAAAATCAATGATGCTGCGACGATTTGTAAGATGATAAAAGTTAATAGTTAATTTGACTGCTCGCTCCACTCATCATCATCATCATCATCCGAGCGTTAAATCCCGGTTGCGTTCGTAGCGTTCACACCGACGCCCAAGGTCCGCTTTCCTACTTTTTCTACTCCACTTCGCACTTCCACTTCCATCGCAGCATATTCATCTCCGTGACACGCAGTTCTTGCTTGTGTCGCTCAAGTACAGGCCACGCTTCACTGCCATACAAAAGGACAAGTCTAATGATGGATTTATAGACCTGTCCTTTTAATTTAACCGGCATTTTGGCGTGACAAATGACACCTGTCACTTCAAGCCACTTGGCCCAAGCTGCCGTGATACGGGCCTTGACGTCGTAATCGATATCCTGATGCACTAAGTACAAATCCCAAGTACTTGAACTGATCCGTGCGCTCGACCGTGTCTTCGCCTATGCGCACGGATGTGGGATCTGTAGTGTTGCAGGCCAAGTACTCAGTCTTCGCCACATTTAGACTGCTCGCTCCACTATTTCCAAGTTACATGAATACTCGCTTTTTTTTTATTGCAGGAGTTCAGCAGACAGGCAGACGGCCCACTTGATGTCAAGCGGTTACCATCGCCTATGGACATTTGCAACATCAAAGGTGCTACAAATGCGCTGCTGCTCTCTTAAGGAAGACTGGAACCTGGTCACTAATGCCGGAACACAACACAAGGTTATGGCGACATACTTTAGACCAGGGGTGGTAGCCATGCAGTCGGGCAAATGCCCTACCACCTGGCTGTGGGTTGTTTTGTCGCCTCTTACGACAGGCCGCCTGGCCTGCATGGATTAATTAATTGTTAATTCTTCCAAATAGGAAGAAGCGTTAGTTGCATTTGAAATATTTCATCTAACTTTTATTTCTGCAATATATAGCGTAAATGATTGCCTATAGTTAATTCCTGATACAGAAACGTGTGCTCACCTGTAATAATAATTGGAAGAACAAAAAAGATGTTAACACTCTTATGTACATGTAGTCATATGTGCATATGTTTAGAAATGTTTCGCAAGACGTAACTTTTAGTTATTCAATGAAAATTACGAGTCTAACTGTTGTTTTGTAACCGAGTTTTATTTTGTTTTAATTTGATCTAATTCAGCGTATTAATTTACATTACTTCATCGTTTGGACAGATATCTCTTCTTGAATGTCGACATCTTAACTGTTGAAACGTTAATTTTTAGTCAGCCAAACGTTTATGCATCATGATGTGAAATATAATGAAGAATTCAACTGAAAAAATGTTTTTGTTATTATTTCCTACTAGCTTCTGCCCGCAACTTCGTCCGCGTGGAATAGTTAAAAAAAATTAGTAAAAAAACATCCCCCGATTTTGAAACATTCTTCATTGGTGCTCTGCTTGTATTGGTCTTAGCGTGACGACATATAGCATATAGCCTTCTTTGATAAATAGTCTATCTAATACTGATTTTTTTTTCAAATCAAACCAGTAGTTCCCGACTCTTTAGCTTTATACATTAGTATAAGATATTCATGTAAACCATTATTTATAATATATATTGACACGATCCTGTATGTATATTTTTGAATGTGCTAAATTTGTTCGGAACAATTCATCATTATTTACAAAAGCCAGGGAAATGTATCCCAGAATTGCAAGAAACCCAGATAGAATGGTTCTAAAAAGACACCTAAAATTGCAATATTACAAAAACAGTCTAATTATATGTGTGGCAAAATATATAACAACAAATAAATTATATGACCCGCTAGTAAATAATATCAACGAATTGTTCGATTATAAAATAAATTGAAACATACATACATAACTTCACGCCAATTCCCTTGCGGGGTAGGCACGAACAACAGAGCGCCATTTAGGCTTATTCTTACACACCTCACTTGCTTCTTTGACATTCATAACTCGTGTCATGCACGCTCGTCTGTTCTTAAGGCACCTGACATCACCTTCTGCTAGTACACGATCAATTTGATCATGGAAGGTGTGTCGTGGCCTTCCACGACTTCTGCATCCATCCACTTTTGCATTGTATATCTGTTTAGTCATTCTTTCCACATGCCCGAACCACCGGAGCATTCCTTTCCTTACCTTCACCCCGCCACTCTCCTAATATATAGCTCTGTATTATCACAGAACTGAACTGATAAAAAATC
Source organism: Dendrolimus kikuchii (assembly GCA_019925095.2). NCBI lineage: Eukaryota > Metazoa > Arthropoda > Insecta > Lepidoptera > Lasiocampidae > Dendrolimus > Dendrolimus kikuchii. The sequence continues at coordinate 23,749,261 of CM034397.1, forward strand.
GTACATATTAGATATGTTACAATTGACAATCAGACGTGTAACAACAATGTGCGCAAGATCTCGTGATCGCTGGCAGTAATTAGCCGTGCCGATGAACCGTCTCTAATAACTGGGTAACGGTGTATACAGGCCGTTATCAGACGATATGCGTTATATATTTACTATATGCTGTGATAAACCTTATACATAGTGGTAAAAAGGTTTGATAATAATACAAAATTCTGGATGGAAGGTACACCGCTGATATAGAAAGAAGAGTGAATTTGGGGAATAGTGTGAATGGAGCGTTAGGTAAACTTCTAGGCGCTAAGAACCTTAGCCAGAAGGCCCAGCTTGCCATACACAACGCGGTGCTGGTACCTACGCTCACGTATGGAAGCGAGAGTTGGGTATGGAATAGAGAGCATGAAAGTAGAGTAAACGCGGTCGAGATGCGAGCACTGCGCAAAATCTGCGGAGTGACGCTCGCGGACCGCGTTCGTAATACCGAAGTAAGAAAGAGAGTTGCTCTGAAAGAGAGTGTTGGGGTGAGGGTAAGGACAGGAATGCTCCGGTGGTTCGGGCATGCGGAAAGAATGCATGATGAAAGAATGACTAAACAGATATACAATGCAAAAGTGGATGGATGCAGAAGTCGTGGAAGGCCACGACACACCTTCCATGATCAAATTAATCGTGTACTAGCAGCAAGAGATGTCAGGAGCCTTAAGAACAGACGAGCGTGCATGACAAGAGTTATGAATGTCAAAGAAGCAAGTGGGGTGTGTAAGATAAGCCTAAATGGCGCTCTGTTGTTCGTGCCTACCCCGCAAGGGAACTGGCGTGAAGTTATGCATGTATGTATGTACAAATTTCTAAGAACTGTTGCATAAGCCCAATATAATAGGCCAGGTGGTAGGGTATTTACCCAACTGGTTGGCTACCATCCCTGGTCTAAAGTATGTCGCCATAACAACCTTGAGTTGTGTTCCGGCATTAGTGACCAGGTTCCAGTCTCCCTTAAGAGAGCAGCAGCGCATTTGTAGCAAATGGTGTTGCAAATGTCCATAGTCGATGGTAACCGCTTTCCATCAAGTGGGCCATCTGCCTGTCTGCTGAACTCCTGCAATAAAAAAATTAAAAAAACATAGGCGAGAGCATAGGTTTGGCCATCTATACAGAATGGCGGAGGACCGCACGGTGAAAAGAGCCTATCTGGGCAGACCAACGGGATGGCGACCGGTTGTTCGGCCCAGATATCGCTGGAGTGATGCAGTGAAGGTTGATCTGCGCGAACTTCATGTCTATGACTGGCAGTAGACAGCGCTGAACAGGAAGGAGTGGAGTATTCTCATTTCGGACAGGATTGTTTTTTTTTTCTATTATGAACAACTCTACGGACTCGAGTTCCGTACCCTTTTTTCAACTTAATTGCTAGATTTAATTTTTTGAATTTAACACGCTTATTAGTTATTTTGGTTCTTGTGTGTGACATTAATTTATTGATTTTTATGTTGAGGTGTATGTATCATACGAATAACTTATTATATTAATTTATTCTAATTTTAATACTAAACTTATACTAATGTATATCTGTATATCTATACTTATATATATTGTCCTATCTAGTGACATGTGTGTGGCCAGGATTATTACAATCACTGTGACACGAGAATTTTATATATTAGATAGAAAACAACTTTTGTGATTATGAAAGTATCTGCGACAGTGTCTCGATACAAATAAGCAGCTTTCACTGGCCAAGACAGGACGTTTCACCCGCATTTAAATAATATTTAATATCAGACCAGTTTCAAACGTGATGCATAATTTGTTTTTACCGTGGGTCGCATGAGTTTTGTGATTAAGGAGGTGGTGTTCGCGAAGTTAAGTACACCGTAAATTTACTAGATGATACGGAACGCACAGTTTAAATATGACAGGTTCAACGGTTAAAGGATTCTTCTCTTCTTCAAACTCTCAGTGCTGTACGAAATACACGTAATAAGCTATTTTTGAGTTTTTCATTCCAATATTACCAGAAGAGTACATACATACATAACTTCACGCCAGTTCCCTTGCGGGGTAGGCACGAACAACAGAGCGCGATTTAGGCTTATTCTTACACACCTCACTTGCTTCTTTTATCCGTGCAGGAACGGAGAAAGAATACAATTTCCTGCGGCCGGGCGGCCTGTCGTAAGAGGTGACTAAACAACCCACAGCCAGGTGGTAGGGCGTTTGCCCGACTGGATGGCGACCACCCTTGGTCTAGACTATGCCGCCATAACAACCTTGTGTTGTGTTCCGGCATTAGTGACCAGGTTCCAGTCTCCTTTAAGTGAGTAGCAGCGCATTTGTAGCGCCTTTGTTGTTGCAAATGTCCATAGGCGATGGTAACCGCTTTCCATCAAGTGGGCCGTCTGCCTGTCTGCTGAACTCCTGCAATAAAAAAAAATAAAAAAATCTTTGACGTACATAACTCTTGTCATGCACGCTCATCTGTTCTTAAAGCTTCGAACAATAAAGTGTTATCTATGTTTAAATACATATTACATCATACGTCATGTAATAATAATAATAATTTATTTATTTCTGAAAATTGAGTATGTCCATATTATCAAAGTTCAAATTAATAATACAAATGCATTACACCCGCGACACCATAATTATTATCAATATTCCACTCCACGGCCTCAAAGAGACATGTATACTAGAATCACATCAAGTATAGACTCGGCAACAGGACCGCGAGGCGGCTGAAAAACTATGACGTCAAAACTTGTTATTCTCATACAAAATATGGATGGCTTAGGATTTTTGGTAGATGATAACGAATGTATCACTTGACTGTAAACTATCTTATCATCTTGAAGCGCTGACATTCATAAATCCCCTTCAAATACATACATACATAACTTCACGCCAGTTCCCTTGCGGGGTAGGCACGAACGACAGAACGCCATTCAGGCTTATTCTTACACACCTCACTTGCTTCTTTTATCCGTGCAGGAACGGAGAAAGAATACAATTTCCTGCGGCCGGGCGGCCTGTCGTAAGAGGTGACTAAACAACCCACAGCCAGGTGGTAGGGCGTTTGCCCGACTGGATGGCGACCACCCTTGGTCTAGACTATGCCGCCATAACAACCTTGTGTTGTGTTCCGGCATTAGTGACCAGGTTCCAGTCTCCTTTAAGTGAGTAGCAGCGCATTTGTAGCGCCTTTGTTGTTGCAAATGTCCATAGGCGATGGTAACCGCTTTCCATCAAGTGGGCCGTCTGCCTGTCTGCTGAACTCCTGCAATAAAAAAAAATAAAAAAATCTTTGACGTACATAACTCTTGTCATGCACGCTCATCTGTTCTTAAAGCTTCGAACAATAAAGTGTTATCTATGTTTAAATACATATTACATCATACGTCATGTAATAATAATAATAATTTATTTATTTCTGAAAATTGAGTATGTCCATATTATCAAAGTTCAAATTAATAATACAAATGCATTACACCCGCGACACCATAATTATTATCAATATTCCACTCCACGGCCTCAAAGAGACATGTATACTAGAATCACATCAAGTATAGACTCGGCAACAGGACCGCGAGGCGGCTGAAAAACTATGACGTCAAAACTTGTTATTCTCATACAAAATATGGATGGCTTAGGATTTTTGGTAGATGATAACGAATGTATCACTTGACTGTAAACTATCTTATCATCTTGAAGCGCTGACATTCATAAATCCCCTTCAAATACATACATACATAACTTCACGCCAGTTCCCTTGCGGGGTAGGCACGAACGACAGAGTGCCATTTAGGCCCATTCTTACACACCTCACTTGCTTCTTTGACATTCATAACTCTTGTCATGCACACTCGTCTGTTCTTAAGGCTCCTGACATCACCCTCCGCTAGTACACGATCAATTTGATCATGGAAGGTGTGTCGTGGCCTTCCGCGACTTCTGCATCCATCCACTGTTGCATTGTATATCTGTTTAGTCATTCTTTCATCATGCATTCTTTCCACATGCCCGAACCACCGGAGCATTCCTTTCCTTACCTTCACCCCGACACTCTCTTTCAGACCAACTCTCTTTCTTAGACCCTTCAAATAAACATGATTATATACGTTTTACATTGTAGCTTGTATTATATCGGGAATTAAATAGATTGGACAGGTTATGAAATAACTGGCTCGTAGCTGATTACAGATAGCGGAGTAGAAAGTGTTCATATTTCTGTTTTTACATCAATTGTAAGTAATTGACGTCAATCAATTGGTTACATATGAAGCCTAAGTGCGGAAGCCATATTAATATTGTTACGAGTTGGAGGACTCGAATTAAAATGCCGTTGGAATTACTGTAGAATTTATTAGAACTATACAAACACGTATAACACAGGTACAAATATGACTGAACACAACCAGTCCAAACGTAAAGCACGATTCAATAACACGCGCAAAGTCCGTCACTAAATAGTTTACCGAATGTACACAAGTCTTGCTTGACTGCCTCGTCCACCAATCGAGGCATTGCTTTATACTGCCCGGATACAATATGTCTACTCGGCCGCGTGACCGAATATGATAGAATCACACCTGGCTAATGACTGCCATAAAAGATTACAATACACAATGGGCCGTTTTTCTAATCGAAATTTTTAAACACAAAGTAAACAAAAGAAGTCCAAATGCCGAAAAGGTAATAAAATGTGTTTCTACAGATGCAGGTGTGAATTTGCCTTTGTCGGCACCTCGGTCGTATAATAACTCATTCATTAATTATAGAGCTTAGTTTATTATAATCTAGCGGTCATATTCATATTCAGTTAGAGTAGGTTTGAAGGCTTCTTTAAGGTTCTTAAAGAAGTTTTTAAACTTACTCTAACTCAATATGAATAAGACCACAATATAAAATTATATATAAAAGTAGAAGTAAACATAGATAATAAGATTATATTTTTTTATTGCAGGAGTTCAGCAGACAGGCAGACGGTCCACTTGATGGAAAGCGGTTACCATCGCCTATGGACATTTGCAACATCAAAGGTGCTGGTGAAAGAGGCGACAAAATAACTCACAGCCAGGTGATAGGGCATTTTCCCGACTGGATGGCTACCACCCCTGGTCTAAGGTATGTCGCCGTAACAACCTTGAGTTGTGTTCCGACATCAATGACCAGGTTCCAGTCTCCCTTAAGAGAGCAGCAGCGCATTTGTAGCACCTTTGGTGTTGCAAATGTCCATAGGCGATGGTAACCGCTATCCATCAAGTGGGCCGTCTGCCTGTTTGCTGAACTCATGCATACATACATAGCTTCACGTCAGTTCCCTTGCGGGGTAGCCACGAACAACAGAGTGCCATTCAGGCTTGCTCTTACACACCTCACTCGCTTCTTTGACATTCATAGCGCTTGTCATGCACGCTCGTCGGTTCTTAAGGCTCCTGACATCACCTTCTGCTAGTATACGATCAATTTGATCATGGAAGGTGTGTCGTGGCCTTTCACGACTTCTGCATCCATCCACTTTTGCGTTGTATATCTGTTTTGTCATTCTTTCATCATGCATCCCGACACTCTCTTTCAGACCAACTCTCTTTCTTACTTCGGTATTACGAACGCGGTCCGCGAGCGTCACTCCGCAGATTTTGCGCAGTGCTCGCATCTCGACCGCGTTTACTCTACTTTCATGCTCTCTCTTCCATACGCGAGCGTAGGTATCAGCACCGCGTTGTGTATGGCAAGCTGGGCCTTCTAGCTGAGGTTCTTAGCGCCTAGAAGTTTACCTAACGCTCCATTCACACTATTCCCCAAATTCACTCTTCTTTCTATATCAGCGGCGTACCTTCCATCCCTGCTAACTGAACTCATGCAATAAAAAATAATAATTTAATAACAACTCGAGGAAAGCCGCAGTAAACATCACATATAATAATCTACAAACATAAATGTATATAGCGACTATTAGAAACAATACTTAAAGCAACGCTTTCATTATAAAAACCGATTGATTGTTTAATAATTCGTTTATAACTGTTATTAAATATTTTCTAGCAATTGTCGTAAATTTATAAAATATTTTTTATGATTGTAATACAACTTTTACTCTGTCGGAACATTGTTTGATATAAATAATTGTATTAACATGTTAAATGTTAGTAAACAGAGTTAACATTATTTTGGTAATTGAGTTTAACGCATTTTAGATCTTTGATTTGTAATATTATCCTGTCTTACTGGATAAATGGTAACATGTGTTCATTACTATCGTCAAATGCAATTATCATAACTGGTACATTCCTAAAACTAATAATAATCGGCAGACAAACACACACATTGTATATCCCCAAATTAAGCAAGTTACGCTTGTGTTATGGGTAATATACAACGGACTACTCTGGGGCCGATCCCAGACACCCAGACCATAGTATGTATATAGTTGAAATGTATTTAATATTCCATTATAAAATGATTTTTCCAAAAGTTATTACTTTTATACAAATTTAGACGCGTACACAATTTTAATTATACAATCTCAAAGTATATTATGAATTAAAAATTAATTATCCTTTTTGTTCTTAAGCAGTTATTAATTTATTAACAAAAATCATAAAGCGAGTTCTTATCTTCGTAACCACGGAATAGATTAAAAAGCTGTTTACTATTATTATTTGTCATGTGATAGAAAGTTGCGTAAATAATAATCAAAAACAAATTCTTACCAAAAAAAGTTAAAACACAAAAATTCCGCGAAACAAAACACAAAACAACAACGGTCAAAACACAGACACTGCACAAAAACAACAACTTGTAATTCTATTTTCGAACAAAAACCGTCAAATTGGAATCTTCGAAATTCAAATCTTCGCCCTAATGACGCGTGCGGATCTGCGCAAGCGCACGCAAGTCGCGGCGACTGGACTGACTCGGCTGACGTGACTGGTGCGTCTGTCGCGACTGACTGCACCGACTCGAAGATGCTCAGCTTAGAATGCTTGTGTTATGATAATTTTGATGTAACACTGAGGATACGCCTCTAATGTTGTACCGAATGTACTTTTGGGATATGGATTGCGTAACATTGGACTTTCGAAATCATTAATTCGAAAATTTTGAATTTTTTATGTTTAGAAATTTTTTGTGATGAATTTTTGATTATTTTACAACAAACTATGGAGTTTTACGCAAGCTAAGCGTAAACGTTGTGAATGTATTATTGTAGTACCTTTATAGTTGCTTTTGTATACAAAAGTTCCAACATTCCGACATGATGGTAATAGCAGGGTCAGGTCCCGTCAGGCCAGGTTTTCTAATGCCTGGTTTATAGATCTTACTATCAGTTATTTTACTTCTTTTTATCTTACTTCACACAATATGTCTTTTTCGTCCATACTTCTCTAGTCTGACTTTTCTGAAGTACTCTGTCATATCACAAATCAACGTGTCATCTTTCACACAATGTGTCCATCTGTTTTATCTAATTTTACGCTTTTATGTGTCGATCTTCCTATTTAACATTATTTGTTAACCGACTTCAAAAAAAGGAGGAGGTTCTCAATTCGTCGGGGTCTTTTTTTTGTTTTTTTTTTATGTATATACACCGATTACTCCGAGAGTTATGATCCGATTTACGTGATTCTTTTTTTGTTCGACGCGGAATAGCTTCCATCTGGTTTCCTAAAAATTTGACATAGTTTGACCTAGTAGTTTTCATTTTAAAAACTTTTTTTATGAAAAAATTTCATTTCGTTCCATATGTACACCGATTACTCTGAAACTTATGATCCGATTTACGTGATTCTTGTTTAGTTTGATGCGAAATAGTTGCCATTTGGTCCCCTAAAAATTTGACATACTTTGGCCCAGTAGTTTTCATTTTACGATCATTTTTTTGTTCCCGTTTCTTGGGACCTATATTTTTTAAGGAGCACGGCACCTTTCGTAGTTCTACCCATACATAGCTACACATTAAAAGGTAACAAAAAAAAAACACTTCGTTTAAAAAAACCGGACTTCAAGACCGACTTTAAGATGTTTTAGATAATATATATTAATAATAATAGCTTTAGAAATAAGTTATTTTATACTTTTTAGTTTTTGAAGTCGGTTTTTTTAAACGAAGTTTTTTTATGACTTGATTTTCATCGCTCCCTATTACATGTCGTTCTATCAGATAGATAACACTTTATTGCACATCAAAATAAACAATAGAAAAATCCATATTTAAAATGATTAATCTGACTAGTGATACACCACAGGATTATTTAGTGTAAAAAAATTAACCCTTAGTTATATGTATACATTTTTTTTTATTGTTACTTTGTTTGTTGGAGGCTTATTAATAGATTCTCTTGATCTATCTTGTTTCAAGTTAATATTACTATAGCTGTTAGCCCCTCAAATAAAATAATATGCATAACGGTTCCCCTAATATTCTGTTGACATTTACACTACATAAATTAATAGCGCTGAATATAATATTTTCTTAAGTTTTCGCGACTTGTATACATAATAAAACTACGTTTTAACGGTTTTAAGCGTGGTAATTATATTTGATTTTGGTTTTTCCGACGTTTCGGCCACTTTTCAGTAGCCGTGATCACAGAAGACAAAGATGTCAAGTGTCAACGAGTATTGTTAAAGTTTTATTTAGCCTACCGCCAACTTGTTAATTTTAATTATTTAGTTTTAATTTTGTTAAACAAAACAAATTTGGCGGTAGGCTAAATAAAACTTTAACAATACTCGTTGACACTTGACATCTTTGTCTTCCGTGATCACGGCCACTGGAAAGTGGCCGAAACGTCGGAAAAACCAAAATCAAATAAAATTACCGCGCTTAAAACCGTTAAAACGTAGTTTTATTAAGCGCTGAATATACCTAAAATTTAATTTGTGTAGATCCAGCAGTTTTCAAGATACATTACTGTGACATAAACAGATGGACAGCAAAACATGAGATATACATAAGGGTTTCGTTTTACCCAAAGTGCTTATGGAACCCTAAAAATCAAATATCAAAAACTGTACTTTCACCGTCCCTTTTATCGTGAGCACCACTAGTGCACATATTAGAAAGTGCATTGATACTACCTCCACATCCATCGAAATATACCACGGTCTGTTTGTCACCGACTGGTTCTCCGAGATCTGCGACTGAAACATATCTTTATAGTATAATTTGGTTCTAACAGGCTCGCTTGTCTGAGCTTCATTAGTGTAATAGCCACACTCATAATCGAATAATGGCCAATTAATTTTAATTTGTGGGGTTATAATTATTTTTACTCTTTTATTTAAATCTTAAACTGAAATTGTGTATAAAAAAAAAGGTTGCATGCGTGTAATTTTTTACTGTTTTTCATTTTTTTTTATTGTGAAGAGTTCCAAATTTTATTATTTTTTATTTATATTAGTTAAAATTGACAACAATATTTTATAATTTTAAGATAAATTATTGCTTGAAGATTATTCCTCCATTAATCTAAGAAACGCTATTAAATAACAGATTATTAAATTAAAAAATTACATATACGAAACCTTTTAACCGATTTCAAAAAAGAAGGATTTTCTCAATTCTAAATGTTTAAGGTAAATATTTTTTAAACTTAATTTGCTTATTTTGTAAAGTCGACAATGTCTAATTTCTGTCTTAATTGAAAGACAGAAATTAACCGCATATTTTAGGAATTACGTCAATCGGAAGCAAATTGAAGAACAAAATAAGTCAGGTAAGTGTGTATTAATCTTAGCCCAATGGAGGGTTAAGTTACTGACTTCTTATTAAAAACATGGAATATTTTCAAAAACTTCAAAGACTCATTTTGAAATGAATTTGGTTTCAAAGACGGCTTCGACGGCTTCGACGGCTTCGGTATGTAACAGTACTATACTTATACTATATTTACGACATTCATCAATATGATGATCGGCTTCATCATCATGTGAATGTCGAGGCGATCCAATTCCTAGACAACACGGATATAATGAGAAGGCTCAAAAAGACAAAACTGTTTGAACTAGCAGAAGGTGATGTCAGGAGCCTTAAGAACAGACGAGGGTGCATGACAAAAGTTATGAATGTCAAAGAAGCAAGTGAGGTGTGTAAGAATAAGCCTAAATGGCGCTCTGTTGCTCGTGCCTACCCCGCAAGGCTACTGGCGTGAAGTTATGTATGTATGTATATGTTTGAACTAGTGCTATAAACCAAACTAGTGTAGTGTAGTGCGCTCTCGTAATAAAGAACATATGAACAAAGTGTCTTAATAGAGACAATAAGAAAAGTGTTAATTTACACTTTCTTAGTTTCTTATTTATTTCTCTATTCTATAGTCTCTTTAGATTAGATGGGAATGTTAAAGTGGTATTTTTTAATACAACATTTATAGATAGATAGATAGATAATTCTTTATTGTACACCAATACAAAAATGAACTTAAAGACTAAAATTATGTCTAGTTATATACAAAGGGCGGTCTTATCGCTAAAAAGCGATCTCTTCCAGACAACACCAGGAATGAATTGAGATGATAATGGCGATGGTGGTAAACGTAACATATAGTACGAACTCCTTACATTTTAATAATAAATACATAAATTATATATATGCAGAAATTTCATATATTACATAGATATATACTTAATATACATACCATACATATACATTTTTTTTTATTGCAGGAGTTTAGCAGACAGGCAGACGGCCCACTTGATGAAAGGCGGTTACCATCGCCTATAGACATTTGCAACATCAAAGATGCTACAAATGTGCTGCTGCTCTCTTAAGGGAGACTGGAACCTGGTCACTAATGCCGGAACACAACTCAAGGTTGTTATAGCGACATACTTTAGCCCAGGGGTGGTAGCCATCCAGTCGGGCAAATGCCCTACCACCTGGCAAATATGGCATATCTACAAAAATATATAAATGTTTATAAATGAATTTAAATATCATTCAAATCAAATTATGATCATTTTGATCATAGTTTTAAATATCGCTAGCGATTTTGCTTGTCTGATTGTAACAGGAAGCGCGTTCCAGAGCTGTATAGCCTTAGCAGTAAAAGAATTGTTATAGAAAGTTGAGTTATCCGCAGGAGTGTTCAATTTAAGTTTAGTACATACATACATACATAACTTCACGCCAGTTTCCTTGCGGGGTAGGCACGAACAACAGAGCGCCATTTAGGCTTATTCTTACACACCTCACTTGCTTCTTTGACATTCATAACTCTTGTCATGCGTGGCCTTCCACGACTTCTGCATCCATCCACTTTTGCATTGTATATCTGTTTAGTCATTCTTTCCACATGCCCGAACCACCGGAGCATTCCTTTCCTTACCTTCACCCCGACACTCTCTTTGAGACCAACTCTCTTTCTTACTTCGGTACTACGAACGCGGTCCGCGAGCGTCACTCCGCAGATTTTGCCCAGTGCTCGCATCTCGACCGCGTTTACTCTACTTTCATGCTCTTTCTTCCATACCCAACTCTCGCTTGTATAATATCGCTTAAAGTAGTTTAGTAGAAGGGCGTAAATTTATGTAAAAGTAATATCATGATTTTTCTTTGTCTCTGATGAAATGTTAATCAATAATATTAAATAAAAAGCACTATTTTTCACCTGTCAATTTATTATTCGAAATTGAAAGTAAAAGTCACAACAAGTTATTTTTTAACAGCCAGAAACTTGATTTAGAAAATGTGGACAGACGCCGCACAAATGGCGCTATTATATGAATATAAATAATGTTTAGATTTTTGATTCCCTATCGTTTTATATACATTGCTTGCTGAACTTTTTCATAAAGTTCAATATTCAAATTCAAAAGATTTTATTCAAAATAAGTTCCACCGGAGAACACTTTTTGAAGGTCATACATGTAAGTTAAAATTTAATTTTTACTTCCTATTCTATGTACACCGCTTCGCAACGTGTTGATGCTGTAAAGGAGCAGAAGCGGCAAGAAACTCCCCAGCAACACGTCTAGCTAAATATTGTGCCTCTTTATATTTCATATTCTATTTACATCTCAAATTCTTTTTTTTTATAAGTTCTGTACATGTAACATACTTCTATGTTACAGAATTACTTTTTGAAGAGTTAATGGAGTTGTAGCAAACAATGCATACTCAATAAGACCAAGACAATAAAAGGAAAGAAAAATAATATTATAGTTATAAATATGTCTCCACAAATTCCTTACAAGCATGGCAAGATAAAAAAATAAATAAATACTAGTAGTAGTAGTAGTATATTTTAATACTAGTAAGTGCCTGCGAAACCTCTTTCGTGTTGACATGACGTGTTTGTCAGTGCAACGGTGGCACCAAACAAATACACGACCGCCATCTTTTTCGCTATATTCTAAAAAACCCCCAAGTAAGAAAGAAAGAAAAAAAATATTTATTTCTAAAAATGCGACACTTTAACGATGATTTATAATAATAATAATACCTCGTACCTGACTCCGGGGGCCAAGGCAAGGCCCCCGCCTCCGTGCTTGCCTTAACCAGCCGGCACGGAGTGGAGATCGCTAGAGCTAAGACTCAAGCTCCAGGGGTGGAAGTGATAAACGGCCTAACGTCGGAAGTAGCTTCGGTGAACCTGCAGCCATGTTGCCCCTGTCTTTATGGCATTTTTTGGGGCCCATGCAGGGAGTGGCGAGTCACCGTCTGCCCATTTTTCCATGTTCCCTGAACATTGCGACGAGCAGACGCCATAGTCCCCATATTCCCAGACCCCTAGTACCATTAGCAGTTCACCACAATAGCCCGGTACTTTTTGTCCTCATTTCCCACAATAGTCCTACACTGGCCGGGGCTTGTCTTTGGGTGCATTACTATATGATGTGGACAGGGATAATCGCCGGTCAGTGTCACGCTACATTTACATTAAATTTGTCAAGGGGCCTCTACGTGTTGGCCTTGCCATGGCCCCACGCAAGCCCCCCAAAAGTCCGGGACATTTTTATGGCCCGTGGTCTTGAAAGACATACAGTTTAACATTCAAATTGTGTGTCGCAATTCGCAAAACAACATAAACATATTTAAAAAAAAACTAAAAATAAGTACCTAAAACATTAAAGTAACCTAAATAGAGCCCTTAAGAAAGAAAGAATTTATTTGCTAGGAAAGCGACAATACATGGATGCAGAAATATTTATACAAACATTTTTAATAATAAAACTTATTACATACACATGTTATATATGAAACAAACAAAAGTACAATGATCAAATCAAATTCAGGCCAAATAATATCATATTTACATAATATTTTGACAATCGATGTTGCAGGTAAATGAATCACAAAACTATTTATAACTTTATAAATAAATTTATAATTTACTAGCTGTGCCCGCGACGCCGTCCGCGTGGAATTTGTTTTCAAAGCCCCCCCGATTTTGAAACATTGCTGCTGCGCTTCTATTGGTCTTAGCGTGATGATATATAGCCTATAGCCTTCCTCGATAAATGGGCTATCCAACACTGAAAGAATTTTTCAAATCAGAACAGCAGTTCCTGAGATTAGCGCGTTCATGCAAACAAACAAACTTTTCAGCTTTAAATACTAGAACTAGCTGTGCCCGCGACGCCGTCCGCGTGGAATTTGTTTTCAAAGCCCCCCCGATTTTGAAACATTGCTGCTCCGCTCCTATTGGTCTTAGCGTGATGATATATAGCCTATAGCCTTCCTCGATAAATGGGCTATCCAACACTGAAATAATTTTTCAAATCAGACCAGTAGTTACTGAGATTAGCGCGTTTAAGCAAACAAACAAACTGTTCAGCCTTATATATTAGTATAAGATTAATTTGTGGTCGAGTTTCATTTAAATCCGTTTAGTATTTTTCACGTGATGCTCAAAGATAGACAGACGAAATTTCGAAAAGTTGCACTTTTGAACCATGCTGGTCCGAATTAGCCCCCTTGATATTTTTTCATTCACAAATTCACTTTGCAAACTCTACTCCGCTACAGATTTATTATATTATAATATTTGACTTAATAAATTGTTGTAAAATGTCACACGATGACATTTGCAGGCTGTCCGTAGCCACCCGACACGTTGTGATCAATAAATCTATTTCAGTGCAAGTTATAATGTCAAAACTATTATAAAATTATCTAAATCCTGTTTATTAATCCATTTGTCTCCACATCCTGTTTAAAAATTGCGAAATTACCATCGAGTCAAAGATCGATTCGTGTCTCGATCAATCGAGATGTTTTCCGATCGTTACGATTCAACATATTTGACTCGCAGGCGAAGTGACAAGTCTCGATCCGTACTGCTCGAAAACATCGACTACCAGTGAAAATAATTGATACGCATCGAGACGATCGACATGAACATCTCATAATTCGACCGTCACAAGTTATTTGTTTGGTGGATCGAATCTCATCAACGCCCTATCCGTTATGAAAACAACTTTCATAAAAACAGCAATGTATTATATCTCCTAACGAGCACCAAATTTGCATTTAGATATATGCGCATAATGATCCGGCTGATGTTACATTTCTTCATATAATGTTACGTAAACATTATAATAATATAAAAGTGAAGAAATTTTGATATAATCGTAACGCATCTTGAAAATTTCACCAATTAATAATTATGTATACACTTTTTCCAGTTATTTGTTGAATTTCAATATATTCGTATAAAAGCGATTGGAATTATTTAGCGTCATTGGTTTTATGTTTATAAATGTGTTTATTATGTTTGCTTTTATTGATTAGATTTTAAGTCTTTACATTCTTCTGATATGAGATATTATTGACATGGTTTTTAAATTTATGTTAATTATTTTTTCCGTTTAACGTTATATAATTTTTAATCTCAAGAGAAAAGGGACTTCACGAACGTTGCAGCCATGTTTTGTATGGCCGTGTATATGATGTTTTGATTGAACGTGCATCATACATCTACTAATATTATAACATACATAATATCACGCCTGTTTCCCATAGGGGTAGGCAGAGACTATGGATCCTGACAAACAACTTTCGCTTCATCTACTTTCATTAACCTCTTCATAGATGCATGTTTATTTGAGATGCTTTTTACCTGATCTCACTTTTTTTTTTTATTGCAGGAGATCAGCAGACAGGCAAATGGCCCACTTGATGGAAAGCGGTTACCATCGCCTATGGACATTTGCAACACCAAAGGTGCTACAAATGCGCTGCTGCTCTCTTAAGGGAAACTGGAACCTGGTCACTAATGCCGGAACACAACTCAAGGTTGTTATGGCGACATACTTTAGACCAGGGGTGGTAGCCATCCAGTCTGGCAAATGCCCTACCACCTGGCTGTGGGTTGTTAAGTCGCCTCTTACGACAGGCCGCCCGGCCGCAGGAAATTGGATTCTTTCTCCGTTCCTGCACGGATCAAACTCTCTCTTTAACACTTTTGATATTTGATCATGGTGTATTTGTCTCGGTCTACCGGCAACAACTCTACCATTCACCATACTGTCATACACCTGTTTTGTGATTGTAATTTTAATATATAAAATTAATAATATTACAAAGATCAAAAAATTGTATTTTTGTATGTTTGTAACAAATAAACTCATATATCTTATCCGTGCAGGAACGGAGAAAGAATACAATTTCCTGCGGCCGGGCGGTCTGTCGTAAGAGGCGACAAAACAACCCACAGCCAGGTGGTAGGGCATTTGCCCGACTGGATGGCTTCTACCTCTGGTCTAAAATATGTCGCCATAACAACCTTGAGTTGTGTTCCGGCATTAGTGACCAGGTTCCAGTCTCCCTTAAGAGAGCAGCAACGCGTTTATAACATCTTGGTGTTGCAAATGTCCATAGGCGATGGTAACCGCATCCCATCAAGTGGGCCGTTTGCTTGTCTGCTGAACTCCTGCAATAAAAAAATAAAATAAAAAATAAACTACTGGACCGATTTCAAAAAGTCTTTCGCTATTTGAATGCTTTTTTTTTAAGGCGGGGGAAATGCTATTTACGCACAATACTGGGTTCTTTGCAAGGGATTAGACCATAGTTGATCATGGAGGCTACCCTTTAATACCCTTTAATAAGGGGCAATCCAAACAGTAATTAACCAGCTTGTGTGGAGACTCAGAGAAGTTGCACGGGCAACAACCACTACCCACTAAAACTACCCTCCTCCCATGTGCCCCGCGCTTTTTATGTAGGAAAAGCTGAGACTTAGAACGTAGTTACGCTCAGTCCGATCCAGCGCAAAAAGTGCCTGAATGTGCCCCGGGAATCAGAACACATCCACTTCGTCAGCGGGGGTGATGAATCCTTTGCTCCCTTGATAGCTAAAGGCCCCCCGAAGCGGTATTATTCAAGGTGGGAAGTCATGCGCATACCTGCGTCTCCGGATGCCAGCCAACCGCCGGCGTCCGCGTGGAGTCGCATTATTACGCGCAATAATTCGCTATTTAAATGCTACATTATCCTTGATTAATATAGGCTATATAAAATTAGGGATCCCTACTAAAATTTCAACAATGTAACCCATCAATCTAAACAAAATACTTGGCGCTGGCGTCGGGTTCTACGACTTTGATGAAAATTTATGTGTGTTTGTGTAGGCCCCGGTATGGTGGGGTGGTTTAGATTCACCACTAGACGCGGTAGGTGGCGTTGGAATCGGGTTCTAATTTTTATTTTTGTCAGAGCAGGACAACGTCTGCTGAGACCGCTAGTAATGACTCCCGCCACTTATGCGATATTTAATAAACAGCATGACTGTATCTGATTTTTTTATCTTACTTATAAATATTCGTAATACCGAAGTAAGAAAGAGAGTTGGTCTGAAAGAGAGTGTCGGGGTGAAGGTAAGGAAAGGAATGCTGCGGTGGTTCGGGCATGTGCAAAGAATGCATGAGGAAAGAATCACTAAACAGATATACAATGCAAAAGTGGATGGATGCAGAAGTCGTGGAAGGCCACGACACACCTTCCATGATCAAATTGATCGTGTACTCACAGGTGATGTCAAGAGCCTTAAGAACAGACGAGCGTGCATGACAAGAGCTATGAATGTCAATGAAGCAAGAGAGGTGTGTAAGAATAAGCCTGAATGGCGCTCTGTTGTTCGTGCCTTCTTATAAATATATGAAATCATGTGAAACGGAATTCCTGTAAGCTTTTCTTTCCTTTTGATGGTTCAGCATCTCTTCTTCTTTTGAAAGTATCTAATAATTCCGGGGTGTTCTATATCTTTCTGTTTTGATGTTCCTTCCTTGAAAGTATTGTTATTGATCCAAACACAAATCATATCTACCAACCAAAAAATTTATTAGAAAATTATATCTAGTCACTATATACTTCACAGCCTTTTTTTATTGCTGGAGTACAACTGTGATGGAAAGTGATTCCCGTTGCCTATAAACATTTCCAACATTAAAGGTGCTATTAATGTGCTTTCGGCCTTGTAAATGGGGATGGAACCTGGTCACTAATGCCGGAACACAACTCAAGGATGTTATGGCGGCATACTCTAGACCAGTGGTGGCAGCCATCCTGACGGACAAATGCCCTACCATCTGGCTGTGGGTTGTTTTGTCGCCTCTTAAGATCCGCAGGGATTTGTATTCTCTCTCCGTTCTTGCACGGATAAAACTAGCATATGGACTGATTTTGATAAAATAATATAAGACATTAAAGCACGAAAATTTTCCCGAAGTATTGTTAATTCTGTGAATTGGCTCCAAGACTTAGTGTCATTATTTAACTTGAGATATTTTTATAACATATAAGTTCCCACAGTAAAAGACTCTAGATATAACGGTCCAGCCTGTAACCGCTGCTAACTGGTTAGTTGCAAGCTGCCATCAAGTCATTCTTGGAAACCGTTGCTTTTAAGCAACATTGGCGAAATAGACAATTTTCAAAGATTAATGCTTTTGGAAAATCTCTGTTTAGATTTGATCGACGGCTTCTGTGGTTGAGCGGGTTAAGCCTTTGTCGACCTACCTCACTACAACGCAGAGGCTCCGGGTTCGATTCCTGATGTAGTAAATTTCGGAAACGTAGTTTCTCCGTTATTTACTATCGTCTGGGTGTCTGGGATCGGCCCCACAGTAGTCCGTTGTATATTACCCATAACACAAGCGTAACTTGCCTAATTTGGGGATATACAATATGTGTGTTTGTCTGCCGATTATTATTATATTATTTATAATTAGTCAATATGTTCACAGTTCACGACACACCTTCCATGATCAAATTGATCGTGTACTAGCAGAAGGTGATGTCAGGAGCCTTAAGAACAGACGAGCTTGCATGACAAGAGTTATGAATGTCAAAGAGGCAAGTGAGGTGTGTAAGAATAAGCCTAAATGGCACTCTGTTGTTCGTGCCTACCCCACAAGGGAACTGGCGTGAAGTTATGTATGTGTATGTATGTATGTTCACAGTTTTCCTTTATTATTTGGAAAATCATTCTAAAAGATCATTATCAACTTTTTGTTACATTACAATGACTAGTTGTGCCCCCGATTTCTTTCACGTGCGGTTACAAATGTCTACTTAAAGAAAGAAAGAATTTATTTGCTAAGAAAGCGACAATACAAGGATTTTTTTTATTGCAGGAATTCAGCAGACAGGCAGACTGCCTACTTGATGGAAAGCGATTACCATCGCCTATGGACATTTGCAACACCAAAGGAGCTACAAATGCGCTGCTGCTCTCTTAAGGGAGACTGGAACCTGGTCACTAATGCCGGAACACTACTCAAGGTTGTTATGGCGAACTACCTTAGGCCAGGGGTGGTAGCCATGGAATCGGGCAAATTCCCTACCACCTGACTGTGGGTTGTTTGGTCGCTTCTTACGACAGGCCGCCCGGCCGCAGGAAACTGTATTCTTTCTCCGTTCCTGCACGAATAGGATGTAGAAATAATCCTGCTAATATTATAAACCTGAAAGTTTGTAAGAATGTTTGTTACTCTTTCACGCAAAAACTACTGAATGACTTTTGATGACACTTTACAATAATAATCTTACGAGTTGCAGAACTCGAATTAAAAATGCCGTTGGAATTACTATAGAATTTATTAGAACTATACAAACACGTATAATGCAGGTACAAATATAACTGAACACAACCAGTCCAAACGTAATGCACGATTCAATAACACGCGCAAAGTCCATCACTAAATAGATTATCGAATGTACACGTCTTGCCTCGCGGCTGGTTATCGCTCGACTGCCGATCTCTCCATTGGGCCATTGCTTTATACTGCACCGATACAATCTGGCTGCCCGACTGCGTAGACTGAATTTCTTAGAATCAGTTCGACATACCTGGCTAATGACTGCCATAAAAGATTACAATACACAACGGGCTGTTTTCTAATCACAAATTTTAAACACAAAGTAAACAAAAGAAGTCCAAATGCGGAAAGGTAACAAAGTGTGCTTTTATGGTATGCAGGTGAAAGACAGTTGGTCTGAAAGAGAGTGTCGGGGTGAAGGTAAGGAAAGGAATGCTCCGGTGGTTCGGACATGTAGAAAGAATGCATGATGAAAGAATGAATAAACAGATATACAATGCAAAAGTGGATGGATGCAGAAGTCGTGGAAGGCCACGACACACTTTCCATGATCAAATTGATCGTGTACTAGCAGAAGGTGATGTTAGGAGCCTTAAGAACAGACGAGCGTGCATGACAAAAGTTATGAATGTCAAAGAAGCAAGTGAGGTGTGTAAGAATAAGCCTAAATGGCGCTCTGTTGTTCGTGCCTACCCCGCAAGGGAACTGGCGTGAAGTTATGTATGTATGTATGTATGTAGGTGTGAATCCACTTTTGTCGGCGTGTAGATCGTAACAATAATATAGTTTACACATCAGAATAACACAAGCTATAATTTATAAAGTTTATTTTTTATAGTATGAATTATCCAAAATATAACGAATTCCCATCACGCGGGTGAAACCGCGGGGCGCAGCTAGTTTATACATACATTTTTATGATTAAATTCGATATGTTGTACACCGCATTTCCTACAAATGCAATACAATTTCGTACTTAATATTGATATTTTTTTGTTTCTGTAGTGGAGCGAGCACAGCTGATGGAAAGTGGTTCCCGTCGCCTATGGCGTTATCAATGTGCTGCCAGTCCTGAAGGGGAGACTGGAGCCTAGCTTCTGATGCTGGAATACAACTCAAGGTTGTTATAGCGTTATTCTCTCAACCAGTGTTGGTAGCCACCCAAACGGGCAAATGCCCTAATTAGCTGGGGGTTGTTTTGTCGCATCCAGCGCCCTGCCGCAGGAACTATGATTCTTTCTATAAAGATATATACCTATATAAATAAAGTAAATAGTGACTGTAAATAAATTTAAAACTAAAGAAATTTGTTTTTCCCCTTGTCCGTTGAAATTTCACTTCTACTACGTGTCCCAGCACACATTTCGATTTTTCGCAGGTTTACTGCAAATTATGATTTGGTTAGGTTAGCTACATTTTAATGAATGCATTTCTTATTTATTAAAAAAACTGAATTCGATCCGGAACCAAAAAACGCATCTAAAATTATGCCGCCTCAACACGTCTAGTCTAAATTTATGCCGCTCCTCCACGCGGCCGTAACGCTTTTTCGTTACGGAAAAATCCTAAGACCCCCGTTTATGTAGAAGTTTCGCTTCAAAAAGTTGCATCGTGTTCTCCATCTTCTATATAGTGATTGTGCCGAGGAAAACCTCCTTATAAGTTCTTCCTCCGCATCCTCGCCATCAAGAAAAGAATATACTTGAATGAAGAATGAGCAAGACAAGAGCAAGAGATATTCAGCTTCTATCAGTGCTCAGCCCGGAAGCAGCACGCTCGAGGAGGCACCTCCTGTGAGGTTCGACCTCGGCTCGACCGCTGCGGGGGATTGACTCTATATTGAGAATTAGCCGTTAAAGGCTGAAAGAGCTAAGCCAACAGGCTGAAGTGATTGTTTGGGGACCAACTATCGATTCCGCCGGCGGAGCCGATTCTAGTCTATCATTACTACCGCTTCGCAACGTGTTATACCTGGAGGAGAAGAAGCGGCGGAAGAAACTCTCTAGCAACACGCCTATGCTAATCGCCATCTAGTTTGATCTTGTACAACCAAGTAACAATACATCGATACTTTACCTCTGTATTGGAAGACGATGTTAAGAGTATTTAATCTATTTTGACGTGAACAGTTATACTAACCGATTGTTGGAACACAATAAAGAAATACATTGTTATAACTTAATTTAATGCTCATAACCATATCCTAGTAAGTGTGTGAACCCCTGGAGGACGAGTGCAGTGTGGCGGTGGACTGGTGGCGAGGTAAGTCACTTCTTCCTTGCTTCTTCTTCCACCCTCTTTGCCTTCTCCCGGTCACCGTGCGGTTGCTGCTCTGTTTGTTTTCAATACCAAATTGATTTTCAAACCCTCCGATTTTGAAACATTCTTCATCGGTTCTCCGCTCCTATTGTCCTTAGCGTGATATATAGCTTATAGCCTTCCTCGATAAATGGGCTATCTAACACTGAAAGATTTTTTCAAATCAGACCAGTAGTTTCTGAGATTATCGCGTTCAAACAAACAAACACTTCAGCTTTATATATTAGTATAAGATTCCAGTTGTTTTCCAAATAGTTTCAATGTACAGACACGACATTTTTAGAATTGTGCAATATTATAGGAATTTAAAAAAAAAAAAATTAAATAATCGGCAGACAAACACACACACATTGTATATCCCCAAATTAAGCAAGTTACGCTTGTGTTATGGGTAACATAGAACGGACTACTCTGGGGCCGATCCCAGACACCCAGACCATAGTAAATAACGGAGAAAAGACGTTTTCCGAAATTTGCTATACCAGGAATCGAACCCGGAGCCTCTGCGTTGCAGTGAGGTAGGCCGGCAAAGGCCTAGCTCGCTCAACCACAGAGGCCGAAATACAATAGAACAAGAGTTTTTATGATGAAAGAATGAATAAACAGATATACAATGCAAAAGTGGATGGATGCAGAAGTCGTGGAAGGCCACGACACACCTTCCATGATCAAATTGATCGTGTACTAGCAGAAGGTGATGTCAGGAGCCTTAGGAACAGACGAGCGTGCATGACAAGAGTTATGAATGTCAAAGAAGCAAGTGAGGTGTGTAAGAATAAGCCTAAATGGCGCTCTGTTGTTCGTGCCTACCCCGCAAGGGAACTGGCGTGAAGTTATGTATGTATATAAGAGTTTTTATTTGAATTTTGGAATTTATTTTGAAATCACAAACAAACATTCATTGACATTTAAATTAGGTATTACGAACTTATAACCTACGGCCAATAAAATGTCTTAACACAAAATACATAATATTCAGTTATAATTATGTATATGAGTTGGCAAACGAGTGCGAAAATCTATTATAACCTATCTAGTTTTGACATTATTGAATATTCTTTACCCAATCCACTTCGAATCTTGTACCTTTCACAATATTAAGAGTTACAACACTTACGATCCACTTGCGTTGTGGATTTGTGGCTGTTTTGCAAAACATTAATTTTAATTTACTCGATGATATTTCAAATGGTTTAAGCCAGACGGGCCATAGTTCATAATCGTATACTTTCACCGTTTTATTGTTATCTTGCGTTATATCCATTTGCTCAATACCATCTGCAAATCCTTTGATCTCCTCTACATTAGCACCTATAGTCTTCTTCTTTTCTACTAAGTGGTTGTTAGTGCTGTTGCTGCAATGTGAATTTTTGGTTAACCTTATCCGTTAAACAAAATCCACCTGCATATCTGAAACAAAGCACATTTATTTCCCCTTCGGCATTTGAACTAATAACATTGAAATTCTTTTATAATCATCTTCTTTTATTTACTTATTGGCATACGGCCTATTGTTGTATTGTAATCATTAGCCAGGTGTTATGGATTTCAAAGTAAAAGCTAATTCTAGGAAATTCGGCCCAATGGAGGAAGGAGTCAGTCGAGCGAGAACCACGAGCGAAGCGAGACGTTTGTATTACAATCGGGAATCTAATAAGTGACGAACTTTGCGCGTTTCATTGAATTACAACCTTCTGCGTTACGTTTGGACTTGTTGTGTTCGGTTATATTTGTACCTGTGTTATACATGTTTGTATAGTTCTAATAAACTCTATAGTAATTCTAACGGCATTTTAACTCGAGTCTCGCGACTCGTAACAATAATTATGTATACCACCATCGTTACTCCTAATTAGCAATGTTCTTGCCACGGGTTGTCTGGAAGAGTTCGCTTTTTAGCGATAAGACCGCCCTTTGTACAAAATTAGAATAATACTAGCTCGTAAGTCTTCTGTAATGGTGTATATTAAAGTGTTATCTTAAGTGTCTCTTTATTACATCCACAAATCGATCAAAAAAAGTTTTTATTTAAACTGAGTAATATGGTGTATAGTGGTATATATACATAGAAAATTTATTATTGTGGAAAGAATGCAAGATGAAAGAATGACTAAACAGATATACAATGCAAAAGTGGATGAATGCAGAAGTCGTGGAAGGCCACGACACACCTTCCATGATCAAATTGATCGTGTACTAGCGGAGGGTGATGTCAGGAGCCTTAAGAACAGACGAGCTTGCATGACAAGAGTTATGAATGTCAAAGAGGCAAGTGAGGTGTGTAAGAATAAGCCTGAATGGCGCTCTGTTGTTCGTGCCTACCCCGCAAGGGAACTGGCTTTGTTATCTAATGCTAAGAATTATTGTTTAATTTAGAATAATCATACATTAAAGACTGCAATAAAAGTTATTTGGTTCAATTACAACAACAACAAACTAGAAAAATATGTCGTTTTAAAGACGATGAATCAGGTAATTTTCAAAAAGAAACAAAAAAAATCGTATCTCGATTACAGTGACACTTAGGACATAGGGATCTATGGCTTAAAGATAGCTCTTGATCCACCCAATCCCCCAAAAAATTTTGTCGGTCCATGCGCCAAACAATCTGTATATTATCTCAGGTTTTTTTTAAATACATATAGAAGTTACATACATACATACATACATAACTTCACGCCAGCTCCCTTGCGGGGTAGGCACGAACAACAGAGTGCCATTTAGGCTTATTCTTACACACCTCACTTGCCTCTTTGACATTCATAACTCTTGTCATGCAAGCTCGTCTGTTCTTAAGGCTCCTGACATCACCTTCTGCTAGTACACGATCAATTTGATCATGGAAGGTGTGTCGTGGCCTTCCACGACTTCTGCATCCATCCACTTTTGCATTGTATATCTGCTTAGTCATTCTTTCATCATGCATTCTTTCCACATGCCCGAACCACCGGAGCATTCCTTTCCTTACCTTCACCCCGACACTCTCTTTCAGACCAACTCTCTTTCTTACTTCGGTATTACGAACGCGGTCCGCAAGCGTCACTCCGCAGATTTTGCGCAGTGCTCGCATCTCGACCGCGTTTACTCTACTTTCATGCTCTCTCTTCCATACCCAACTTTCGCATCCATACGTGAGCGTAGGTACCAGCACCGCGTTGTGTATGACGAGCTGGGCCTTCTGGCTGAGGTTCTTAGCGCCTAGAAGTTTACCTAACGCTCCATTCACACTATTCCCCAAATTCACTCTTCTTTCACATATAGAAGTTGTATTACAATTACCAAATTTTTATGGATCCAGCATAGTTCTTCGTATCACTGATGTGACCCGCCTTAGTCTGAATTTGGTCACCTTTTGTAACAGACAGGCCACCCGAGGGCAACTCCGTTCTTGTACGGATGGAATCACACGAACAGTCGACTTATAAGCTTAAAATATAAGAATCTTTTTAAGGGAAAGGTTTATCGACAATAAAACACAGCTCTCACCGCGTAATCGTCATCAGAAATATCAAAGTTCGATAGCATTTCACCATTGTGCCGTCCGGTAACCTAGGGCTGTGTTTACCAAATACGCATTTCATACTTCCATGATCAAATTGATCGTGTACTAGCGGAGGGTGATGTCAGGAGCCTTAAGAACAGACGAGTGTGCATGACAAGAGTTATGATTGTGAAAGAAGCAAGTGAGGTGTGTAAGAATGGGCCTAAATGGCGCTCTGTTGTTCGTGCCTACCCCGCAAGGGAACTGGCGTGAAGTTATGTATGTAGATATAAGAGAAGTCTGTCATTCATGACTTGAACATTTTAAATATTGGTAGAGGTTGGCGCGGACGAAACCTCGGGAGGGGCCTGTACATGCCATTGATTTGGAGGTGCGGCATGTTCCAGCGCTCACCTCTCCTCTCGTGAGGTGAGTTACAAACCGCCCCACGATAGAGAGCTTAAAGATACCGAGGGATAAAGGTAGACCCCACTGGAAGAGGCCTTGCGAAGCCCACGCCTGCCAGGGCTGCAGAGTGGCTAGGCTATATACCCGTAGCCCTGGCATAAGGCGAAGAACGGAACGTCCAGGGTTTTAGTTGGTATCCCTAACTGGGGAGTGGAAATAGCATGGCAAAAGTTTTTTTTTTTTGCAGGAGTTCAGCAGACAGGCAAACGGCCCACTGGATGGAAAGCGGTTACCATCGCCTATGGACATTTGCAACACCAAAGGTGCTACAAATGCGCTGATGTCCTCTTAAGGGAGACTGGAACCTGGTCACTAATGCCGGAACACAACACACGGTTGTTATGGTGGCATACTCTAGATCAGGGGTGGTCGCCATCCAGTCGGGAAAATGCCCTACCACCTGGCTGTGGGTTGTTTTGTCGCCTCTTACGACAAGCCGCCTGGCCGCAGGAAATTGTATTCTTACTCCGTTCCTACACGGATAAAAAGTTCTAGGCGAATCCCACACATGGGTCGCGAATTATCCCCCCAGCCTTCTGTGCCTGTCGCGGCACACGCGGCATGATGAATGAAACCTCCTTGCTACATTATTTATTTAAATTGGTCTCTACTTTCTCACTTCTCTGCGGAGTGACGCTTGCGGACCGCGTTCGTAATACCGAAGTAAGAAAGACAGTTGGTCTGAAAGAGAGTGTCGGGGTAAGGAAAGGAATGCTCCGGTGGTTCGGACATGTAGAAAGAATGCATGATGAAAGAATGAATAAACAGATATACAATGCAAAAGTGGATGGATGCAGAAGTCGTGGAAGGCCACGACACACTTTCCATGATCAAATTGATCGTTTACTAGCAGAAGGTGATGTTAGGAGCCTTAAGAACAGACGAGCGTGCATGAGAAGAGTTATGAATGTCAAAGAAGCAAGTGAGGTGTGTAAGAATAAGCCTAAATGGCGCTCTGTTGTTCGTGCCTACCCCGCAAGGGAACTGGCGTGAAGTTATGTATGTATGTCTACTTTCTCATGGTGGCAACCCTGCATACGCCCTGTGCACTTGCTGTCCTGAGACACGTAGGACAATTTGCATCTCTGTTACTCTGCGGTCATAATCACAAATCACGCTCTGTGGTTTATCAGTACAATGGGGATTTTACAGTTTATTAAAAAAAATGATTGTGCGTCTCCGGACACCCGACAGAAGTGTTAACTTAAACTAATCTTTTTTTTATTTTATTTTTTTATTGCAGGAGTTCAGCAGACAGGCAGACGGCTCACTTGATGGAAAGCGGTTACCATCGCCTATGGACATTTGCAACACAAAAGTGCTACAAATGCGCTTCTGCTCTCTTAAGGGAGACTAGAACCTGGTCTCTAATGCCGGAACACAACTCAAGGTTGTTATGGCGACATGCTTTAGACCAGGGGTGGTAGCGATCCAGTCGGGCAAATGCCCTACCACCTGGCTGTGGGTTGTTTTATCGCTTCTTACGACAGGCCGCCCGGCCGCAGGAAATTGTATTCTTTCTCCGTTCCTGCACAGATAAAATAATCTCAGTTGAACTATTTTATATTGAAATTGTTTAACTTGAGAAAAGCTTAGGTTATTATTTAAATTTTATTTATATTAATATGATAATGTAAGGTTATTTATTAATAAAATCTTTTATTGATTATAAAATATATTTTATTCTTAGTTACCGTTCTTTAAATATGTACATTAGAATTTTGTGTATGTACATTATTAGCATCATTATTTAATCTAAGTGCAGCCGTTCTTGAGTTATAAATAGTGTAACTAACACGACTTTCTTTTATATATATATATATATATATATATATATATATATATATATATATATATATATATATATATATATATACTAGCTGTCCCGGCAGACGTTGTTCTGCCCTGAAGAAATAAAAATTTAGAACCCGATTGCAGCGCCACCTACCGGGTCCAAATGTAACCTATCCTATCTTTCAAGTCGGATCAAACTGCACACGGTGTGCAAATTTGATTGAAATCGGTCAAGTAGTTTAGGAGTCCATTGAGGACAAACATTGTGACACGAGATTTATATATATTAAGATATATATATATATATATATATATATATATATATATATATTAGAGTTCTTCAATAATACTTCGTAATACCGAAGTAAGAAAGAGAGTTGGTCTGAAAGAGAGTGTCGGGGTGAAGGTAAGGAAAGGAATGCTCCGGTGGTTCGGGCATGTGGAAAGAATGACTAAACAGATATACAATGAAAAGTGGATGGATGCAGAAGTCGTGGAAGGCCACGACACACCTTCCATGATCAAATTGATCGTGTACTAGCGGAGGGTGATGTCAGGAGCCTTAAGAACAGACGAGTGTGCATGACAAGAGTTATGAATATCAAAGAAGCAAGTGAGGTGTGTAAGAATGGGCCTAAATGGCGCTCTGTTGTTAGTGCCTACCCCGCAATGAAACTGGCGTGAAGTTATGTATGTATGTATGTATGTAATAATTATTCAAATAATAAATTTGAATCAGATAATTCTATTCTTATTGGTCGCGCGTATTTAATTTAATATTTATATTGAAAATTCTTAAAGTAATGGAACGAATCGTAATACTTCAAATCATGTAAAACCACCTCCTATCTTTTTTTCCTCTCCTGTACATACCCTAGCAAGCAGAAGAAAGGAGACGGCATGAGACTTCAACTGCATCGCTATATTGGTCATCGGATAGAATAATCATCATCGCTTACGAACTATTCTCATGCCGATCTCCTGGCATGAGTATATATGTCCATTTTCGGCATTAAAACTACATTTAAACAAAATTACAATAAAAACGATCCAGTATTCCCAGTGTTTTCCGAAAACTTAACAGAAAGACATATCGAGTTACTATCGCATTTTTATAGACGATGCATTTTTATATCTATGAACTTGAGAAATGATTGGTCTCATCCAAACTTTCATCCTCTATTACAAACAGTCCTAGTTTTATTTATCTATCCCCCGTCAATGAAAACTACAAAAATGACAAAAGGGACAACATCAGCAAAAAGGACAAAAAGAGCAACATGGACAAAAAGGACAAAAAAGAGTCGAAGAGCAAAAAAAGGGCAAAAGGGCAAAAGGGCAAAAGGGCAAAAGGGCAAAAGGGCAAAAGGGCAAAAGGGTAAAAGGGCAAAAGTGCAAAAGGGCAAAAGGGCAAAAGGGCAAAAGCGCAAAAGCGCAAAAGGGCAAAAGCGCAAAAGGGCTTAAGAGCAGAGGGGCAGAAGGGCAGAAGGACAAAAGGACAAAAGGACAAAAGGACAAAAGGGCAAAAGGGCAAAAGGGCAAAAGCGCAAAAGGGCAAAAGTGCAAAAGGGCTTAAGAGCAGAGGGGCAGAAGGGCAGAAGGACAAAAGGACAAAAGGGCAAAAGGGCAAAAGGGCAAAAGGGCAAAAGCGCAAAAGCGCAAAAGGGCAAAAGGGCAAAAGCGCAAAAGGGCAAAAGGGCAAAAGCGCAAAAGGGCTTAAGGGCAGAAGGGCATAAGGGCAAAAGGACAAAAGGGCAAAAGATCAAAAGGGCAAAAGGGCAAAAGGGCAAAAGCGCAAAAGGGCAAAAGGGCAAAAGCGCAAAAGGGCAAAAGGGCAAAAGCGCAAAAGGGCTTAAGGGCTTAAGAGCAGAAGGGCAGAAGGGCAAAAGGGCAAAAGGTCAAAAGGGCAAAAGGGCAAAAAGGACAAAATAACCAAAATGATGAAAATGGCAAATCACAAAACCAACCAAAGCCTGTCCCACTTTTGGGATAATCTTTACATAAATCTATCCCAAAATCTATCCCATTATCTGGGATGAAAAATATCCCATGTCCACCCTCGGTATTCAAATTACATATGTACCGAGTATCAGCCAAATCGGTCCAAAAGTCTTTCCGTAAAAGGATAACAAACAGAGAGACAAATATACTTTTATCCCGGAAACTATCCCATTTTCCGGGATAAAAAGTATCCTATGTTCATTCTCGGCATCGAAAATATATATATACTGAGTTTCAGTCAAATCGGTCCAGTAGTTTTTACGTGAAAACGGAACAGACAGACAGACAGACAGACAGACAGACAGACAGACAGACAGACAGACAGACAGACAGACAGACAGACAGACAGACAGACAGACAGACAGACAGACAGACAGACAGACAGCCAGACAGACAGACAGACAGACAGACAGACAGACAGACAGACAGACAGACAGACAGACAGACAGACAGACAGACAGACAGACAGACAGACAGACAGACAGACAGACAGTCAGACAGACAGACAGACAGACAGACAGACAGACAGACAGACAGACAGACAGACAGACAGACAGACAGTCAGACAGACAGACAGACAGACAGACAGACAGACAGACAAATTACGTCTGACAGTTGCAAGGTGACCGCACATGAACAGACAGACAGACATGACAGACAGACAGACAGACAGAAACCCATTTTAATAAACATTTATGTAGATGATAGTCTATCACGTAAATCGATTAAAAAAATATTTTTGAGTAATATTATAGTGTATCTCACGCGACACTCTTGCAATTGGTGTAATAAAAAGACATACATTCGTATTGCTATACATATCTGCACATAAAATTGTATTGTATTATAGCTAGGATAAGATACCTCTAACAAATAGGCATGCTTTCAGTCACAATGTTTTTCTATTAGTACAGCCTTGACAGATAAAAAATAGTGTAAATTTTAATTTCTTTATATTTTATATGTTACAGACTTAGATAGACATTACAGACTTATTATTATTTTCTCTTCTTTAGATTAATTAGATTGTAATTTTTCAAACTACAACAGATCAGAGTGTAGTGTTCGCATTTATAATATTAATAGGGATTTCCCTGTGTTCTGTGCAGCTATATTTCCATCATTGTGGTTTTACAACTAAGGGGAATGAATATACGTAACAATTATCAATTCGCGTAACCACTTATTTCATTTAGAATAAAAATATAATAACTTGATTCCAATTTTAAACATGAGTATTATTATTATTATTGTACTAAATTAATTTCGCCTTCTGAATGTATCATGTATAAAGAAAACAAGCGAAGGTAAAAATGCTAGTATGCTTATTACTTGTCAGCAGTATTTTTCTGACCACTGTACCATCGCAAATTACGTCTGGTGTTGCAAGGTGTACCGCACCATGAATCAATAGCGTTTTATGAAAACTTATACAGAGCTGTTAAAACCCATTTTAATAAACATTTATGTAGATGATAGTCTATCACGTAAATCGATTAAAAAAATATTTTTGAGTAATATTATAGTGTATCTCACGCGAACTCTTGCAATTGGTGTAATAAAAAGATATAATTCGTATTGCTATACATATCTGCACATAAAATTGTATTGTATTATAGCTAGGATAAAATATCTCGAATAAATAGGCATGCTTTCGGTCACAATGTTTTTCTATTAGTAAAGCCTTGATGATAAAAAATATGTGTAAATTTTAATTTCTTTATATTTTCTATGTTTATAACTTAATAGCTATTAAAGCCTTATTATTATTTTCTCTTCTTTAAATTAATTATATTGTAATTTTTCAAACTACAAAATATCAAATTGCTTGTAGTGTTTGCTTATAAGTAATTACTGCACTTGTCATGTTTTTTATATAAAGCTATGTATATCCCTGGTATTAGTGCAAGTAATTGTTGGTAAATCAAATAAATAAAATTAAAATTAAAATTGTTCATTAGGTACTTTTAATTAAATGGGAAAATAAAAACATATAATAAACATATAAAGAAAAAGTATTAAAATAATTTTTACTGGAACATTCGTAATATTATTGTTGAGATTTATGTAATATGATTAGTCTAAGATAGTCTGAATTTATAAGAGATACATTTTTAGTTAAGACTTAATAAAAAAAATCAGTAGTTTAATGGATGATAGTTAGAAGAAATACCTTAATAATTAAGCACTTTAAGATTAAATAAAAGTATAGGCTATACAGTGACATGTTTCAATCGAGAAGAAATGTCAGTTCTCACCAGTTTTGGCGCTCGCAGTCAAAACTTTTCTGTTATGTCTCATAATCGCCTCTTATTGGCTGGATTGCTCATGACGTCATTAGCAACCACTAGCTTTGCTTTTATATCATAACACTCATATCAAATGATAATATAGTCTAAGGTGAAGCACACTTACCAGGAAAACGCACGTTTTGACTAATGACGTGTCGATGATGACAATACGAAGTTCCACTGCTAAACATTACGCACCTGAAAAAAGAAGCAAAACGCTTCTTACACTTTGATGGTGTTTCTACCATTATATCAGTGTCATAAGCTCGTACGTCTGCATGTATTATTAGTAATATATTTTTTTTAAATCGGTGCAAAGTAACTAATAAAATTACTATATTTTTTTTATCACTAAGCATACTTTATAGAGAAAAAAATAATTTATACCTAGTGACAATCATCTCTATATTATATTTTCAAACATTACGTGTAGGAGTATATATAAAATGACAATAAAAGATTTTTTTGCAACTTTTTGCATCTAGCTATCGTCCTGTCTCAACTAGAAGTGCCGCGCTCGCTAAAAAGCTCGCCGTATACAAGTCCGTGAAATTGGCAGCAAGCTATAGTAACTTCCTATAGTTATTTCCTTATTGGGAATGCGTCTACCGTGTCTTGGCAGGGTAGTCTTAACACATCAGCTTCCCGGGACAAGTGGCATCTGCGTTAAACGAATAGAATGAAATTATATGCGAACGACATAATACTTAACGTAACAAATGGCAGCCATTCCGCGTCGAACAAAAAATAATCACGTAAATCGGATCATAAATCTCGGAGTAATCGGTGAACATACATAAAAAAACAGATCCCGACGAATTGAGAACCGCCTCCTTTTTTGAAGTCGGTTAAAAAATTGCCATCTAGCTTGTTTATTACATATAATGTATTCAAGTCATGGTATTGTGGGGGTGTGGGTTACGCTTAGGTACGCAAAAGTAGTTTTGTGCCAACATTGTAATAAGTAATATGTGTCATGGCGGCCAGTCAGTCGTCCGTTAGCTCACATGTAAGAAAGTCGTTATTAAAGTCTCAGTAAATGTGTACAACGTATTTCATTCCATACAAATACCTACGGTTTGCGGAGTGACGCTCGCGGACCGCGTTCGTAATACCGAAGTAAGAAAGAGAGTTGGTCTGAAAGAGAGTGCCGGGGTGAAGGTAAGGAAAGGAATGCTCCGGTGGTTCGGGCATGTGGAAAGAATGCATGATGAAAGAATGACTAAACAGATATACAATGCAAAAGTGGATGGATGCAGAAGTCGTGGAAGGCCACGACACAACTTCCATGATCAAATTGATCGTGTATTAGCAGAAGGTGATGTCAAGAGCCTTAAGAACAGACGAGCGTGCAAGACAAGAGTTATGAATATCAAAGAAGCAAGTGAGGTGTGTAAGAATAAGCCTGAGTGGCGCTCTGTTGTTCCTGCCTACCCTGCAAGGGAACTGGCGTGAAGTTATGTATCTATGTACAAATACCTAAACTGGTGACCCCGATGATTAGGTATTTGTATGGAATGAAATACGTTGTACACATTTACTGAGACTTTAATAACTACTTTCTTACATGTGAGCTAACGGACGACTGACTGGCCGCCATGACATATATTACTTATTACAATGTTGGCATAATACTACTTTTGCGTACCTAAGCGTAACCCACACCCCTGCATAGTATCATCATCTCTTGTTCGAACTTCAATTCACATTCTAGATACATACTTTCTTTTATTTATTTTTTTGTTGCAGGAGATCAGCAGACAGGCAGACGGCCTACTTGATCGAAAGCGGCTGCTTTCTTAAGGCAGACTGGAACCTGGTCACTAATGCCGGAACACAACTCAAGCTTGTTATGGCGACTTACTTTAGACCAGGGGTGGTAGCCATCCAATCGGGCAAATGCCCTACCACCTGGCTGTGGGTTGTTAAGTCGACTCTTACGACAGGCCGCCCTAACGCAGGAAATTGTATTCTTTCTCCGTTCCTGCACGGATCAATTTCTTCTCTTTTTGTATGTATGTATATATCGGTATATCTCTGTTCCCCCAGTTTTCTCTTACAACTTTGAAAACGTCGCCATTTTGTCGTCGGATTCGTTTGTGGTGTTAAAAGGACACGTGTAAGAAATAAAACTTGAGAGGTGTCAAGGGACACCCGGATGGAACGAAGTTCCTTTCGATTAATTAGTGAAGAAATTGTAATAAAATTTTATTTTTTTTAAGTTATAATAATATTTTTTTTATTATTAACAAATATAATGTTATATAAACTTATTATTAACAAATATAACAAATTAAGTTGTCTCTCTCTCTCTCTATAAGAGAGAGAGAGACAGAGAGAGAGACAGACAGACAGACAGAGAAACATGCGACGCCGCACAGCTTACAATAGCTTACTATAGCAAAAAGTGTCGTGACAACTTTTCGTAAGAATTTTTTCCGTCTAGCCCCCTTTCACAACGCGCGATAAGGAACTTCGTTCCAATAAGTTTGCTTAACAGACAGAAATACAAAAATTCGTTAAGTTGCATTTTTGGAATTGCTGGTCCGAATTAGTTACCCTTGATGTTTCTTTCTTTTAAATTACGCTCTTGTACGCAACGGTTCACTAGGACGTTTCTCTTGCGCACCGTGGGGATTTGGAATGAGCTCCCAGCCGTGGTTTTCCCACAGCGCTACGATATGGGTTTTTTTGAAAAGGGCGTCGTGAAATTTCTTCGAGGCCGGCAGCGCGTTGATGACACCTCTGGTGTTGCAAACGTTCATAGGCGACGGTAACCGCTTTCCATCAGGGCCGTCTGCCTGTCTGCTGTACTTCAGCTATAAAAAAAAAAGTCATCAAAGTCCCCCGCCTACAAATTTATTATATTATAGATAGATAGATATAATTTAGATTGAATTTCAATACGGAACTAAATCTAATTAATAATATAATACACCAAAATAGATGTGACACAATAGTATTGCCATTAGCGAAGTCAGCCGTCACTTTCAAACTTATTATGATTAACACACTTAAATCCGGCGAGTGCATTATGGATTAGAACAGTTTTGATTACTTAACTCGGTCTAATTTTAGGCTAATGCAGAATTCGGGGGTTCTTTAATGTTGCGTCGATGATGGTAACCCTGTTGGATGGGGTGATGCATCACTGGCGAGAGCCCATGGCTCATTCGCCGTGAGGGGAGTTCAAAATAAGACGACGAGATGTTGTCTATCGATGTATTTACTTGCTTAATTGTTCTTAATCGTTCTTAATCATTATTAAATGTTCTTAATCGTTGTTAATTGTTTTTAGTTTAACTTAGACTATTGTTAGCGCCACATTATCTATTTCCCAATTAGCAATTGTGTGTACAAATATAACTGAACACAACTAGTACAAACGTAATGCACGATTCAATAACACGCGCAAAGTCCGTCACTATATAGATTATCGAATGTACACTACGTCTTGCTCGTCTCGTAATCCTCGCTTGACTGCCTCACCCCTCTTTCGGGAATTGCTTTATACTGTACAAATACAATATGTTTCGACACAATACTCGACCGCGTAACAGTAATTTCCAAGAATCACACCCCAATGACTACCATAAAAGATTACAATACACAATAGGCTGTTTTTCTAATTACAAATTTTAAACACAAAGTAAACAAAAAAAGTCCAAATGCCGAAAATGTAATAAACTGCAGGTGTGAATTGGTCCTTGTCGGTCGTAACAATATAAATTATTTTTTAGTGGATACTTGGTTGATATATGTATTAATTTTTTGTTTTATATTTAAGAATATCAATTATTTTATGTTTCCCAAATAAATTAAATAAATAAATGTAAACGTATCTAAACATACTGATATGTGTAAGGTGTAGTAGACCTCTTTAAGGTTCTTAAAGAAGCCTTCAAACTTACTTTAACTCAATATGAATAAGATCGTAAAGTTCTGCTTCATTTTGATACTTGTAATATTCATCATACAATTCGACAAAAACATCTGTTTTAGGCCCCGGTAATTTAATATTTTTGTTGCGGACATAGAGCACCCCCCTGACCCGCCCGCCGGAGCACATCTACTCTCCGCGCCCCGCATACCGCCGACGCAATTAGCAGCTAGGCGTCAGACGGGGTGCGGGATATAAAAGGCTGAAAAACCCTGAACAATGATGAATTCAGCCACTCAGCCATTCATATATTGTATTCAACTCTCTTGCATACTTTGTTCTACTCATTAAAAGTATATTTATAATTTAATAATAATCATACAGTCCATTATTACATCGAGTTTTAATTTCCAAACACAAGAAGCAACTGCCACCAATAATTTTTTTATACATACATACATAACTTCACGCCAGTTCCCTTGCGGGGTAGGCACGAACAACAGAGCGCCATTCAGGCTTGTTCTTACACACCTCACTCGCTTCTTTGACATTCATAGCTCTTGTCATGCACGCTCGTCTGTTCTTAAGGTTCCTGACATCACCTTCTGCTAGTACACGATCAATTTGATCATGCAAGGTGTATCGTGGCCTTCCACGACTTCTGCATCCATCCACTTTTGCATTGTATATCTGTTTAGTTATTCTTTCATCATGCATTCTTTCCACATGCCCGGATTTTTTTTATGATATAACAAAACTGGTTTGAATATAAAATCAAAAGTGTAATGACGTAATTCTCTAGTAAAAGTAATTAATAGAAAGTAATAATCTGTATAGGCTGGCCGGACAGCTAGCCCGTGGGCGTACTATGAGGATCGGTTTAGCCATTTAAAGCTTCAGGAAACTTTTTATTTAGATTATCATTCAAGCTTACATGATATACTTCGACGGTTCTTGCCTATAGTCAGTCAACTAACAATTTGCAGCAGAAGGTGATGTCAGGAGCCTTAAGAACAAACGAGCGTGCATGACAAGAGCTATAAATGTCAATGAAGCAAGTGAGGTGTGTAAGAATAAGCCTGAATGGCGCTCTGTCGTTCGTGCCTACCCCGCAAGGGAATTGGCGTGAAGTTATGTATGTATGTAACTAACAATTTTTGGGTATCACTATATTAATGCGTGAAGCAAAAACTTTGTACCCTTTTTTACGAAAATTGCGCGGACGGAGGAGTTTGAAAATTCGCACACTTATTTTATACTAATATATAAAGCTGAACAGTTTGTTTGTTTGATTGAACGCGCTAATCTCAGGAACTACTGGTCTGATTTGAAAAATTCTTTCAGTCTTAAATAGCCCATTTATCGAGGGAGGCTATAGGCTATATATCATCACGCTAAGACCAATAGGAGCGGAGCACCAATGAAGAATGGTTCAAAATCGGGGGGTTTTGAAAACAAATTCCACGCAGACGACGTCGCGGACACAGCTAGTAGTTTATATAGAGAAGGAGTGCAGAATGCTAATATTTTTTTAAAATTTTGCATATAAAACACATTAAATCAATAAATAAAATATTACACACACTACCATGTATTTGACTCACACACATATATATACTCTTTTGTTTATTGCTAAAGTCAAATTAACAGTAGCCTTGGCGAAATCTGTGATTATAGAAGTGTAGTCTTTGACAACAGAACCTTAATAATGTTCAAACTTATAATTTAAATTAATTACGGTCGAATTTCGACCATTAGGCGACCACTAATATATATTATTTCGAAAGTTTGTATACATGTTTGTTGCACAATCACGCCAGAACGGCTGAACGGATCTTGTTGAAATTTAGCATAGAGATAATATACATAATAAAACTACGTTTTAACGGTTTTAAGCGCGGTAATTTTATTTGATTTTGGTTTTTCCGACGTTTCGGCCAGTTTTCAGTGGCCGTGATCACGGAAGACAAAGATGTCAAGTGTCAACGAGTATTGTTAAAGTTTTATTTAGCCTACCGCCAACTTGTTAATTTAATTATTTAATTTTAATTTTGTTTATGGTTATTATTTACTCTATGGGAGCCTAATCTAACTTTAACAATAGTCGTTGACACTTGACATCTTCGTCTTCCGTGATCACGGCCACTGAATAGTGGCCGAAACGTCGGAAAAACCAAAATCAAATAAAATTACCGCGCTTAAAACCGTTAAAACGTAATTTTATTATGTATACAAGTCGCGAAAACTTAAGAAAATATTAGTGATAATATAGTTATATATAGTCTGGAGTAGCACATAGGCTACTTTTTCCATGGGCAGAAGCTAGTATTCTATAAACGCACTAGCATATGCATGTGCAACTTCGTTTGCGTTGCCATGATGATGATGAAGTTTAAGCTATAAATGAAAATGTGATGTACAAGTAATATGTTCAGCGTGATTTAAATACTATGCAAGAAAATCTGTAGGTTATATGTCGGTAGATTGCAACAAGTTGAGAAATCATTAGGGAAATGGAAATGCCCCTGTGTCCGGGAAATGTCTACGACCGGCAGTACCTCATTTCATACAAATAACGATTACGTAGCATCGTTTCTTGTTTAATTTCTTATTTGTATTGTACTATGAATAACGACGATTTGTCGGCCTCTGTGGTTGAGCGGGCTAAGCCTTTGCCGGCGTACCTCACTGCAACGCAGAGGTTCCGGGTTCGATTCCTGGTGTAGTAAATTGCGGAAATCGTATTTTCTCCGTTATTTACTATGGTCTGGGTGTCTGGGATCGGCCCCAGAGTAGTCCGTTGTATATTACCCAGTACACAAGCGTAACTTGCTTAATTTGGGGATATACAATGTGTGTGCTTGTCTGCCGATTATTATTATTATATTAATAAGTAAGTATAGTCGAGCCGCTCTAAGAAGTCCCGTTTGAAGTTTCATATAAATACTCATGAAATATCTTTGTAACATACATACATAACTTCACGCCAGTTCCCTTGCGGGGTAGGTACGAACAACAGAGCGCCATTCAGGCTTATTCTGACACACCTCACTTGCTTCTTTGACATTCATAGCTCTTGTCATGCACGCTCGTCTGTGCATGTGAATGTGTACGCATGTGTATGTGTGGGCATGTGTTTGTGTGCATGTGTATGTGTACGCATGTGTATGTGTGTGCATGTGTATGTGTGTGCATGTGTATGTGTGTGCATGTGTTTGTGTGCATGTGTATGTGTATGCATGTGTATGTGTGTGCATGTGTATGTGCGTGCATCAACCGTGGACCAATGTATGTGTACGCATGTAAACCATGTGTGTGAATGCATACTGTATGAATACACATGTGTATGTGTGTGCATGAGTGTGTGTGCATGTGTATGTGTACGCATGTGTATGTGTGTGTGTGCATGTGTGTGTTTGTGTTCATGTGTATGTGTACGCATGTGTATGTGTGTGCATGTGTGTGTGTGCATGTGTATGTGTGCGCATGTGTATGTGTGTGCATGTGTGTGTGTGCATGTGTATGTGTACGCATGTGTATGTGTGTGCATGTGTGTGTGTGCATGTGTATGTGTACGCATGTGTATGTGTGTGCATGTGTGTGTGTGTGTGCATGTGTATGTGTACGCATGTGTATGTGTGTGCATGTGTGTGTTAACCTGTGTATGAATTCGCAAAAATATGTGTGTGCATGTGTATGTGTGTGTGTGCATGTGTATGTGTACGCATGTGTATGTATGTGTATGTGCGTGTGTGTGCATGTGTGTGTGTGCATGTGTATGTGTACGCATGTGTACGCATGTGTATGTGTGTGCATGTGTATGCTGTGGAAAAATAAAAATGTGTGTGCATGTGATGTGTACCCATGTGCCACCTATGTGTGGTGTCCAGTTGTGTGTGTGTTAAAGTGTCCGCGTGTGTACCCACTCAAGTATATACCCACATAAGTGTTTACACCTGATCAGTTTTTTTTCTGTATGCACCTGTCTTGGATTGCAATCCAGATTTGTTTAGTTACTAATTTAATATTTTAAATTTATATGGTTGTAATTTGTTTTATGCATCAATAAATTAAATTTAAAAATATATATATATATATATATATATATATATATATATATATATATATATGAAAAATACTCTATAACTTACAATGCAAGACAGTTTATTGTTTTATCTGAATAAAAATGTTATGTATATAAGGTTTCACATATTTTCTCTCTATTCCGTAGTTATTGTTGTAGAAATCAAGTATGGATTTATTATTGACCAGGCCCCGACAGACGTTGTCCGGCTCTGAAAAAATTAAAATCTAGGACCCGATCCCAGTGCCACCTACCGGTTCCAATTGTGGATTTAAATCACCCACTCAAACACACAAAAACAAAATCATCAAAATCGGTCCAGGTGCTTAGGAGGATTCTAGAACCCGACCTCAGCGCCACCTACCGGTTCCAACAGGATAAAAAGTATCCTATGTCCGTCTCCTATTTTAATACTTATTATCCTATTCCAGGCGAAAACAATTCCAAAAACACAACAATCATAAAAATTGGCCCAGCCGTTCTTAAGTTATAAATGGTGTAACTAACACGACTTTGTTTTATATATATACTAGCGGCCCCGGCAGATGTTGTCCTGCTGTGAAAAAATAAAAATCTAGGACCCGATCCCAGTGCCACCTACCGGTTCCAATTGTGGATTTAAACCATCCGGGGACCCACTCAAACACACAAAAACAAAATCACCGAAATCGGTCCAGGTGCTTAGGAGGATTCTAGAACCCGATCTCAGCGCCACCTACCGGTTCCAACGCGATTAAAAGTATCCTATGTCCGTCTCCTGGTTCTAAGCTACCTCCCCACCAATTTTCAGCCAAATCGGTACAGCCGTTCTTGAGTTATAAATAGTGTAACTAACACGACTTTCTTTTATATATATACATACATACATACATAACTTCACGCCAGTTCCCTTGCGGGGTAGGCACGAACAACAGAGTGCCATTTAGGCTTATTCTTACACACCTCACTTGCCTCTTTGACATTCATAACTCTTGTCATGCAAGCTCGTCTGTTCTTAAGGCTCCTGACATCACCTTCTGCTAGTACACGATCAATTTGATCATGGAAGGTGTGTCGTGGCCTTCCACGACTTCTGCATCCATCCACTTTTGCATTGTATATCTGTTTAGTCATTCTTTCATCATGCATTCTTTCCACATGCCCGAAGCACCGGAGCATTCCTTTCCTTACCATCACCCCGACACTCTCTTTCAGACCAACTCTCTTTCTTACTTCGGTATTACGAACGCGGTCCGCGAGCGTCACTCCGCAGATTTTATATATATAGATATAGATTAAACGATCATAATTAGCTTATTTCTATAGAATCGTAACACATGATAATGTTATGATTGTTAAAACTTTTCTTTCTTAAATAATGAATGACGTTATCTGAAGATTGATGTATAATCGAAGTTTTAACATAATATTTCCTACGTTTTAAAGACATAAAGCCAATGAAACGTAATATATATATATATATATATATATATATATATATATATATATATATATATATTTATATATATATATATATATATATATATATATACGTTTTATATATATATATATATATGTATATATAATTATAAATCGTTTTATTTTAATCAATTCTATAATGTGTAACTTCCTATATCGATTCCAAATTTAAATCGCATCATTTTGATAGTTCAATTTAATTGTTATTAGAAAACTTATGTTGTATAAAATATGTATTAGTATTGTTACAACTTAGGTTCCAACAAAAACACAATCCACCTGCTTATCTGTAAAAACACATTTTATTACCCATCGGCATTTGAACTAGTTGTAATTCTTTTATGATCGCCTTCTTTCGTTTATTTATTTATTGGCACACGTTTCTAGAGAACAGCCCATTGTTTTATTGTACTCGTTTATGGCCGCTTGCGACCGAGTCATTAGCCAGGTGTTGCGGATTAAGTCAACTACGATACGGGCACATTTGTATTTGTGAGGTATAAAACGATGGCCTGATGGGGAGAGGGGGCAGTCGAGCAAGAACCACGATCAAGGCGTGACGTGTGTCCAATCAGGAATCTAGTAGTGACGGACTTTGCATTACGTTTGGATTTGTTGTGTTCGGTTATATTTGTACCTGTGTTATACGTATTTGTAGTTCTAATAAACTCTATAGTAATTCCAACGGCATTTTAATTCGAGCCTCGCAACTCGTACCAGTATCTTCTTACTAATATAACATACATTACGTGAATATTTATATGTATGTATATTACTAGAAAGCTTGATAATCTTATAAAAGGATTGTGATGAAATGGTCTAAGGCTTCAACTCCATTAATTCTTCAAAGAGTAATTATACAAGATACTTCTGTATTTAATAGAAAAAAAAGAGCCTGAGATAGATAAATACGATGAAAAAGAATTTTTAGCTAGACGTGTTCCTGTGGAGTTTCTTGCAGCTTCTTCTTCGCGTTACGAAGCGGTTTACATAGAATACGAAGTAAATTTTAACTTGTATGTATGACCTTCAAAAAGTGTTCTCAAGTGGAACTTATTTTGAATAATTTTGAATGTTGAATTTTGAGGGGTTTGGCAGAAACTATGGAAAATAATCAATAGTAAATGTCTATGTCTATATCTTGTTTTTGAAGTGAAACTTCTATGTAGACGGGGGGTCTTAGGATTTTTCTGTCACGAATAAGCGTTACGGCCGCGTGGACGAGCGGCATAAATTTAGACTAGACGTGGTGAGAGGCGGCATAATTTTAGAGTAGATTATGGATGCGTTTTTTGGTTCCGGATCGAATTTAGTTTCTTTGTTTGATTAAATAAAA
Source organism: Dendrolimus kikuchii (assembly GCA_019925095.2). NCBI lineage: Eukaryota > Metazoa > Arthropoda > Insecta > Lepidoptera > Lasiocampidae > Dendrolimus > Dendrolimus kikuchii. Next base: position 23,791,423 of record CM034397.1, read on the forward strand.
TATGTTGAAATAAAAAATGCATTCATTAAAATGTAGCTAACCTAACCAAATCATAATTTGCAGTGAACCTGCGAAAAATCGAAATGTGTGCTGGGACATATAGTAGAAGTGAAACTTCAACGGACAAGTGGAAAAACGAATCGCAACAAAATTTTAACTTAAAGTTTTATGTGCAGGTTTTCAAATTGGACAAGTACATTAACAATCTGTCCGTAAAACTTCAAGTTAAAGTTTTGTTGCGATTCGTTTTTCCACTTGTCCGTTGAAGTTTCACTTCTACTATATGTCCCAGCACACATTTCGATTTTTTATTCTTTGTAAATAACAAAACTTAATCTATACTATATTATTATAAAGTTGAAGAGTTTGTTTGTTTAAACACGCTTAGTATTAATCCTTATCAAAATAAATTAGTCGACGACGACGACGACGACGACGAATTCAATACCTTTCTAGAACTTTTTGAATTATTCAATTCGGATGTTTCATTCAAAAGATATCGCGATATTTAAAATGTAAATATTAGTGTTGTAGCCAAATATATTGTTTGATTGAACGCGCTAATCTCAGGAACTACTGGTCTGATTTCAAAAATTCTTTCAGTATTGAATAATACATTTATCGAGGAAGGCTATAGGCTATATATCATCACGCTAAGACCAATAGGAGCGGAGCACCAATGAAGAATGTTTTAAAATCGGAGGGTATTGAAAGCAAATTCCACGCGGACGACGTCGCAGGCACAGCTAGTATATAATATTCATCGCCCTGCCTTGGTCATGCAAAACCACTCTCGCTTACTCTCCATCTTGCATTTGACCCCACAATATCAAATTAATCATAGAATTTAAATGATCTAATATGCATTCTTGTATCCAAGTGAAAGTATCGATGAACGTCGAGCACAATGATGTGAGCTTATGATGAATCAAGCGGAATTTTTGATATCACATATGGGATTTAATTTTAAAAATGAAATTTTATTTTTGATTTTTTATTTAACAGCTAACAACAATGCGTTGCACTTACATTGTTTGACTGGGCATTTGTCACTCTTGGAATCTTGTTCCGTGGTCATAAGAACTTATTATATATAGGAATAGCTGTTCATTAACTCGTTAATTCGTTAATCGTTAATTAACGAAGTTAACATGTCGAGTAACGGATTAACTTTTAAGTTAACTTGAAAATATGTTAACGAACTCGTTAACTTCTGTTAAATTTCCAAAAGTCCGTTAATCGTCAATCCAGCAACAAATCTTTAAAGAGCAAAGATCAAAGTCTCGTCCAAAATGTGGCTAGGCATAAAGTCGAAAGACTCGTTTAATGATGCGGCATTCCTCGGGGAACAGATATTCGCAAATCTGTTTATTAAATATAATACTGCTATACCCTTAAGCGCTGCAGTTAAACATCTTTTCTCCACGGGCAAGGATATACACAGCCGAAACGAGCCTCGCTTTCAGACGAGAACTTCAACATATTAATGTTCATGAAGGGGAATATTCATATTATGCCAGATGACTAAATTGACAGATAAATTGGACGGGTTAGTATCCTGTCGTCTATGATGTAAGTGGTCTATGTAGCAATTCGTCTAAATAGCAATTGGTCATTATATTACTATCAAATCGTCTTAAAATTAGTTCGTGTAATTAGTGTTTCGTCCTGAACGCAACTAGTCTATCTTAATAAAATAAATTCTAAACCTTAATCCAAACGACTGAAAAACACTCTAATAACACCCGTCATTTTTGTTGTTTCTAACCTGTTAACTTCCAGAACCAACAGTTTTTATAAGAAGATGCAATTTTTATCACGTGTTAACGGATTAACGGTTAAGGTTAACTTGCGTTAAATTTTCTGTAATGTAGCGCTTTAACTTTTAACGAAGTTAACTTTTTCAGTAACGGGTTAGCGATTAACGAAGTTAACTATTTGATTAACGGTGCCCAGATATGTATATAGGTTTTGTTAGTTTGCAATATATATAGCTGAAAATAGACAATTGAGCAAACTTTCTACACCTTTTGAAACCCCTTAGATGTAAAATTTCCAAAAACGCCGATACACGTGTAAAGTTTTTCTAACTATAAGCAGATATATAATTTTTTGCTTCTTTGAATGACAGATTTTTATGCAAACTTTCATCGGCCTTTTTACCCCTTTAAGGGTTGAATTTTCAAGAAGCCTGTCTTAGTACGTCTAGTAAAGAAAAAACCCGCCTGCAAATTTTCACTGTCCTAGCTCCAGTAGTTTGGGCTGTGCGTTGCTATGTCAGTGTCAGTCAGTGAGGTCCAGTAATTAGTATATTTGTACCTCGTATGTCTATATAACATAAGTAGAATTAGTTTTATTAATTATTATTCTTATTTATACCTTCCTACCTATATCGACACACCTTCCATGATCAAATTGATCGTGTACTAGCAGAAGGTGATATCAGGAGCCTTAAGAACAGACGAGCGTGCATGACCAGAGCTATAAATGTCAAAGAAGCAAGTGAGGTGTGTAAGAATAAGCCTGAATGGCGCTCTGTTGTTCGTGCCTACCCCGCAAGTATTCTACTATGTATTCTTATTTATTATTTAATTAACAAAAGGAAGGTTTGCACTGAAAATTAGCGTTGTGTCGGATATAATTCCGGCACAGCAATATTAGCAATTTAGCAGGGATGGAAGGTACACCGCTGATATAGAAAGAAGAGTGAATTTGGGGAATAGTATGAATGGAGCGTTAGGTAAACTTCTAGGCGCTAAGAACCTCAGCCAGAAGGCCCAGCTCGCCGTACACAACGCGGTGCTGGTACCTACGCTCACGTATGGAAGCGAAAGTTGGGTATGGAAGAAAGAGCATGAAAGTAGAGTAAACGCGGTCGAGATGCAAGCACTGCGCAAAATCTGCGGAGTGACGCTCGCGAACCGCGTTCGTAATACCGATGTAAGAAAGAGAGTTGGTCTGAAAGAGAGTGTCGGAGTGAAGGTAAGGAAAGGAATGCTCCGGTGGTTCGGACATGTAGAAAGAATGCATGATGAAAGAATGAATAAACAGATATACAATGCAAAAGTGGATGGATGCAGAAGTCGTGGAAAGCCACGACACACTTTCCATGATCAAATTGATCGTGTACTAGCAGAAGGTGATGTTAGGAGCCTTAAGAACAGACGAGCGTGCATGACAAGAGTTATGAATGTCAAAGAAGCAAGTGAGGTGTGTAAGAATAAGCCTAAATAGCGCTCTGTTGTTCGTGCCTACCCCGCAAGGGAACTGGCGTGAAGTTATGTATGTATGTATGTATGTACAGCAATATGCTGATTGCAAACCTTGTTTGCTGAAAATGCGGCGTACAAATTCTCAAAGTATGCTTTGTTTATAAAAATGTATAAGAAATGTAATTACGTCGCAATTTCTTTAAATAAAGTTTTTCTTTCTTTCTTTCTATACATACTTGCATATATTGCAGTATTATTGAGTAAGACTGCTTTCATGATCACATAGATAATATATCCGTGCAGGAATGGAGAAAGAATACAATTTCCTGCGGCCGGGCGGCCTGTCATTAGAGGCGACTTAACAACCCACAGCCAGGTGGTAGGGCATTTGCCCGACTGGATGGCTACCACCCCTGGTCTAAAGTATGTCGCCATAACAACCTTGAGTTGTGTTCCGGCATTAGTGACCAGGTTCCAGTTTACCTTAAGAGAGCAGCAGCACATTTTTAGCCAGTTTGGTATTGCAAATGTCTATAGGCGATGGTAACCGATTTCCATCAAGTGGGCCGTCTGCCTGCCTGCTGATCTCCTGCAATAAAAAAAAAGAATATATATATATATATATATATATATATATATAATAAAAGCTCATAAATGTCTCAGTGCAGAGCTCGGGCCTCCCGCTATAGAGGAACGGACAGTATACCCGCCACGCTTGTCCAACCTGTCAACAGGTTTGACACATCGGTTATCTCGATGTGCAGGTTGCATCACGATGGTTTCCTTCACTGCCTAATTGGTGCATGCGTTGCTTTGAGTTTAGGACGCGTGTTCTAGCCATTACGCTACCACGACTTCTTTAGTTCATAATCAACCACAATTTAGTAAATTAATTATTATATTTATTTATGCAAATCTTACTTTCTACATAAATTATCTACTAAATACTGTTTTGCATTGCTTATTGGAAGTTTAATATGATGTGCAAGCTACATATGTAGAAATTTTGTTAATTTACTTGATTATGGAATACAAAATTTAGAAATCCGAGGATTTTTACCCTCCAGCCCGATAGACCGCGACCTGCGTAAGATCGCCGGAAGGGACTGGACGAGAAGCAGAGTTGGAGAGGCCCAGGTCCTGTGATAAAATTGTTACGAGTGTGAGACTCGAATTAAAATGCCGTTAGAATTACTATAGAGTTTATTAGAACTATACAAACACGTATAACACAGGTAAATATAAGCGATCACAACATGTCCAAACGTAATGCAGAAAGTCGTAATTCAATAAACGCGTAAAGTCTGTCACTTATTAGATTCCCGATTGTACGAGTAGTACACACGTCTCGCTTCGCTCGTGGTTCTCGCTCGACTGCCTGCCCCTCCAACAGGTCATCGTTTTACACTGCACAAAGGCAATGTCCCCGTATCTAAGTCAACTTAATCCGTCACATCTGCCTAATGACTCGGCCGCCAAACTGCCATAAAAGAGTACAATAAAACAATGGTCTGTTTTCTAATCACAAATTTTAAATACAAAGTTGAAGTGTGAGCTCCTGTAGGGTGGAGGAGCGAGATGGAATGCTCCTCCGTCTCAAAGGAAGATCTTCCAGCGAGACTAGGGATGCAAATAAAACATCGATGTTTCCAAACATCGATGTATCGATCATAAAAATCGATGTTTTAACATCGATGTTGAAACCAAAACATCGACGATACATCGTTGTTCAAGAACGATGTTTTATCGTACATAGACATAACGCGCCATCTTGCGCTTTATTTTTCATATTTTTTTCTTATTGCCAGTAATAATTTATAATATAAAAGTTGATTATTATACCTATTTCTATTAAAAATAACCATTTTTCTTAGATGTACATTTATTTTAAATGGTGATAGGGATGTGTTAGTGTATGCCCACGATGCTGAATAGTAAGTACGGTAGTGAATGTGGGTAAGGGAAAAGACATATAGATAGAATAAACATAGTATTTAGTAGGATGAGAGCATTGAGAAGTGGATGTAGTATTTATTTGAAAGATGGAGTAACAGCGGCATAAAAGGATGATGTTAGTGAAAGCAAGAATTTAGAAAGGTATGCTAAGGTGGTTTGGGCGATACATCGATGTTAAAAAAAACGATGTTTCATTTGCATCGCAGGAACAAGCGTCAAATCTTATGTAAATGGTGATAAAAAACATCGATATATCGTTCATAAACGTCGATATTTTTAACATCGATATTTCACTTTTCAAAACATCGATATCCTAACATCGATGTTTTTTATGAGCGATGTTGCATCCCTAAGCGAGACTAATGTTGTTCCTCGCAGGCCTAGGCCCATCTGTTATAGTTGAAATTTTGTATATATTCTTTGTATGTTTCGGGAAACGTTTGTGACATCAATTATTGCACAGCGCCATCTATTGGCTTGTAAGTGTTCCACTACAAAGTAAACAAAAGAAGACGATAATAAAAGAGTTACAATTAGTTTAAATGCCGGCAGGTAATAAAATGTATATTGTTTCAGATATACAGGTGGATTCTGTTTTTGTCGGCACCTTAGTTGTAACAATATAGAATTTCTTGTTATAAAAGTATTGGGTCTCCAGACTAAGTTTAAATATTTCTCGAATTTCATGAATTTATAATGCCAAAAGTACCATGACATTTAAGCTGTCATCGTTATTAGATATATATATTTAGTGCTTGGCAATTTTTACATCCTCAAATTTTTTTCCAGGAAATAGCGCTATCTGATGACCCTGTTGGTAGCGCTAGTTTGGCAGCAGTCAAACCTCCAAATAAATACAACAGAAAAGAGTTGTTATGATATGTAAACTGTAAGAAGTTCCTACTGTTCCACAAGGATGTGCAGATTATGTAATTGTTAAGTATATTATTTGTACGAACTGACACGTAGAGTGCGTTTCGTGAAACAAGTCCTGCAGCAAGAAATAGAACAAATTACAACAAATCAGCCCAGCCACGTTGTTATGTTGTTTTTATCAAGTGATTCTTTCAAGACCACGGGCCATAAAAATGGCCCGGATATTTGGAGGGCTTGCGTTGGGCCATGGAAAGGCCAACACGTAGAGGCCCTATTTTTTATTGCAGGAGATCAGCAGACAGGCAGACGGCCCATTTGATGGAAAGCGGTTATCATCGCCTATGGACATTTGCAACAGCAAAGTTGCTACAAATGCGCTGCTGCTCTCTTAAGGGAGACTGGAATCTGGTCACTAATGCCGGAACACAACACTCAAGGTTGTTATGGCGACATACTTTAGACCAGGGGTGGTAGTCGTCCAGTCGGGCAAATGCCCTACCACCTGGCTGTGGGTTGTTCTATCGCCTCTTACGACAGGCCGCCCGGCCGCAGGATATTGTATTCTTTCTCCGTTCCTGTACGGATAAAAACTGCCCTTTGACAAATTTAATGTAAATGTGGCGTGACACTGACCGGCGATTATCCCTGTCTACACCATATAGTAATGCACCCAAGGTCAAGCTCCGGCCAGTGTAGGACTATTGTGGGAAATGAGGACATTTTATTATTGTTGTTTTATTCTATTTTCTAATACTATTAAATAAAATGTGCAGACAGTAAATAGTATAATAAAATAGTACATACATACATACATACATAACTTCACGCCAGTTCCCTTGCGGGGTAGGCACGGACAACAGAGTGCCATTTAGGCTTATTCTTACACACCTCACTTGCCTCTTTGACATTCATAACTCTGTAATAATAATAATAATAATAATTAATAATAATAATAATAATTAATAATAATAATTCCTTTGGCATACTTAGGTGGACTCAAACGGAGCTGGACGCCCTAGATCGAAGAGTCCGTTGCCTACTGACAAAACATCGTATGCATCACCCACGTTCATCAGTAATGAGATTGTACATCTCGCGAAGATGTGGCGGCCGAGGCTTTCTAAATGCCAAGGATCTACACAATCGCGAGGTGAACAATCTCAGGGCATATTTCCTTAAGATGAACGTGGGCTTGCATAAAGATGTTGTGGCAGTAGACAAAGGTCTTACCATGCTCGCGTTGGCGAAAGAGAACTGGTGCAAATAACTACCGGAAATATATCCTGAAGGATGGCACCTTAGACATCTGTCGGGCATGTCATCGCCCAGGTGAATCCCTCAGGCATATTGTTTCCGGCTGTTCACATCTTTCTAACGGCGAGTATTTGCACAGACATAACCTCGTAGCCAGGATTATCCACCAGCAACTTGCCCTTCGGTACGGTCTTGTGGAAACGGAGGTGCCTTATTACCAGTACTCGCCGGAGCCAGTTCTTGAAAACAGTCGTGCCACGCTCTACTGGGATCGATCAGTTATCACGGACAGGACTATTGTAGCCAATAAGCCTGATATCGTGATAATAGATCGATCTGCACGGCGAGCAATACTCGTTGACATCAGTATCCCACATGACGATAACCTCGTGAAGAAAGAAAAAGAAAAACTAAGTAAATACTTGGATCTTGCTCACGAGGTTACGGCTATGTGGCGTCTGGAGTCAACGAGCATTGTGCCGATAGTTGTTACCGTCAATGGTCTTATAGCGAAAAGCCTCGACCGTCATCTAGAGAGGCTTTCGCTGGGAAGCTGGGTGAAGGGCCAGATACAGAAGGCAGCACTCTTGGACACGGCACGAATTGTGAGGAGGTTCCTGTCTCTGGAGCCATAACCATCGGTAGTTTGGACCCCAGGCCCCGCTGGCGATGAGATACAAGATTTTATATTTTTTTATTGAATATGTATTTTATTTTTGATATATTTTTATAAAAGAATAATGTTATCTATTTTTTTATAAAAAAATATCTTTATATGTATATTTTAAAAAAATGTAAAATTTTTGAGAATAAATAAATACAAATGCGCTGCTGCTCTCTTAAAGGAGGCTGGAACCTGGTCATTAATGCCGGAACACAACTCAAGGTTGTTATGGCGGCATACTCTAAACCAGGGGTGGTCGCCATCCAGTCGAGCAAATACTCTACCACCTGGCTGTGGGTTGTTTAGTCGCCTCTTACGACACGCCGCCGGGCCGCAGGAAATTGTATTCTTTCTCCGGTCCTGCACGGATAAACCCTGACAAGCGTTTGCGTCAGGAGATGGGAAATTAAAAAAAAAAAAGAAAAATCATTAAATAGGAATCTTTTTAAAATGATTTTATCTTCCTAACATTTCGTTGTGTCTCTGCGAGACTTCTTTCGTGAGACAAAGTCTAGATAAAGTTTTGAGAGACCGTGTTTTCTCGAGAATGTAGAACGAGCTCTTGTGCTCTCGCGATGTTCTTCCCGACGCCCATGTGCGTTCCCGCGATAATATGGAGCGCCCATAACAGTTCATTATAAAATAGAAAAGAGCTCGCTCTATCAGTCTATACTAGAATTAAAAGAGTTTATAACAACAGTTGTACGTAACTAGGCGTATTGGTTTCAAAGATTAACACTAGATGGCAGTGTTTAATATTTTTTTAGTAGTATCCTTTATTTTTTTAGTCGTAATTTTCACTATACTTGTAATAATGGCTTGATAAATCTAGTACTTAAAGGCAACAAGATCAATGTAAGATGTAATAAATAGTCATATTACGCTTTTAAGAATTTTAAGATATTTTAGAAAATCTTCTGAACAGTGCTATCTATCGTTTTATTCTTAAATTAAAGCAAATGTATTCTATTAAACTCATTGATTTAATCAATGTATACTAGATGGCAGTGTACGGTAGACTTGTTGAATTAATTTATTGTAATTTTACTAATGCAAGAGTTAAATCTGAATTTGTTAATTAATTTATGTAGATAATTTTAATAGTATAAACACTTTAAATATTATATTTAGATAATAAAATTAAGATTTCCAAATGTATCTTGTAATTACTTTAGTATTTTCATAGATGTCACTGAACAAAAATGATTACAACTTTATTTTTTAAGTGAAAATTGTGCATAAATAGAAATTGTATTAACGATGAGTACTGATTATTTAAACTGATCTCAAAATGAACTCAAATAGTATAAAAATATCAAAAGAGGTGGGCTTATTATTAGATAAAAGTTATCGAAGGTTAGTATTTATATATATTGATGTTGGATTTTAATGAATTAGTTTAGTTTATCTTTACTTTCCTTGTTAATACATTGCTAAATAATAACCACACACCTAAATTATATATACTTTTTCAGAATTCGACAATGTAATATAGTTCAAAATGCAACGGAAAATTGTAAACACTCTGCTGAAGATTTGAAAGAGTCAGGAGATTTGAGCACAGAAGAACCACCTGTACGAAGGACATTTCTTACCTTAAATCAAGTTGATAGTGATAATGTGATTGACTTGTTAGACTAATTAATTCAATTTATCAAAGCACACAAAAATGTAGGTCTCAGAATAATGTAAGAATGTAATTAATATCATTTTAAAAATAAATTATTTATATAAAAATAAATATAAATAATGTTTTATTTTACGTTAATATTAAATTCAATAATATGAGGCATTGTTATATAAAAGTATTATTTTAAACGTACTACAAATAACCTAAAATTTTATGTGTAATTCGCTCTAAGACGAATTTTATTAAATTATTCTTTACTAGCTGATGCTCGCGACTTCGTCCGCGTGGTGCGGTTTTTTAACTATCCCACGGGAATTCTTTATTTTTTCGGGATCAAAAGTATCCTATAGAATATTTTCTTAAGTTTTCGCGACCTGAACTACGTTTTAACGGTTTTAAGCGCGGTAATTTACTTGATTTTGGTTATTCCGACGTTTCGACGTTTCGGCCACTTTTCAGTGGCCGTGATCACGGAAGACAAAGATGTCACGTGTCAACGAGTATTGTTAAAGTTTTACTTAGCCTACCGCCAACTTGTTCATTTTAATTATTTAGTTTAAATTTTGTTTATGGGTTATTATTTACTCTATGGGAGCCTAATCTAATTTACCACCGCTTCGCAACATGTTACGGCTTGAAGGGAAAAAGCGGCGCAAGTAACTCTTCAGCAAACATGTCTAGCTCTAGTAACGTCGGAATAAGCAAAATCAAATAAATTACCGCGCTTAAAACCGTTAAAACGTAGTTTTATTGAGTATCCTATATGTTGACCAGGATCATAAGCTACAACCGTACAAAATTTAATTTAAATTATTTTCAAAGCCGCAAAAATATCTTGGTATTTTGATAAATCAATTATAATTCACGTTGCTGTTTGTATGTCATGTTCATGTCTCTAATGCGACACCTGTCGCGAGAGATGGCGCCACTTTTGACAGATCAAACCACCAAAAACATGTAATTTGCTTGGTAAATGATACAATTAATCTGCAAAGTGACAATTATTATTTTTTGATTTCCGCGTGGAAAGTTTGTTTAACTATCCCACGGGAATTCTGTAATTTTTCGGGATCAAAAGTATTCTATATGTTGACCAGGTATATAAGCTACCACCATACAAAATTTCATTTAAATCGGTCCAGTCGTTTCGGAGATTAGCCGGTACAAACAGACAAACAGAGAAACAAAAAATTGGAAAAAAATCTAAATTAGTTCTATTTCCCTTCTTACATCCCCCTGACTCGGTTTTTAGCATTTTGCCATTATACAGAAATTCGACTTCTACAATTTTTTTTATATGTATAGATAATTTTTGCAACTAACTCCTTTGGCTCAGCGCTCCAAAATGTGTCTTGGCCTCCAAAACGAGAACACGCCTCCTGTTTCTGTCCTGGGCGATTTCCTCCCAGTCAGCCTCCCCTCTGTCCCTACAGCGGTACTTGGGTCGCTCATTCGATCGTCCCAAATAGGCCCTCTTCACGCTTCAATCCTCTCCCATACGTTGCACGAGACCGAGCCGACGGGGCGGTGAGGTGATCTCTCCTATTATGTTAGAGTCGGCCACGAGATGCTCAATTTCCACGCTGGTTCTGACCCTCCAGCTGCGTCTCTTCATGTTGGGCCCAAAATCTTACGGAGAACATTTCTTTCAGCCAAGGAAGAGAACCAGCTGTTAGTGGCTGAAAGAATATCTAAAAACGGTTACTAAAGTGTTTTAAGCTTGATTTATGTTACTCGTGTAATATTTTTTTTACTTTTTATTGCAGGAGTTCAGCAGACAGACAGACGGCCCACTTGATGGATAGCGATTACCATCGCCTATTGACATTTACAACACCAAAGGTGCTACAAATGCTTTTATCCGTGCAGGAACGGAGAAAGAATACAATTTCCTGCGGCCCGGCGGCCTGTCGTAAGAGGCGACTAAACAACCCACAGCCAGGTGGTAGAGTATTTGCTCGACTGGATGGCGACCACCCGTGGTCTAGAGTATGCCGCCATAACAATCTTGTATTGTGTTCCGGCATTAGTGACCAGGTTCCAGTCTCCTTTAAGAGAGCAGCAGCGCATTTGTAGCACCTTTGGTGTTGCAAATGTCCATAGGCGATGGTAACCGCTTTCCACTAAGTGGGCCGTCTGCTTGTCTGCTGAACTCCTGCAATAAAAAAAAAAAAAAATTCGCTGCTGCTCTCTTCAGGGAGACTGGAACCTGGTCACTAATGCCGGAACACAACTCAAGGTTATTATGGCGACATACTTTAGACCAGGGGTGGTAGCCATCCAGTCGGGCAAATGCCCTACCACCTGACTGTGGATTGTTTAGTCGCCTCTTACGACAGGCCGCCCGGCCCCAGGAAATTGTATTTGGTTGCGCCGAGGAACACCTCCTTGTAAATTCTTCCTCCCCATCCTCGCCATCAAGAAAAGAGTAAACTTTTGAAAGAGGAATGCGCAGAATACGAGACATTAAGGGATTGTCTGCTGTCACCGCACTATATATAAAATCACGTATCAAAGATTGTTGGAACATTAAATAAAGAAATAAACTGTTATAACCACATTTAATTAGGAGAAGCATAATTCTAGTGAGTGTGTGAACCCCCGGGGGACGAGCGCAGTGTGGCGGCTGACTGGTGGCGAGGTAAGTCCTTCCTTGCTTCTTTCTCCACGTCCCTTTGCCTTCTCCCGGCCATCGCATCGCGCCCGCAGTATTCCTTCTTCGTTCCTGCACGGATAAAATATTAATATTATATTATAATATTTAGAAATGTCCCTTTAATTATCTAAATAACAATTAATCAATGTCAGGCTACGAGATGAATTATAATGACAAGCGCATTTTACAACATGATGTTGCAAATACGATGGAAAATCGAGACATTGCTCGTGTTTACTCTTGAATGAATGAATATGCTGTATTGTGTTTTAAAGATACAGTTAACAGAATAAAATTTTACAATACAATAGGCGGTCTTATCGCTATTAGCGATTGCTTCCAGACAACCTTTGGATGGACAAAAAATTTGATAAGAACAGAGGTATGTTGCATTATTCTCACTGCCGAATCAGTCTCTTATAAATATATACATACATGATATAATATACATATATTTATAAAAATAATACTTATATTAAATTATACTAATACGATAAAAATAAATATATATATATATATATATATATATATATATATATATATATATAGTGGAATAGTATTTGTTATCATAAAATAACCATGTGACGGAAGTAGTCAATAACCGGATAGAGTATTCTTTCATGTAGTAATGGGAAGTTGTTTAACCGGATGTCAATGTAGAAGCATTTATTATTAAGTTAACGGATATCGAAAATGGAGTAACCGGATGTTGGAAGTTAATACGTATGGCGGAAGTTGGTTTTATAAAGGAAGTGTAACTGAAGTGGCGCCACAGCGTTACCGGATGTTGTCACTGCAGCGCGCTACGAGGACCTTATAAATGCTGGGTGTTCGGACAGAGGAGGGGCAGTTTTCAATCGGCAGTCTACACGGACAGTCTACAAGGACAGTCTTGGACGAGGACCACATAATATATTGTGGTCGATAATAACTGCTTGATAATAGCGGTATTCTTGTAGTGGCAAATTGCTGCTCGACACCTGATAAGCGTGGATGCAACTCTTGGAGTTGTCCTAATATATCTGTGTATAAGTATGCAAAATTTAATGTCGTAATTGTGATAATTCCCGTGTAATAAACTTTGATTATAATATTTCAGATTATTCTGTTATTCTCGAAGCGTTTATATATATATATATATATATATATATATATATATATATATATATATATATATATATATATATATGTAGATAAAGTATTATAAAATACACTTAAATAAATATAAAGTAGAAAAATATGACAATAACTGTTGCATCCTTAATTTCAGCTATAATAACCCTTTACAAGTCTATTGAAAATAGGCAGTGATTTGGCTAACTTTATATTAACCGGCAGCGCGTTCCAAAGACGAACTGCTTGGTTCTTATTGAAATTTCTTGTTAATTTGAAAGAAAGAAAGAAAAAATTTATTTCTAAAAAGGCGACATTTAACAATAATTTATAATAATAACAAGGAAATTGTGAGGTTGGCACTCAGTATTTGCTGTGCCCAAACAAAGTCCGGCACAGCACTGATTTTCAGTGCCACGGTAAAAACAAGTTAAATTAAATTCAATTATAGTCAACGTGAAGTATACGCGTAAGGAATAACAACAAAGAAAAAATAATAAGAACAGAAAACAGTGATAGCATAATTAAAAAAAAAACTAACATACATACATAACTTCCCGCCAGTTCCCTTGCGGGGTAGGCATGAACAACAGAGCGCCATTCAGGCTTATTCTTACACACCTCACTTGCTTCTCTGACATTCATAACACTTGTCATGCACGCTCGTCTGTTCTTAAGACTCCTGACATCACCTTCTGCTAGTACACGATCAATTTGATCTTGGAATGTGTGTCGTGGCCTTCCACGACTTCTGCATCCATCCACTTTTGCATTGTATATCTGTTTAGTCATTCTTTCCACCCAAAAAAGAAATAAACCTAAACACAGCACTTATTATATACACATGCTACGTCTAACCCATTTTTTATTTTTTTATTGCATGAGTTCAGCAAACAGGCAGACGGCCTACTTGATGGAAAGCGGTTACCATCGTCTATGGACATTTGCCACTCCAAAGTTGCTACAAATGCGCTGCTGCTCTCTTAAGGGAGACTGGAACCTGGCCTGTTTATTTGAATTTTAAAAAGAGATACAAAATTAAATACGACCGACATGACACATAGACAAAGAGAAAAAACAAAAACATAGACAATATAAACTAGTGATGTGAATACACCACAAGAATGTTTATCAGGATCGTCGCAAGTGGATATCTATAGTCTCTTACTACCCCCATGGGAAACAGGCGTAACGATATGTATGTATGTAAAAGATTAAAAACTATTACAGTGAAGAAAACTGAAGTTATTTATATTGTATTCTACATATTATGGTCCCTTAAGGCTGTTAAATCAAATATTGAGCCTCGGTTATGGTCTTCTATGGGTAAGGTGCCCAGAAGACTGACTACGTTACATCGCCATACCAATCCGCTGTCGTCGCAAGTGGAGATCTGCAGTGCTCTGCCTACCCCCATGGGAAACAGGCATGATAATATGTATTTATTTTTATTGCGTGAGTTCAGCAGACAGGCAGACGGCCCACTTGATGGGAAGCGGTTACCATCGCCTATGGACATTTGCAACACCAAAGTTGCTACAAATGCGCTGCTGCTCTCTTAAGGGAGACTGGAACCTGATCACTAATGCCGGAACACAATTCAAGGTTGTTATGGCGACATACTTTAGAACAGGGGTGGTAGCCATCCATTCGGGCAAATGCCCTACCACCTGTGGGTTGTTTAGTCGCCTCTTACGACAGGCCGCCTCAACGCAGGAAATTGTATTCTTTCTCCGTTCCTGCACGGATATGTATGTATGTATATTTGTAAAAAATCCCTTTATACATTTTAAATTATTGAAAATTCGTCATGAGATTTATCTTTTGGATGTAAATTACAACATTCACTCATTCCAATCTCCTTTTCCCTTACTGGGTGGTTTGAATACAGGAGCGGTCGTCGTGACATTTCCAAATTTGTCCAATTAACGACCATTAAGACTGTCTCTTCAATTATATATTTAGCAGACGGATGTAGAAGGTTTTGGTTAGCTCATCATTTCTCCGGTTATTTGTTTCCTGTTCAGTTTTGTCTGAGATTTTTGAAGTGATAACTTCTTATGGGAGGGTAAAGTGCTTCGTTACGTCACGCGTTACGGTGCCAGTCGTCTGTTCACTGATTACGGAAAACTACTGGACCAACATAGACTAGTTTAAGTTATCACTTCTATCGGGTGTCCTAAAGACACCTGTTTTTTTTTTTTCTTGATTACAGCCCGCTCTTAGGGTCGACTCCATCTGTGTCAGGGCCTGATAATGTTATCAATTCCCTTTAAAAATATAAGTAACTAGATAGAAATGATTAGGAACACTGTTCCTCGAAATGGTTTTTCAAAAAGCTAACTTGATAAAAAGTGAACAATCACAATTAGATGAAATTGATCCAATCGACCAAATCGATCAATTCGAAGAAATCGACGAATTCGACCAAATCACGAAACCGAATCGAATATCCCATTATCCTGGATGCAAAGTATCCCTTGTCCACCCTCAGTATTAAAATTGCATATATTTACCGATTTTCAGCCAAATCGGTCGAGTAGTTTTCCCCGTAAAAGCATACCAAACAAGCAGAGAAACATATTTTTATCCTGGAAACTATCCCATTTTTTGAGGATAAAAAGTATCCTATGTTCATCCTCGGAATCGAAAAAATATATATATATCGAGTTTCAGCGAAATCGGTCCAATAGTTTTCCCGTGACAACGGAAGAGACAGACAAACGGCAGAGTTACTTTTACATTTATAATATTAATAGGGATTACCGGTATTTTCGAAAAAGATACTGCCATACCGGTATAATGTTTTTACCGTTACTTGGTGACTTTTATGATTGTAACGTTATAATATAACCTTAAAAATCGTATGTATCCGTAATTTTGACGTTATTTCAAACGACGATGCCATATTTATTTTATATTTATTACATGCTGCATGTTACTGAAACAATCAACAAACAACTATAAAAAAAACCTTTAGCTTTTAAAAAAATGATAATTTCTATTCTGAAAAATCACACCTCTTCACTTGTTTGGTAATTTATTTAATGCTCTATTTTTCTTAATCTATTACCTTATAATGTATCACTAAAACTAATGTCCTAGATTTAAGCAATTATTGAATCATTACTGACATTATCCATATAATTTTGTTTGCGAAAATATAATTTTAACATTGATGTGTCAGCACGCTTGAATTTCAATCTAGATGTAATAATTTACAAACTATATTATATAAATAAATTACTGATTGTTATCTGTTGTTGTCCAAATAAATAAATAAATAAAATATAACGCGCGCTCTTAGCATGCTGTTTGACAATCTTTGCGAGTGAAAGAGAGCGACGATGGTAACAAAACATAGATATAATGAAAAAATTACCGATAATGATAGTATTAACATTATATTTATATTATATCCGTGCAGAATCAGAGAAAGAATACAATTTCCTGCTTTGGGGCGGCCTGTCGTAAGAGGCGACTTAACAACCCACAGCCAGGTGGTAGGGCATTTGCCCGACTGGATGGCTACCACCCCTGGTCTAGAGTATGCCGCCATAACAACCTTGTGTTGTATTCCGGCATTAGTGACCAGGTTCCAGTCTCCCTTAAGAGAGCAGTAGCGCATTTGTAGCACCTTTGGTGTTGCAAATATCCATAGGCGATGGTAACTGTTTTCCATCAAGTGGGCCGTCTGCCTGTCTGCTGAACTCCTACAATTAAAAAAATTATTTACCGGTAAAATGGTTAAAAATAACGGTAAGTTTATTGACGATATTAATTTTTACCGTTATCTGAAATTAGGATAAATAACAATACCACATTTTTACCGGTATCAGGCCCTGATCGGCGTGATGGCTACCTGACCACGCACACACACAGAATATCGGCGTAAAACGGTTAATCTTGAGCGAATCGTGTTTCGAACAATGAGAGAGAGCGCCGACAATAAATTGAACTTTATCGCAAGCGGAAATGGCAATATGTGTTACTATGATGATGAAGATGCTTTCATTCTTAGCTCTGTTCCGCTTAAGCGATTCATACAGTGTCGCCCTCTACTAAAATTGGTCTACTGCACAGGTAACCACAGGAGGAATAATTAGTTGTGTAAAACTGAACTTGCTTTAGTATTCTCATTGACCAATAAGACGATACTTACCTACTCGTCCCAACAATGCCGCAACAAGCGCCAATGTCTTAATTGCTTCTTTGCTGCACTCAGAGAGACATGATATTGCTTTCAACTCTACAGCACCACGTCGGAGTATTTGAACTCAATGTTTGTTTGTTCGCAACGTTATGTTTGTTGCTATTTCGGATTTAATTGCTTTGTAATATCTATGTTCTTTCCTAGTGTCGTTCTCACTGTTTAAATAAATATTAAATTTACATACATACATAACTTCACGCCAGTCCCCTTGCGGGGTAGGCACGATCAACAGAGCGCCATTAAGGCTTATTCTTACACACCTCACTTGCTTCTTCGACATTCATAACTCTTGTTATGGACGCTCGTCTGTTCTTAAGGCTCCTGACATCACCTTCTGCTAGTACACGATCAATTTGATAATGGAAGGTGTATCGTGGCCTTCCACGACTTCTGCATCCATCCACTTTTGCATTGTATATCTGTTTAGTCGTTCTTTCATCATGCATTCTTTCCACACGCCCGAACCCCCGGAGCATTCCTTTCCTTACCTTCACCCCGACACTCTCTTTCAGACCAACTCTGTTTCTTACTTCTTTCAACTCTATTAAATTTAATTATATCATATTTACAGTTTATCTCAGGAACCTTAAGAACAGACGAGCGTGCATGACAAGAGTAATGAATGTCAAAGAAGCAAGTGAGGTGTGTAAGAATAAGCCTGAATGGCGCTCTGTTGTTCGTGCCTACCCCGCAAGGGAACTAGCGTGAAGTTATGTATGTATGTATGATAGTTTACATGTTTTTAAATTATTTTATTAAGTATAGTCAAGGTGGGCAAGTCCCGTCAGTGGGGTAAGTTCGTATACCTTTTATTTTTTACTTATTTCAAACGCATATTAACGCCAGCTTAAGTTCGAACGCAGAGTTAACTTTACTGACCGATTGGCTGTCGGCGTAGCAATTCAAACACGGAAATAATTAGAGATTCCCCAACTTGACTACAGATAATATTTTAATGCTGGCTCTTATATATGAAAACTAGGGTTTTCTGTTGTAACTTGGCTTAATCCACCGTTACACGGTGGAAACACAATCAGTCAAGACGAAGCGCTTCGCCTCATAGTCTGTAATAATTTTCCGGAGTCCGTTTTACCTGACAAATACAATCTAGAAGTTTTCAAGTCATGAGTGAATAAATATCTCATAGGTAAGTCTGCTTCATCTTAGACCTCGTAAACTCAACATCAGGTTAAACAGTTGTCAAACTGCGACCATACGGACGTAACTATATATAACTAGCTGTGCCCGCGACGACGTCAGCGTGGAATTTGCTTTCAAAACCTTCCGATTTTGAAACATTCTTCATTGGTGCTCCGCTCCTATTGCTCGTAGCGTGATGATATATAGCCCATAGCCTTCTTCGACAAGTGGGCTATCCAATACTCAAAGAACTTTTCCTGAGTAGTTCCTGAGATTAGCGCGTTCAATCAAACAATCTATTAGTTTAAATATCGCGATATCTTTTGAATGAAACGTCCGAATTGGATAATACAAAAAGTTTTAGAAAGGTATTGATTTCGTCTTGAATTTGGAGTAATTTATTTTGATAAGGATTAATACCAAGGTACAAAATAAAGAGTTTTTGAAGCGACGGCATTTTAATTATTTAAAAAAATAAAAGAAAACACCCATTGTGAGATAACTACAATAGTTAGACTATTGGTTACCTATTTTTGTAGACAATTATATGTTCTGCAAAGTGGTAGTACATTGTTTTGATGTATTATCAATAGTTTTCGCAGCGCACGCCGTGTAAGGATTTTTTCGGGTCATTTTTTTACACCTTGGGTTACATTATTGGACTTTTTGTAAGGATCCTTAATTTTTTAGAAAATATAATATAACCTATAGCCTTCCTCGATAAATGTACTATTCAACACTGAAAGAATTTTTCAAATCGGACCAGCGCTTCCTGAGATTAGCGCGTTTAAACAAACAAACAAACTCTTCAGCTTTATAATATTAGTATAGATATAATATGACATCACACAATGGTGTAGTAAATCCGCTAAATAAATAAATATTAGGATAGGTCTCCGTGTATGTATATGAGAGTTGTTTTTTTTGTTGTAATATCGTTGGTGAGATTTGGAAATATCATAAAATTATTCTTTAATGACTTTTTAATTTAAATCTATAAGAAGCCAGATATCTTTCAGAACCGTGAAAATGGTATCCTTCTAACTTTTGAACTATGAAAAGGAGAATTCTGAAAAAAATTGAAATTGTAGGTAGAATTTCAAAAATGCTCTCAAGGAAAATTAGTCAAAATAATATTCGTTGAATATTTTTGAGATATATTTTTGGAGCCAATTGACGAAATAATGTACTTCTATCATCCGATTAATAAGTGTTAATCTCTCACAAATGGAGTCCCTGTAAATAGCTAGAGACGTCTCGAGATTGTAATTTAAAAGGGTTAGTATAAAAGTTTACCACTCGTCGTCGTCGTCAGCTAATAACCGTCCACTGCTGGACGTAGGCCTCCCCAAGTCGGCGCTACTCATCACGGTCCTTAAGCCTTCCCTACCCAGCGCTTACCGGCGACCTTGCGCAGGTGGTTAGTCTATCAGGCTGGAGGGCGTCCGACACTACGTTTAGCGAAACGCGGTCTCCACTCCAGAACGCGTCTACTCCATCAGCCATCGGTCCTGCGACAAACTACCACTAGAATATATAAATTCGAATCAAGCACTAACATGTATCTATTAGGTTGGGGAAAAAGTTTCTTCGCATTTTATATAAAAATTCAAAAGGTTTTTTTATAACGTTTATTTACATTTCACTAAAGTATGTAGGTGCCATTTTGTTGGATAACTTTTTGCCATCTTGTAGGTAGGGACGTGATCCCATTGCTATAAAAATTATGGGGCTTCTGATAAAAAAACTGCGACAAGTGGTTTTGGCAGTCCTCTCGTGATGTTAACCTGACACTGCCTAAGGAATTCTGCAGAGACCGAAACAAGTGAAAATCTGAAGGTGCCCAGCTTTTTTCAAATATGCCAAAACCGTTTTGTGGTCAATTACCGGTTCTCCAGCTACATCGTAACTACTAATATGCCGATCTTGCTCCACTTTTTCAAAAATGGCATCAATTTTGTCCGTAACAGGGCGACCAGAGCGACGTGCATCTTTGATATCAAAATTTCCGGATTGAAAACACTTAAACCAAATTTGCGCTTCTCTCACAGATACTGCATTAGGTCCATAGACATCACAAATTTTTTTCGCGGCTTGTGTTGCATTTTTACCTTTTTGTAGTAAAATGTTAAAATGTATCGAATTTCTTTATTAGATTCACTCATTTAACAATACGAAAAACAAATGAAAATCACTCATTTTCCTAATTTGAATTTGGAATTGTCTTCTTTAAAATTAAAACTTTTTAATGATACCAAAACCAGCCAGATACGAATGGTATAGCCAAAGAGATCTTATTACAAGTTCATAAATACTATATGCGAAAAGACTTTTTCCCCAACCTATTATGTACGTCTGGCATATTCTACTTGTGATAAATCTTTATGGATTAATCAGAAAAAATCTAAAACTTAACCTGAGGTCTTTGTGACTGGAATACCTATATCGGTTGAGACAATGCTTTAGAAATGTACACAATGTGAAAAGTCATAATAGCACTATCTTTAAGTTGCTTTTCTTGTAACTTTTAAAACTTGATGTTTTCACTGAATGGTCTTTGAACGCTCAGACTATCCATTTAGTTTGAAGACATCGACGTGGTGAGTGGTCAAGGTGCTGTGTTTGTGTTAAAATGAAGAACTTATTCTGGATTTTGCTTTCAGTAAGATATTTTTATTATAATATCTATCGTATTTACTACGAATGCAAGCTATAAAACAGATACTGACTTGATAAGCGTGGTGGAGTAATGACCTTTGCTCTTAATACCAGATAAGTCGAAGCTAATTCTGCTGATGGCTGTATTATGTGGCGATAAGTCCAGAAATTATGCCAACAGATTTATTGCTGTTTGCTTTGACTATCTGTTATTTGCTGAAAAATAATGTCTCAATTATGTACCTATACTTAAGACTCGATAAAAACCATAATGTCATCATTGTTAGCCTCTTTATTTGAGTGGTGTATTTTTGCCCACCTAACTCACTAGGAATGCAAACGTATATCGGGTTCAAGTTCTGGGATTGTAAATTTTGTAAACCTACTTTAGAACCGGACGAAACGAACCTATCATTATGACATAAATGAACACGATTTGTAGTAAATTAATGAAATGTGTTTTGAGTTGGTTGTAAAGTTTTCTACTGAATGATTCTTCTTTACTTTATTTTTTTAGATCTACATTCCAAGTATAAACGCATTTGCTGAATTCAATATATATAACAATGACGGTTGGATACCTATTATTCCTAATAATTTCAACCAATATCAAGAGCGATTAGATACCACAGCTGCTGAGATTAGTATTCCACATCAAAGCATTGAACACACCTTACCAAAGATTATTGACGAGGTTGTTGAGGTTTTTAAGCCAAGCAAGGAAGTTACAAAAGAAATTGTATCATTAAGATCCAATATAAGAATTGATACATTTGATGAAGAGATTTGTGTAAAAGGTAATTTTACTATAGAAATTGAATTTCAACTAAAAATTTCTTTTGAATTTTTTTAACACATATTTAATTTGAAATATATTTAATACAATTTCAGGAACACAGTGCAGTGTGAATAATAAAGCAGAAGACGTGGAATATCATGAAAATGATAAAGATACATATAAAACAGAAATTTCAAATGAAATCAAAGCACTATTACCTAAAATTACGAGAAAGGCTAAAGACATATTATCTGAAAAATCTTTTGGAAATAAATTAGCTAGTGAGAATGGATTGAAATCTTACAGTAATATTGACACAATAGACGACAAATTAATAAGCGACGAAAACGTTTTAAGAAAAGCTTCAAGCAATGTATATGAGGTTACAGAACGTCTCCCATCTATAATACATCCTGTAAAAGATGTCAGTGATAATACTGAACAAGTAGAATATTTTTACGAACGACCTCAACTAGATAAAGAAAATTTAACGAACAATTTTTTAAATATACTTTCTAAGTACAATATAAAGGTCAATGATAAATTACCAAATTACGCTCTATCCAGAAGAAATAACGATCATAATCGGTTTCCAACGCGCTTAATGCATTATCCTAACAATTTAAGAATACCCTATGGATATAACAGTTTAGATCATTTGCCTGTAGATCCAATTTTAGCAGTTTTCCTTTCAAACTATGGATACTATTTACCAGGAATGTACGGAATTAATAGGGATTACAACAATTTGTATGGTTACTTAGCTTCTAACAATATGCATAATAATAAGCCATTTGGTTTATATAAAATTTATTCTGATACTGATTCATCAAACTAATTTTTTTTTTATATTTTTCAGCTATATTTAAGGGCAAATGATTTGAACAAAGATTTCTGATCATTTGTACGTATTTTGTGTTATTCAAATGCTTTCAACTTTTTGTTGTAGTATGTTCAAGTAATTCGCTAACAGTGTATTTAAGTTGTTAAACCTTTGCATAAATTTCTAATGCATGTCTTCTGCATGCTTCATTAGAAGACTAATGTTATAAATATGGATAATATTTGATTGTGATTTTTTTAATACTTATTTCATGAACACTAAAGATATTATGATTACCAAAGTAACTAACTATTATGCTTTCACGCAGTACGTAGTCTCCATACCAAGAATATACTTAGAATACTGGTTAACTTGGAAAATGGGACAGTTTTCGGGGAATGGATCGAAATTTCCGGGAGCAAATAGCGCCTAGATACAAATTTAATTTTGTTACAAGCTACAGGATTCGAATTAAAATAAATGCCGTGGAAATTACTATAGAGTTTATTAGAACTGTGCAAACACGTATAAAAAAGGTAAAAAATATTACTGGATGCAACCAGTTCACACTTCACGATTCAATGCAATTCAACACGCGCAAAGTTCGTCACTATGTCGCTAATTGAAAGTACTACACACGTCTTAATCGTATCGTAGTCGTCGCTTGAGTGCCCCACCCCTCCGCACGGGCATTGTTTTATACTAAAATGTACAATACCGACAAAGGCGTTAACCCGCAAATCTGGCAAGTTTCGACGCAATGCAATAAAAACAAGGATTATCCGACACTAATGGCGGCTTTAAAATAAAGGATTAGTTCGACTCTAATTACAGCCATAAAATATTAATAGATGTTTTTGAAGTTTAAAAACGAAGTAAACAAAAAAACTCCGAACGCGGGAGGGGCAATAAACAAGGTGCGCAGCATTTCTTTTTCGGTATGAAACAATAGGTATGCAGGTGGCCCAACTTGTAAGAATATAGTGCCTATGTAAAATGTACGTCTGTGCAGTTCACACGCATTAGAATTGAAACTTCAGAGAATATACTCAAAGATAATTCTCGCCTAACTTTATTCATATACATATAATGCCTTTAGCCTACATCCGTCAACATTTATAATGCAAAAAATTCAATCTAAATTAGCCTTTAAATCACTAGCATAAAGTTCAAAATTCAATGCGCTGTTACGCACAATTTCCTTTGATCTACGTATAAAAGAATATCTGCCTTAAGTACATACACATAGAGCTAAAATTCATTTGACATCTTTTAAGTTTTATTTAATTTGAAACTTAATACTAACGTGTAAGGAGATATGTGTTTCAATTCGAATTAAATAAGGTTGAATTTGATGTGTTTATCTCGTTTCAGTGTCACTTTTTCGTTTCATCAAATTTCCAATCACAACGACTCTAATGAAGTTACACCTCAAAATTGTCCGTGCAGGAACGGAGGAAGAATACAATTTCCTGCGGTCGGGCGGCCTGTCGTAAGAGGCGACTTAACAACCCACAGCCAGGTGGTATGGCATTTGCCCGACTGAATGGCTACCACCCCTGGTCTAAAGTATGTCGCCATAACAACCTTGAGTTGTGTTCCGACATTAGTGACCAGGTTCCAGTTTCCCTTAAGAGAGCAGCAGCGCATTTGTAGCAACTTTGCTGTTGCAAATGTCCATAGGCGATGGTAACCGCTTTCCATCAAGTGGACCGTCTGCCTGTCTGCTGATCTTCTGCAATAAAAAAAAGGTTTCTTTCAAAATTTAACCCGGACGCCTGGAGTTTTCTGAGGTCAAAACTGCGGGAACCTCTACTATGTACATAGAAACTTGAAAAAATTCTGTATAATAGAAAGAGGGACGAGACAAACAGACATTACGTTGTTTTTTGTAAAACCAAGAATCCCATTTTTACTAATGTGGGTACGAAATAATAACAATAATATATTTTTTTATTGCAGGAGATCAGCAGACAGGCAGGCGGCCCACTTGATGGAAAGCGGTTACCATCGCCTATGGACATTTGCAACACTAAAGGTGCTACAACTGCGCTGCTGCTCTCTTAAGGGAGACTGGAACCTGGTCACTAATGCCGGAACACAACTCAAGGTTGTTATGGCGACATACTTTAGACCAGGGGTGGTAGCCATCCAGTCGCGCCAATACCCTACCACCTGGCTGTGGGTTGTTAAGTCGCCTCTTACGACAGGCCGCCCCAACGCAGGAAATTGTATTCTTTCTTCGTTCCTGCACGGATTGAATATATATTAAATGAATATGTATGTTTTGTCATTTGCAGTTACAAATATTTGCTTCACCATCCTGAACCTTGTTCAGACGCTCTTAATAAATTACTAACTTCGACTTTGACACAAAATAAGCGTTACAGCTCAATCTTAATACATCTGAAAGCGCTTTAAATTATAACTTAATTTGACTTTAATTTAACAATAAGCCTTTTAGAGCCTTTGATATTGCAATTTACTTAATTTCCTCAACAGCAGCCTTCAAAAGCATTTCAGTGTGGTATTTAAAAGAGATCGTCGCTGTATTATGATACCGAAGCTTACAGCAGACTGCATAAATAAAAGTAAATATACCTAATTAGAGGACAATCAATCGTAATTTCAAGTTTATAAGGTTCATAATTGAATGACACGTCATACATAAAGCCTAGTTTAGTGATGTGAATCAAAGTTCTGAAGTGGTTTAAATAATTGAAAACATATCTATCAGTGACTCAGTTAAAAAGTCACCGTGTCATGTCGGAGTTTTTTTTTTATTGCAGGAGCTCAGCAGACAGCCAGACGGCCCACTTGATGGAAAACGGTTACCGTCGCCTATAGACATTTGCAACACCAAAGGTGCTACAAATGCGCTGCTGCTCTCATAAGGGAGACTGGAACCTGATCACTAATGCCGGAACACAACTCATGGTTGTTATGGTGACATACTTTAGACCAGGGGTGGTAGCCATCCAGTCGGGCAAATGCCCTACCACCTGGCTGTGGGATGTTTTGTCGCCTCTTACGACAAGCCGCCCGGCTGCAGGAAATTGTATTCTTTCTCCGTTCCTGCACGGATAAAAGTGGAGTGAAGTCATGATGTTTTAACGAGTTTCACTCTAGTAAGGTGGGTACGCTACAGTAACCACAATTGTTGATGGTAAAAATAAACCTGGTGATGAATATCATCTATTACAAAATTCCTTGTATAAGAATTGTTAGACTTTTGTTAGTCAGCCTCTGTAGCTGTACTATTTGTGCTTAATGCATTCCATTGAAACTTAAGGTTTCGAGACAAACTGTAATACTAGTATCAAATTTATATTCAGATTCAAAAGAATACCTATTATATCAAACTTCTTGAAATTTGAATGTGTATTTAAATCGCATGACAAGAGTTATGAATGTCAAAGAGGCAAGTGAGGTGTGTAAGAATAAGCCTAAATGGCACTCTGTTGTTCGTGCCTACCCCGCAAGGGAACTGGCGTGAAGTTATGTATGTATGTATGTATGTATTTAAATCGTGAAGTGAAAACTATAACGATTATAACTCCGCTTATTATTATCAAATCAGAAGTAAACCCTTGATTTGTGATAAAATTTCCTCGCCTCTTCTCCGATTTTTGATAGAACATTGTTTGCTTCAATTATTCGGAAGCTTAAATAGATATATGTGAATTTAGATTGTTGGAGAAGATGTCTACACGGATGCGTATTCAAAAGACTATTTATTTGGTGTTACCACTTTTACAAATATAATTTGCGTTACCCTTTTTCGGTGTTACCAGTCTAAGGAATATAAATTGCACATCCTTTTAGTGTTGCAATTTAAATAATAGTTCTGTGCCATCTCGCGACACCTTGTCGTAGACAAACATTAATATTGCGTAATTCATTTTTAAAATGTCACTATGCATCATAACCTAGTGAATTTTACACGATTCTGCAGCACGAATAAACAAATGAGGTTTCTATGTCACAGTCGAATATGTTTCTATATATTTATGAATGTAAGCACATTAGCAAATAAATTTAAAAAAAATTATCAAGAAACAACCAAACTAATTTTCATAAACAAAGTGCTTATAGAATACTTTATATATTCGTCATTAAAAATTGCTTAAGCTCTGTATTAATTATTCCTGAGCCCGTTTCTATATCTTACAGATTCTTCAATTGCCTTGCTATCAGTTAAAATTCAAGCAATGGTAAGGCAAGTGAATAGTATTATTACAACCTTGGCCCCGACAAAGACAAATTCCACATACAGATATATAAAAGCACATTTTATTACCTGTCGGCATTTGAACTATTTGTGATCCTTTTATGATCGTCTTCTTTTGTTCACTTGTTTATTGGCATACGTTTCTAGTTATTGTGGAGAACCGCCTATTACAAGCTAATTCTAGGAAACTGTGTCGACGTTGTCGGGCAGGTGCATTCGCTAGTTGAGCTACAATTACGATACGGGCGTGACGTGTGTACATTCGGGAATCTAATAGTGACGGACTTTGCGTGTTTTATTAAATTACGACCTTCTGCATTACGTTTGGATTTGTTGTGTTCGGTTATATTTCTACCTGTGTTATACATGAATTGTATAGTTCTAATAAACTCTTTAATAATAATTGTAACGGTATTTTAATTCGAGTCCCGCTAACTCGTAGCGGTATGTATGATATAGGAACCAACCACTAATCTTCTTCGTTTATGATACAAGATTACTTTACTAGCTTGTAAAAAATAGACCCTTTTCACGTTTGAAAAAAAATTGTAATTATGTAAGGAGTTAGCTCTGCGAGGCTTGTCCCATCACTACTTCTGGTCCTAACGGCCACAACAGTGACAGTTTCATAGCAGTCCGGTGAATAGTAGCCTTTGTGCCGGAGCCACTTTTTAGCTCGTTTTTTTGCCCTCTTTATATGGGGACCAGATTTCGCTTACACCTTTTTACCCTGTTAATTTAGACTTCCAAAGAACTCTGTTGATATTTTATGCAAAGGAATTTATTTTAGTTTTCATTTTAAAAGTAATACTAGCCTAACACAGGTCGGTATCCTGTAATCGGAAAATGATAAAGGGCACTCGCTAATTAAGCGTATTTATTTCGAGTCAGTTATTTCTACAGCAGTCCGAATAAGAACATCGAACTAATTAATCTATATATATAAAAGAAAGTCGTGTTAGTTACACTATTTATAACTCAAGAACGGCTGTATCGATTTGCCTGAAAATTGGTGGGGAGGTAGCTTCGAACCAAGAGACGGACATAGGATACTTTTTATCCCGTTGGAACCGATAGGTGGCGCTGAGATCGGGTTTTAGAATCCTCCTAATCACCTGGACCGATTTTGATAATTTTGTTTTGTGTGTTTGAGTGGGTTCCCGGATGGTTTAGATTCACAATTAGAACCGGTAGGTGGCGCTTAGAACGGGTTCTAGATTCCTCCTAATCACCTGGGCCGATTTTGGTGATTTTGTTTTGTGTGTTTGAGTGGATTCCCGGATGGTTTAGATTCACAATTAGAACCGGTAGGTGGCGCTTAGAATGGGTTCTAGATTCCTCCTAATCACCTAGGCCGATTTTGGTGATTTTGTTTTGTGTGTTTGAGTGGGTTCCCGGATGGTTTAGATTCACAATTAGAACCGGTAGGTGGCGCTTAGAACGGGTTCTAGATTTCTCCTAATCACCTGGGCCGATTTTGGTGATTTTGTTTTGTGTGTTTGAGTGGGTTTCCGGATGGTTTAGATTCACAATTAGAACCGGTAGGTGGCGCTTAGAACGGGTTCTAGATTCCTCCTAATCACCTGGGCCGATTTTGCTGATTTTGTTTTGTGTGTTTGAGTGGGTTTCCGGATGGTTTAGATTCACAATTAGAACCGGTAGGTGGCGCTTAGAACGGGTTCTAGATTCCTCCTAATCACCTGGATAGATTTTGGTGATTTTGTTTTGTGTGTTTGAGTGGATTCCCGGATGGTTTAGATTCACAATTAGAACCGGTAGGTGGCGCTTAGAACGGGTTCTAGATTCCTCCTAATCACCTGGATAGATTTTGGTGATTTTGTTTTGTGTGTTTGAGTGGATTCCCGGATGGTTTAGATTCACAATTAGAACCGGTAGGTGGCGCTTAGAACGGGTTCTAGATTCCTCCTAATCACCTGGACAGATTTTGGTGATTTTGTTTTGTGTGTTTGAGTGGGTTCCCGGATGGTTTAGATTCACAATTAGAACCGGTAGGTGGCGCTTAGAACGGGTTCTAGATTTCTCCTAATCACCTGGGCCGATTTTGGTGATTTTGTTTTGTGTGTTTGAGTGGATTCCCGGATGGCTTAGATTCACAATTAGAACCGGTAGGTGGCGCTTAGAACGGGTTCTAGATTCCTCCTAATCACCTGGGCCGATTTTGGTGATTTTGTTTTGTGTGTTTGAGTGGGTTTCGGGATGGTTTAAATCCACAATTGGAACCGGTAGGCGGCGCTGGGATCGGGTCCTAGATTTTATTTTTTTTAGAGCAGGACAACGTCTGTCGGGGCCGCTAGTTAGATATAAAATAGGTTATGATTCTCGTACAATATGATTAGTTACCCTAGAGTCTTAGTATTACACGTGCAGACCAAAACAGAAATGGGAATGATCGTCCGTCGCTATGCTCACTCGCTTTTATATCGGAATGATATAATCATAACTACCCGCAAATATTATTCCACACATTCCATTTTCTCAAAAACTGCTAGATCAGTATGTATATACAATTCTGTAGTGAACCCGTGAAAAGGTAAAGATCAAAGATGACTGTATATCCAACTGGGGTCAAAATTCTTATCAGTGTACAGTCGCGGTATGAAAAGGGTTGTCATCTTAACGAGTACAAGAAACAGTTCTACTAATATTTTAATAAATTATATAATATAGAAACGTGAAAAAAAAAATCTATGTTGACAATGCCAGACACTGAAATTAACAATAAGAAACGAAGAGGATATAATCACTACGCTTATCATAAATATTAAAACCAATAAACAATCATCTTCTATCCGTGCAGGAACGGAGAAAGAATACAATTTCCTGCGGCCGGGCGGCCTGTCGTAAGAGGCGACAAAACAACCCACAGGTGGTAGGGCATTTGCCCAACTAGATGGCTACCACCCCTGGTCTAGAGTATGCCGCCATAACAACTTTGAATTGTGTTCCGGCAATAGTGACCAGGTTCCAATCTCCCGTAAGAGAGCAGCAGCGCATTTGTAGCACCTTTGATGTTGCAAACGTCCATAGGCGATGTTAACCGCTTTCCATCAATTGGGCCGTCTGCCTGTTTGCTTAACTCATACAATAAAATTTTTAAAAAAAGATAGAAAATCAGAAAACTTTTATCTTAGTAATTTTAAACTTTATTGTCAACCAGTTATTGTCAAACATAATTTCTGTTACTGACAGTCTGACTTAGTTTGAAAAGGTAACATACTCGTATGCTTGCAGAACGTTAAATAAATCAATTTGAAAACTGGCGAACCTTTTCATACCACGACTGCACATAGAAGCGTTAGTCAGGACTTAAAAAATCATGACGATGTTCTTCAATTATTTTTTATCTAATATATAAAATTCTCGTGTCACAGTTTTCGTTGCCATACTCCTCCGAAACGGCTTGACCGATTCTCATGAAATTTTGTATGCATATTGGGTAGGTCTGAGAATCGGACAACATCTATTTTTCATCCCCCTAAATGTTAAGGGTAGTCCAACCCTAAATATTTTTATTTATTTTTTAGACAAAATTTTTAATTTCTATTTTTTTATGATACAACATACAAAAATACATACAACCCTAAATTTTCACCCCTCTACGATCAACCCCTCTTTTTTTTATTTGTTAATTATAAACTTTAATTTTTTGGCAAGATTTTTAATCTTATTTTGTCATGACTTAGAATAAAAAAAAATCTATTACTCTTTTAGATTCACAATTAGAACCGGTAGGTGGCGCTGAGATCGGGTTCTGGAATCCTCCTAATCACCTGGAGCGATTTTGGTGATTTTGTTTTTGTGTGTTTGAGTGGGTACACGGATGGTTTAGATTCGCAATTAGAACCGGTAGGTGGCTCTGGGATCGGGTTCTAGAATTTTATTTTTTAACGACAGGACAACGTCTGCCGGGGCCGCTAGTTTAATATAAATAGATGGCGAGGTATGGGCATTGAAACTCGCATAAATTGTCTACGTCCCATAAATTTTTGAACTATGAAATGGACATTTTTGAAAATAATAATTTTGAAAGAAAGAGACAAGCAAAAAAAAAAAAATTTGTGGAGGTTTAAAAATAAATCATTTAAATGAAAACTATTCTGGACAATATTGGTTCAATAATTTTTGAGGGCAACGACACACCTTCCATGATCAAATTGATCGTGTACTAGCAGAAGGTGATGTCAGGAGCCTTAAAAACAGACGAGCGTGCATTACAAGAGCTATGAATGTCAAAGAAGCAAGTGAGGTGTGTTAGAATAAGCCTGAATGGCGCTCTATTGCTCGTGCCTACCCGCAAGGGAACTGGCGTGAAGTTATGTATGTATGTACTTTTTGAGGGCTTTTCCATTAAGTGCTTTTCTTATGGTTCCGTAGATAAATAATGAAAACTACCCTTCATTATGCGTTTTTGTTTAACGAAGCAGATGTAAATGTTGCTAGTCTTACAGAGGTTGTCGAAGGTTTTAACTCAATTTATCATATTCATTGTCTACCATGAGATTTTGATTAATATTCTCAATTTGATTAATAATATCTGTTCTATAACTTACATAATATTTACCTATGAATTGTATATTTAGTTTATCTCCTGTAATTATACTATTAACCAGACCATTCAATAGACCTCGATGGTGTTTGGACGGCAGTGATTGCTTAATAGACGACTCTATTATTAAAGTAAATATTAAAATTACTAACCATTTATTTATAGTTACTGAATACTGGGACAGCCTTTACTTTTCTTAATCAATGATTATTAAGAATATTATTTAAACCTAAATTAAACAATTGGTTAATTAACAAATATTATTATACAAATGATTAAAATAATAAATAATTAAAATGAACAAGTTGGCGGTAGGCTAAATAGAACTTTAACAATACTCATTGACACTTGACATCTTTGTCTTCCGTAATCTCGGCTACTGAATAGTGACCGAAACGACGGAATACTAAAAATCAAATAAATTACCGCGCTTAAAACCGTTAAACGTAGTTTCATTAAATAAAAAGGAAAGCAAAATAAGACCCTCTTTCTTATACCATGAAAAAAAAAGGAAGGGGGGAAAACCACTTTCCATCAGATGGGCTGTCTGCCAGTTAAAATAATTTAATGAAATAAAATGAATTCTAACATAGGTACGTACCGGGATATGTAAACTGTTTCAAATGTTATACAAAAATAACACGCTGCATATAGTGAATTATAAACCATTGACATCAACAAAATGCGGTCTAGAAGAAATTTGGGATGCATTTTTTAAACAACTCCGGAGAGTATTTAAAATCGATTGAGTCGATCCCTATAATGCACATCACTATTGTGTGAGGACAGCGCTATTAGTTCTCTATAAAAGAAAATTCTTACAGAACTGTGTACTTGTAATATAAGTAAATGTTATTTTTCTAAGTAAACTAATTGTCCTGAAGATAATAATTATGTTGTTAGCCGACTTCAAAAAAAGGAGGAGGTTCTCACTTCGTCGGGATATTTTATTTGTTTTTTTTTATGTATGTTCACCGATTACTCCGAGATTTATGATCCGATTTACGTGATTCTTTTTTGTTCGACGCGGAATAGCTTCCATTTGGTCCTCTAAAAATTTGACATAGTTTGGCCCAGCATTTTTAATTTTATGAACATTTTTTATGAAAATATTTCCATTCCGTTCCATATGTACACCGATTACTCTCAGAGTTATTATCTGATTTACGTGATTCTTTTTTTGTTCGACGCGAAATAGCTGCCATTTGGTCCCCTAAAATTTTGACATAGTTTGGCTTAGTAGTTATTCATTTTATGAACATTTTTTATGAAACATTTTCCATTCCGTTCCATATGTACATCGATTACGCTGAGATTTATGATCCGATTTACGTGATTCTTGTTTAGTTTGATGCGGAATAGTTGCCATTTGGTCCCCTAAAAATTTAACATAGTTTCGCTCAGTCATTTTCATCTTACGAACATTTTTTTGTTCCCGTTTCTTGGGACCTGTATTTTTTAAGGAGCGCGGCACCTTTCGTAGGTCCACCCATACATAGCTAGACACTAAAAAGTAACAAAAAAATTAATATATATTATCTAAAACATCTTGAAGTCGGTGCAAAGTAAAACATAAAAATTACTATATTTTGAAAATTACTAAGCATCGACTTTAAGATGTTTTAGATAATATGTATTAATAATAATAGCTTAAGAAATAAGTTATTTTATACTTTTTAGTTTTTGAAGTCGGTTTTTTTAAACGAAGTTTTTTTATATTGTCATTGATCCAAGAAACGGAACTCAACTAGTCAACATTCCCCATACAACACAAGATAATGTTTTGCTACAAATGTTATTTCAGATTCTTTAACTCCGGTCAATAGAGTAAGTAGCTCTTTGAATATGACAGTATAACTCTTTTATGTAACGCAATGTGATTCCTCTTATAGCTAAACTCAGTATAAAATGGAATGAACTACTGGACGGGGTCCAAGGCAATAAACCTTATGTGGGCGTCACCACAATTGTGCCGGCAGCATTTGGCACACGGCACGATTCCTGCCATTACGTGCTATCGTAGATATATCTTATACAGCCGTAGATGGATCTATTCTAACTCCTGGTTTATACATTATGGCTACTTCAGCAGCACGCAAAATTAATATATCTAGAAAAGTGAACAGTGCGTGTATGTAAACAACTTATGCTCTTGTTGGTTTTCATGCGGGAGGCAGCAAAGGACGGTAAATGCGGGCGACAGTGTTTAGACACTCTCATGCTTAGCTTCCGTAGAACGCTTGAAGATTACTACTTACAAGGATCTATTATGATGATGGAGCAAATATGTCCTGAAGTGAAGACCTCGATTTGTGTGATATATAAATGGAATAGAATATATAAAGAAAAACAATTTTTAGCTAGGCGTGTTGCTGAGGAATTTCTTGTCGCTTCTGCTCCTTAACAGCAATAACACGTTGCTTAGCGGTATACATAGTATAGGAAGTATAACCTATTTCTAAAGCTATTATTACTAATATATATTATCTAAAACATCTTAAAGTCGGTGCTTAGTAATTTTCAAAATATAGTAATTTTTATGTTTTACTTCGAAACTTCAAGATGTTTTACATAATATATATTAATAATAATAGCTTTAGAAATAAGTTATTTTATACTTTTTAGTTTTTGAAGTCGGTTTTTATTAAACGAAGTTTTTTTTTATTTTATTTGTTACTTTTTAGTGTCTAGCTATGTACGGGTAGACCAACGAAAGGTCGCTCCTTAAAAAATATAGGTCCCAAGAAACGGGAACAAAAAACTGTTCGTAAAATGAAAACTACTGGGCCAAGCTATATTAAATTTTTAGGGGACCAAATGGCAACTATTCCGCATCAAACTAAATAAGAATCACGTAAATCGGATCATAACTCTCAGAGTAATCGGTGTACATATGGAACGGAATGGAATTTTTTTCATAAAAAATGTTTTTAAAATGTAAACTACTGGGCCAAACTATGTCAAATTTTTAGGGGACCAAATGGCAGCTATTCCGCGTAGAAAAAAAGAAGAATCACGTAAATCGGATCATAAATCTCGGAGTAATCGGTGAACATACATAAAAAAAATACAAAAAAGAAAGATTCCGACGAATTGAGAACCTCCTCCTTTTTTTGAAGTCGGTTAAAAATTAAATTTTAACTTACATGTATGACCTTCAAAAAGTGTTCTCCAGTGGAACTTATCTTGAATAAAAACTTTTGAATGTGATAAACAATTTGAATTTGAATTCAATCAAATCGAATGAACTTAATTGAAAGATACAGAACTGAAAGGACACGAAGTGATTCATTGACGTTGAATGATTCAAGAAAGACAAAAATGAACCGTCTGGTATCGCCTTAAAGCAAAACTCCATTGTACATCCTTCTTTAGCTCTTGATAATAAAACAAGAATTAAGTAGGGAGTTTTTGGCGGGAACTGAAAGGAGACGTTGTGCTGTGCAGTTTTATTTTCTAAAAATGTGTAAAATAAAATTACACTTGAATGCGAAGAAAACAAAGGTTATGGTGTTTGAAAGAGAAGAAACCAGAACGAATGCAAGGATAATGCTCGATGATGTTATGCTGGAGCAAGTGAATGAGTTTGTATATCTTGGATGTGCTTTTAGCAGGGATAGAAGGTACACCGCTGATATAGAAAGAAGAGTGAATTTGGGGAATAGTTTGAACGGAGCGTTAGGTAAACTTCTAGGCGCTAAGAACCTCAGCCAGAAGGCCCAGCTCGCCGTACACAACGCGGTGCTGGTACCTACGCTCACGTATGGAAGCGAGAGTTGGGTATGGAAGAAAGACCATGAAAGTAGAGTAAACGCGGTCGAGATGCGAGCACTGCGCAAAATCTGCGGAGTGACGCTCGCGGACCGCGTTCGTAATACCGAAGTAAGAAAGAGAGTTGGTCTGAAAGAGAGTGTCGGGGTGAAGGTAAGGAAAGGAATGCTCCGGTGGTTCGGGCATGTGGAACGAATGCATGATGAAAGAATGACTAAACAGATATACAATGCAAAAGTGGATGGATGCAGAAGTCGTGGAAGGCCACGACACACCTTCCATGATCAAATTGATCGTGTACTAGCAGAAGGTGATGTCAGAAGCCTTAAGAACAGACGAGCTTGCATGACAAGAGTTATGAATGTCAAAGAGGCAAGTGAGGTGTGTAAGAATAAGCCTAAATGGCACTCTGTTGTTCGTGCCTACCCCCCAAGGGAAATGGCGTGAAGTTATGTATGTATGTATGTATGTAAAATTACTCTAAAATGAACAATAGTTGTAGGATATTGATAGTTTTTGAGTAGTAATTATGTGTTTTGTGAGAAATGTGAACTGTATAGTCAAATGTGGCCTTTTGAGTTTTCACAAGAACTCCGTTGAATAGCGTTAGTTGTAGCCTACAATACAAACTGCGCGACTATTATACGAAGACTTAAACATCAGAATTGGCTGTATGGACTAGATTCCTTTGCCTGCCTTTGTGGCGAATACAACTACTACTACTACAAGAATTAAGTAACTAAAAACTAGCTACAAAGCAGACCATATTAGTACAGACACAACGAACTTTACACACTCACTGACTGTTGGTAAGTTTTAGTTTCTCCGCTTCAACTGGCTACCGGAGGGTTTATATGAGAGGAGGAAATGTGATTCATTTCCGTTGTGCCAGTTTGTACGGACGGTTTGAATGTTGTGGGTAAGATGTGAAAATTGACAGATATTTTAATGTAATCCTGTGGATTACGTTGTGAAAATGCTACAAAGGGGATAATGATACATGTTACAAGTTGTTTTTTATTTTCATATAAGAGAGTGGGCACTGAAGTTTGTTTAAGATATGACGTCATAACTTGCTGTTTACGTATCAACGCTAGGAGGCTTCGGTATTTGTAAGATGATAAAAAGTGTTTCGATTGAGTCAAAGTCAGATTTCCTATTGAAATTTGCTGACTAAAATTCAGGTGGTATTTTAAGAAAGGCGAGATATAAATTTAAACAAAGTAATCATAAGTAATATAGTCGATTACAAAATTTCGATTAATATTGGTGCGAGTGTGGAAATCGAATTAAAATGCCGTTGGAATGACTATAGAATTTATTAGAACTGTACAAACACGTATAACATAGGTAAAAATATAACTGGACGCAACCATTACAAACTGCACGATTTAATAACACGCGCAAAGTCCGTCACTATATAGCTTATCGAATGTACACGTCTTGCTTTGATCGTGGTTCTCGCTAGACTGCCGATCTCTCCATTGGGCCATTGCTGCACCGATACAATATGGCTGCCAGCCCGCATAGATCGGATTTCTTAGAATCAGTTCGACACACCTGCCTAATAACCTGGCAATATACAATAGACTGTTTTTATAATTACGAATTTTACAAACACAAAGTAAACAAAAGAAGTCCAAATGCGGGAAGGTAATAAACTGCGCTTTATGGCAGGCA
Organism: Dendrolimus kikuchii; assembly: GCA_019925095.2. Classification (NCBI taxonomy): domain Eukaryota; kingdom Metazoa; phylum Arthropoda; class Insecta; order Lepidoptera; family Lasiocampidae; genus Dendrolimus; species Dendrolimus kikuchii. Next base: position 23,828,645 of record CM034397.1, read on the forward strand.
GGTGTGCATTCATCTTTGTCGGCATGTAACAATATTCTCCAATCATAATTTATTTTGTTAATGAAGTTATATATAAGTAAATCGACTGCAATCTATTAATTAATGAGGAGTTATTTAAATCATAAAGTTAACAAAATATTTATACTGTTTATTCTATGTAGGAATACATTATTATTTACAAATTAAATCTTTTTTAAATTAAATTCATCAAATATTCGGGTCGTTTTAGTATTAGGCCAAAACGAAGGTTTGCACTGAAAATCAGCGTTGTGTCGGATATAATGCCGGCACAGCAATAAGCTGCAGTGCAAACCTTGTTTGCTGAAAATGCGGTGTACAAATTCTCAAAACATGTTTTTATTTTTAATATACATGTCAGCAATGTAAGTACGTCGATATTTATTCATTTTTTTTTTCTTTCTTTCATAACAAATTGTATCTAATATATCTATCTATCTATATAAATAAAAATTAATCGTACAAACAAATTGGATACGTGAGTCACTTCGCACTTTGCTATCATCCTCTTTTCTTGATTGCAGTAATAGGACGACACAGCGACGGTGATGGCTGCATCAAGACCATCAACGCTGGTGTGGCCCAAGGTTGTATTCGGTCGCCCATACTGTTCATCTTGCATATCAATATTGGTAATAATGTATTTTTATTTTTCGCATATCTAGCATATAATAATAATACATACATACATACATAACTTCACGCCAGTTCCCTTGCGGGGTAGGCACGAACAACAGAGTGCCATTTAGGCTTATTCTTACACATCTCACTTGCCTCTTTGACTTTCGTAACTCTTGTCATGCAAGCTCGTCTGTTCTTAAGGCTCCTGACATCACCTTCTGCTAGTACACGATCAATTTGATCATGGAAGGTGTGTCGTGGCCTTCCACGACTTCTGCATCCATCCACTTTTGCATTGTATATCTGTTTAGTCATTCTTTCATCATGCATTCTTTCCACATGCCCGAACCACCGGAGCATTCCTTTCCTTACCTTCACCCCGACACTCTCTTTCAGACCAACTCTCTTTCTTACTTCAGTATTACGAACGCGGTCCGCGAGCGTCACTCCGCAGATTTTGCGCAGTGCTCGCATCTCGACCGCGTTTACTCTACTTTCATGCTCTCTCTTCCATACCCAACTCTCGCATCCATACGTGAGCGTAGGTACCAGCACCGCGTTGTGTATGGCGAGCTGGGCCTTCTGGCTGAGGTTCTTAGCGCCTAGAAGTTTACCTAACGTTCCATTCACACTATTCCCCAAATTCACTCTTATATATATATCTATAATAATAATAACAGCACATAAACGTCTAACTGATAGGCTCCGACACTTGTCCAAGACGGCTTGGTGCATATTAGGTCAGAAAATTTCCTACGTGGTTGCATGCGTTCCGGCTAGGATTCGAACCAACGTTCTTTGAGTTTGGGACGCGTGTGCTAACCAATTATCTTACCATGACTTCATATCTAGCATGTTCTATAAAAATTTAAATGTAATCCTTTATACTCTTAATACAGCTGACTCCTCATAAAAATGTGGAGTGAAATTTAAAAAAACACGGAAACCCACTTCCAGCTTGTGCTGCTGCAAGCGCAAACTTGTATCGGCTAGTGGTTTATTCATTAAAGTGGCGAATACGCCCAACCGAGCTCAATAAACTGCTGATAAAACTCAGACACACGCTACTCACTACGTTTACGCTGAATATGGGCCGAGATGCAAGCTTTAGGCGTCGTTGGATTTTATTCTGGTGAAACTGCTTACGTACGATCAAATCAGGGCTCTTGGGATATTGAACCAAATTTGTGAAGTGAACATAGATTTAGATGGAATGGAAAATTCAACGAAAGTGCATTGAAGTGTATTATTAATACAATAGTCTAAATGCTTACATTGTCGTTTTAATTGAATGAAAGAAATTGTTATAACAGAAATATAATTTTACAAAACAATAGTCGGTCTTATGGCTATTAGTGATTTATGATTATTTATTTAATATCTATGCGCTGACTAGAATTGTAAACATATAAGTAGAATACTGAGCCCAGATCACCGTCTTCTATGGGTAAGGTGCCCAGAAGGCTGGCTACGTTTCCTCACTGGATCGCCATACTGATCCGTTGGCCGAGATAAGCACCAGTTTCGATAAATTTTGGTAGAGGCTCATGGCCTCAGGACCCCACGGTCCAAGCGTCTCGACAGAAAACGGCACAAACATATAACTCTCACTGAGGGTTGCATATTTGCGGAGCTTGAGTGATTCGGCTCTTTCCGCCGCTGACCCGGCTGATCTAGATGTGTTTGGTAAATGGGATGCGGCCAACGTGTCTACGCAAGTCGCATCCCACACCAAAGGCTTGCCACGCTGCCAGGGAATTAGAGTCATTCCGTCGGGACGCCTACCATCGTCACGTGTAGTACCGTTCAGCTCCAATAAAGCTGGCACGTTAGCGGTGGCAAGCGCCCTGCGTAAGACATCATTCAAGGCAGCGTGGCGTGACCATCTGCCGGCACTGCGGCGGCAAGAAAGACCGTGGTATCCCGGGCCGATTATCTCTGTATTATTGAATGAAATAAATAATGAAATAAAAATCTCTGATGTATCTGCTGCAAAGATAATTGAATTTTCGGTGCGGGCTTAGATCTCTTCTGCTACTTCAAGACGTTAGAATGCGATAATAAGCATACCGTCGTCGTCAGCCAATCCACTGCTGGCCGTAGGCCTCCCAAGTCGGCACCAATCATTCCGGTCCTTCGTTTTCGTCATCCAGTGCCTACCGGCGATCTTGCGTAGGTCGTCAGTCCATCGGATTGGAGGGCGTCAGACACTACGTTTAGCGAGATGCGGTCTCGGTCGTTTCTGCGACTTGCTTATTATGCGAGCTATATCTGTTACCTTGGTTCTCTTAGGGATATCCTCATTTCTAATTCTATCCATAGGATAAACACTCAACATGGCTCACTCCATACCCCTTAAGCGATAAACTTGTAGATCAATCCTGTCGTCAGAGTCCACATCTCGTCCCCTTAGGTCAGGACGAGGAGGATGCGCTGCTCGAAGACTATCGTCTTCAGACATTGCGGGACGGTCGACGAAAAGACTTGACGAAGCATACCGTGTAGCTTTGATAATGTTAGTAGTACTTACCACGGAAAAGAGTTCAGTCATGAATTGCCACTAAAAAAGTAACATTTTTTAGGTTGTGAAGCTGGGAAATATGCAGAAGGCCCTATTCATGGCAAGTGGATACCATCGCCTGTAGACCTTAGCAAAACCAAGGGAGAAGAAGAACATAGAATTTAATGTCAATGTATCCAAACGTTTAATTCGCTCTCAACCAAATATATTTGAACGTTATCTATGCTCGCCCTTCTCTCTGACCTTTTCTGTAAAACCGGTGTGCTCATAAAATTATTTAAATAAAACAAGAGATTAATTAATTATCTTTTACAAGCTTTTATTTCACTTGCATTGGATGTACCTATGTATGTATGTAAGTATGTATGCGAGTTCGGGTGGAATCTTACAAGTTAAATTTGACCAACTTCCCGGCTTCCGATTGAGCTGAAATTTTGCACACATATGCAACATGTATATCGTGTGACAATGCAATAATATGGTACCATGGAGCTGATCTCATGATGGAGTCGGAAGATGGCCATAGGAACTCCTGTACTAAACTAGATAGACCCGTCGTGTTTGGGCTCATTTTACTTGTCTTGGCTAGCACTTCTCTGCTACATGATATCCAGGATCTCAAAATGTATTTGAAAACCTTTTTAAAAAGTTTTTATTTAATACACAACAATTAGGATGGAATAAGAGAGATCAAACGAGAGGAACAGGATAGAAGGGATGGAATATGGAACATATATGTTCAAACTGTGGTGTATGGTTGCCGGTTTGTGTAATGAAACTATACTTTTTGCAGCACATTTTATATTTGAAAAAAAAAAGGTACAACAGCTGCTGCGCGTAAAAGTCCTACCGCATTCAAAGTAACCGCGACAAGACTACTATCCGTCGACAGCGTTTAGCTGTCGGAGGAAGAGGGGCGCCGCGGGCGGCGAATAACGTAAAGGCGGCTTGCCCCCTGTGAGCTCGCTTCGTAGCATGGTCGAAGCGATGCTCCAGGATCAACATTCCTGGCTTGCGGTCTCCTCCTTCTCCGAATCCGTCATGTCGCAGAAGGAGGCCGCTGAAAGAGCGAGGGAGGAGGACGCGTACGCGGACCCCGTCCGCAGGAGGCGGACCGGCGGTCGCAGGCGCCGCTACGCGCATCTTCTCCTCCCATAGTTACCGTCACAGGGGCCCGACTTCCCCCCCTGCTGTACGAAGTGGGTCACTCTGCTCCCCGGGGTGGCCCAGTTACAGGGCGTACGGGCGTCATGGTGCAGTTACTCTGTACGAGATCCCATGACGCCCCGTAAAAGCGCTACAAATGGGGCGCAGGTTTAGGTTCAGTGGGTAGTTTGGCGGCCGTTTCTCGCGACAGCTTCGTTTTAGAAGCCAGCGTGGAGGACCGGTCGCTGAGAGTCCCACACACCCTCGATGCAGGCCTTATGCCTGCATTTTGGCCCTTCCCCCGAAGGGCCTGAGGATGGTGTCCAAAGACATTCCCCCTGCGTTATAAAAAAAAAACGGTTATATCGCTTAGGCACCCTGCTGGCCTCTACAAAACGAAATAAAAACAAAACTGTTTTGAACAAATTAATATATTAATAACAAAATGAATAAATTATCCGTAAATTTTATCCGTGCAGGAACGGAGAAAGAATACAATTTCCTGCGGCCGGGCGGCCTGTCGTAAGAGGCGACAAAACAACCCATAGCCAGGTGGTAGGGTATTTATTTTACTCGACTGGATGACGACCACCCCTGGTCTAGAGTATGCCGCCATAACAACCTTGTGTTGTGTTGCGGCATTAGTGACCAGGTTCCAGTCTCCCTTAAGAGAGCAACAGCGCATTTATAGCACCTTTGGTGTTGCAAATGTCCATAGGCGATGGTAACCGCTTTCCATCAAGTGGGCCGTCTGCCTGTCTGTTGCACTCCTGCAATAAAAACAATAAAAAAATAATAATAATTTAACCAATACAATAAATATTTTGTGTTCTGAACAATCTGAACAAGATTTCTAAAGATAAACTTGCTTTCATGAAAATTAAGTAATTTGTTTGTGAAGTGATTTAAATCTATAATAGGACTGTCAGAGTGTTTAGGCGTGGTTGCGTAAGTCACATAAATACAAACGCCTACAAATAATATCTACTCATATAATGAAAATTATCAAGCCTGCTAAAAGCTTCTGAATTATACGCCATTAGGAAACTTATTGCTTTCCTCAATGTGAAAACTTAGGATTTTCTTCTTTTATTTTCTACGAAACTCGGTACTACTTCAATAAGACTGATGAACCTCTCAGTTTTAGAAAAGTACATTAGTAGGTTGTTTTATTGAATATTTTGTGCTCCCATAGCTTATGGCCTTCCACTAAACTGAGACTAAATACCTCTACACACAAGTCAAATTGCTACAACAATATTTTACCGTCAAGGCTATAAAGCTTTGGAACGCGCTGCCAATTGCTATCAGATAAGCAAAATCGCTACCAATATTTAAAACGATGATCAGAAAATATTACCTGTCTTTGGTATATGATGATATTTAAATATATGAACATATATATCTTGTATATAAAATTCTCGTGTTACAATGTTCGTTCCCATACTCCTCCGAACGGCTTGACCAATTCTTATGAATTCTTTTATGCATATTCAGTAAGCCTGAGAATCGGCTACTATCTATTTTTCAAATCCCTAAGTGATAAGGGGTGTCCAGCTCAATTTTTTTTTTTAGGATACAGCATTAATAAATACATACAACCCTAAATTTTCACCCCTCTACGATCAACCCATATTTTTTATTTGTTAATTATAAACTTTAATTTTTTGGCAAGATTTTTAATCTTATTTTGTCATGACTTAGAATAAAAAAAAATATATTGCTCTTTTAGAATTACAATTAGAACCGATAGGTGGCGCTGAGATCGGGTTCTGGAATCCTCCTAATCACCTGGAGCGATTTTGGTGATTTTATTTTTGTGTGTTTGAGTGGGTACCCGGATGGTTTAGATTCGCAATTGGAACCGGTACGTGGTTCTGGGATCGGGTTCTAGAATTTTATTTTTTAAAGGCAGAACACGTCTGCCGGGGTCGCTAGTTTATCTATAAACATTCATATATTTTTGTAGATATGTATTTGTGTGTTATGTATATTAAGTATATATTTATTACTAGAATGTAAGAAATTGTACTGTGTATTATGTATACCATCATCATCATTATAATCTCAATTCATTCCTGGGGTTGTCTGGAAGAGATCGCTTTTTAGCGATAAGACCGCCCGTTGTGCTTAATGAGATATACTTTTAGTCTGTGAGTAATTTTTTTGTATTGGTGTACAATAAAGAGTTATTGATTGATTGATTGATTAGACCAAGTCAAAATATAATACCAATTTTAAAAGAGAAAGTTTTCACATTTCCAAATTTTTGTTGCTACTTTCGAATTTATTGGATTTCATGATCCAATTATTTACCTATAAGGGATTTTGAACGACATGTAGGCAATGGTAACCACTTTCCATCAGGTTAGGCCTGTCTGTTGTACTCCAGAAATTTATCTTCATCTTCAGAAAAGATATCTTTATTTTGCTCTTTAAATAATTCACACCTCGTATATGATTTATATTCATATATCCCATTCCAAGTGGAATGATGCAAGATAAATTTCGTGGCCAAAACAGCACGTATCAAACATTCGTAGTAAAGCTGTGTGCGGCGTTCCGGAAAATGCAGTTTGGCTCGACCGCCCGCTGTGCATTTTCCTGCATTTTTACGCTTTTTCCACACTTTTTATTTGTTGGCATGTGGCGCTTATTTGGGAAGTAGAACTAGCTAGGATTTAAGGCTTAAACGAGAAAAGTGGAACATTTACTTGCGCCTGACAAGAAAATATATGCAAATGTCAACTTGCGCTACTTGCTGTTGTGTTTTTGTCAGGCGCTATGTTAATAGCCTTTAAATAAATGCAAATCAGAACCAATTAAATCCATCGACGATAAAATACTAAAGAATGACAATCATAATCATAATCATAGTCGACACCGCCAGTTTATTCTAGATTATATAGAAAATTTCAAGTAAAATTGTCTGTCTGCTGAACTCCTGCAATAAAAAAAAATTAAAAAAACGTTCAATCAATAATTTATTATTTAAAACGTATTTTAGCTTAAATCTATATTCTATACATACAGATAAATAAAACTGAAGTGTCTGTTTGTAAAGTCAAAATAAAAATAAGAATAAAAGCTGGGCGAACAGTTCGATCCAAGACATTTCGAAAATGAAATTTATGGAATTATTGTCTATCTGGATATTCCGGCTAATCTCTGAAACGGCTGGACCTTTTTTCACGGAACATTCACTGGCAGATGCTGATGTTTTAAGGCGTAACTTAGCCTACTTTTAAAATTAAGCTTCCGCGAAAAAAACCACGCGGACAAAGTCACGGGCACAGCAATTATAAATTAAAAGTCCTAATTAGCTCCTATTAAATTTTATAAAATTTCGTAAGTACAATATTTGAAAACATATTTAAAAAATGAAGAAAATAAAAAACATATTTTACATAATTTTTATGAACGAGCCTGAAAAATCCACGAAAATCCCTATTGCAAAAATGTAATACTTTAAGGCCCTCGACATAAGAAACCCTCCTTGGAGGGTTTTTCCGTATTTCCGTACTTCCGCCCTCTAAATAATAAAGTAGGCTAATGATACAAAAAGTGCTTATATTTTGAATGTAATCCTTATGAATATTTATTGGTGAGGAATTAATGTGTTTTGCGAAGTTCTATTTCAAAGCGGAAAGATTGATTAGAGTCTTGCATGCTCTTATAATTTAATTCTGTATTCATTTATGAGATGAATTTGTGATGTAACTGTACTTGACTTCGCGGCAACGACTTGCGCTGTACAAAGAGCAAATCAGACGGTATGTGGAGTATTGCTCACATCTATTTAACAGGCGCTTTAGAATCGCCTAGCTTTCGAAGAGACTTTGCGTCTCTCTGCGTATTCTTTTATCCGTGCAGGAACGGAGAAAGAATACAATTTCCTGCGGCCTGGCGGCCTGTCGTAAGAGGCGACTAAACAACCCACAGCCAGGTGGTAGGTTATTTGCTCGACTGGATGGCGACCACCCCTGATCTAGAGTATGCCGCCATAACAACCTTGTGTTGTGTTCCGGCATTAGTGACCAAGTTCCAGTCTCCTTTAAGAGAGCAGCAGCGCATTTGTAGCACCTTTGATGTTGCAAATGTCCATAGGCGATGGTAACCGTTTTCCATAAAGTGGGCCGTCTGCCTGTCTGCTGAACTCCTGCAATAAAAAAAAAATTCTACCGCCTGTATAACGGGGAGTGTTCCGAGGAACTGTTTGCTCTGGTGCCAACAACTCACTTTTACAACCGCACCGCTCGCCAGGGTTGGGATATTCACCCCCATTTCCTTGAGCTCCCACGCTCAACCACGCAACGGTTCTCAATGATGTAGAGGGAACTTCTCGCCGCGGTTTGTTGCGTCGTTCATAGGCGACGGTAACCAGTTTCCACCAGGTGAGCCGTATGCCTGTTTAATAAATTAAATATATATTATATTAGATAGCCCGAGCTCCCAGAATGAAGGCGGGTACAGGAAACTGTTTTTTAACTATTCCACGCGGACGAAGTCGCGGGCAGAAGCTAGTTGTTATATATTCTAGAGTGTTCTTAATATCAAATAGACTGACAAGCTCTCATTTTCCGCCATCAAGTACAAAAGCGTTAATAGACGCCATTATCACTAAAATGCTCGCAATATTATCAGCTAAACAGAGAAGACCTTAAGTAACTCGAGTAATACAATAAGGGGCTATAATGAACGCGCCCGGCGCCGCCCGATCGGCTAATTAGCGTATTAATTGCACAGGCGACGGTGGTGAGCTGGGGAGTGGGGGGAGGGGGGGGGGGTATAATGAGATCCATTTGCCTGAGTGCTCCGGATAAGGCAGGACGGAGTTGCGGTGCCTGAGATGGAGCTGTGATATTGGAGTTGAGTTATAGAGTCTGCTTCAATGTAACTTGCTGTTGAGTTTGGAGTTTGCACCACTTACTTCGTATTGCCTTAGGAAAATTCTAATAGGTATCGGAACAGCTTTATGGAAGAACGTCGTAAGTGACATAATCCATAATGTTAGAAGATTCTAAACATGCCGTGTTTGTACATTAAAGCTATTAATAAACAACTGGAATAGACTATATAAACGATGGAGAACAGGATGTACTTTTGTACATTTCTTGTCTGTTTGTTCGGGATTCACGAAAAAACTACTGGGCCGATTTCGCCGATCGACAGCAAATTCTTGGACTTTAAATCTGCGCCACTTTTTCACATTGTATTCTGGATATCCCACTGAATTTTTTTCTGGGAATTATTTAAAACGGCCAGACTTAAAAAAAACGTCAAGGGATTATTTCCCACAAACAAACTCACTAACTGCGTCTTTATAATCTTTATATATATATATCTTCTGTACGTGTGTTGACAGTGAACTCCTCCTAAACGGCTGGACCGATTTGAATGAATTTTTTTGTGTGTGTTCAAGTGGATTCGAGGATGATTTAGATTCACAATTGGACCCGGTAGGTGGCGCTGCAATCGGGTTCTAAATTTTATTTCTTCAGGGCAGAACAACGTCTGCCGGGACAGCTAGTATCTATATATTATACGTGAAGCAAAAACTTTGTACCCCTTTTTACGAAAATTGCGCGGACGGAGGAGTATGAAATTTCGCACACTTATAGTTTATATAGAGAAGAAGCGACGAATGCTAATATTTTTTTAATTATGCATAAAAAATACATTAAATCACTAAAAAAATCATTACACAGACTAACATGTATTTGACACACGCACGCATATATTACAACTCTTTTGATTATACATATATATATATATATATATATATATATATATATATATATATATATTCAAATTCATTTTTTTTCAAATTCAAAATAAGTTCCACTGGGGAACACTTTTTGAAGGTAAGTAAGTGAAATGTAAGTTAAAATTTAATTTTGCTTCCTATTCTATGTACACCGCTTCGCAACGTGTTATTACAAGATATCTAGCTTAAAATTGATTTTCTTTATATTTCTTATTCTATTTATATCTCAAGTTCTTTTTTTTATAAGTTTTATACAGAAGTATGTATATCTTTGACAGTAATTATTATGGTCGAACTTCGACCATGGGCGAGCACTAGTTAGTATAGATGGGCCGCTGTATACCATCTTCACAAAAAAGAAACCGTAGAAAATACAAGTTATTAAAAACATAATAATCAAAGTGTATTAAACCCAATTTCGAAATATAACTGGACCTACTTATGCAAAATGGTACCAACCCACATACTGACAGTTTTGAGAAAAAGCCGTTTTTATTAAAATTTTACATCCAAAAAAACATGTCTATATTTTGGATTTTTTTATCTGTGCAGGAACGGAGAAAGAATAGAATTTCCTGCGGCCGGGCGGCCTGTCGTAAGAGGCGACAAAACGACCCACAGCCAGGTGGTAGGGCATTTGCCCGACTGGATGGCTGCCACCCTTGGTCTAAAGTATGTCGCCATAACAACCTTGAGTTGTGTTCCGGCATTAGTGACCAGGTTCCAGTCTCCCTTAAGAGAGCAGCAGCGCATTTGTAGCACCTTTGGTGTTGCAAATGTCTATAGGCGATGGTAACCGCTTTCCGTGAAGTGGGCCGTCTGCCTGTCTGCCGAACTCCTGCAATAAAAAAATAAAAAAAATAAAAAAACATTGGAAAAAATGTCCTATATATTCAAGTACAATTTTAATGTAAATAATTTCAAATTACATAGTAATCAGACAAATATAGTAATATACTCTTGGTGTTGTGTGGGTTAGCTACTTTGTGATAAAAGTGTTTTATTCTGCAAATTTTGTCAGCTCGTTACGATTCTTATTGAGCCGATAGAAAGTGCATTTTGAAAGCCTTCTGCATCCTTAACCCAGTTTTGGGATGTTTGTGGATTGGTTCTGTTTTGCATAAGTAGGTCCAATTCATGACAACTTCCCACCGGCTGGTTAGTGCCATATATCACGATGGCACCAAATCAACGACCGTATGCATGTACGCTATTAAAAGGTTATAAATTCATATTAAAAGTGCATTTGCATGTACACCATGCAAATGTGATTTAGTGGTGGGACGTACTTGTGAAACATGGCGAGATTCAGCGACTGCTTAGGGTTTAATTGGCCTTGTTTATGATCACGTATGGAAGCGAGAGTTGGGTATGGAAGAGAGTGTCGGGGTGAAGGTAAGGAAAGGAATGCTCTGGTGGTTCGGACATGTGGAAAGAACGCATGATGAAAGAATGACTAAACAGATATACAATGCAAAAGTGGATGGATGCAGAAGTCGTGAAAGGCCACGACACACCTTCCATGATCAAATTGATTGTGCACTAGCAGCAGGAGCCTTAAGAACAGACGAGCGTGCATAACAAGAGTTATGAATGTCAAAGAAGCAAGTGAGGTGTGTAAGAATAAGCCTAAATCGCGCTCTGTTGTTCGTGCCTACCCCGCAAGGGAACTGCCGTGAAGTTATGTATGTATGTATGTATAAAAGCGTAAATCTCCATAGTCTGTGACGCTCTCAAAGACCTCGAATCACTGTGAAAGAACTGAAAACGTTCTTTAAGATAAGACGGGGTCCTAGGATCAAACAATACGTTATAAAGTAGAGACAGAACATGAGCATTACGAGTAAGTCGAATTGGCAACCATTTGAGCTTTGTACGAATTTCAGATATGTGATCATTAGACATCGGATTATATGCATTTGCATGTTTGCATATGCCAATGCATTAGGCGTGGGGAAAATGTCACATTTTTGTGATTGGAACATTTGTATCTGGAACAGTAAAATGTTCCGGATCACTGATATGTTTCATTTGGAACATTGAGTCAAAGATATAAAATCATGGTTGTTTTGTTATGGTACGTCGCGGACTGAGGCTGAGAAACGGGCTGCGGTTTCATTTGAAACATCGTGTCAAACTTGTCAAAGATAAAAATACAGATATATATGTGTCGTGTCGCAGGCATATTGAGGCAGACGGTGTTTAGGTTGAAACAGAGATGAATATTCATAGTAATATTATATTTTTTTATATAGTCTTCGCATAATTCGCTTTTTCGAAGCTCACGAATCACGTTCGCACGAAAAAAATCACAAAAAACCTCAGCAACAAACTGTTTTGTTTTGGTTAAATTCAAACAGGCACACACTGAAGCAACAACAAGCAATAATTAGGCCCGAAAGCAAAAACAACCCTATAGTATCGAAGACACAAACGCCATATTGGTCATTATTACGTGCACAAGGCCAGGGTATCGAAAACAAGGATCTTGTAAGTACTATAGTACCACCTCTTTGATCGAAAACAGTAAAGTAATTTGTCTCATTTGTTATCTCATTCTCATTTGCTTATATTTTATTGTTTTCCTGCTCTCTCACTACGCTTGTTGCACTGTGATTCATTATGCTCTGGTCGGTCTCTCTCACACGTAAGCGACAAGATCGCGCTGAACAGGGAGTCAGAGAGATCGCGATGTTCCAGATCCAAATGATGCATTTGGAACATTATCGATGTTCCAATCTTTTGGAACACCTAAATGTTTCGGATCAGTGAGTCGCTTCAGTAAAGAGTTACACACGCCTACAATGCATATAAATCTATTTTTATAGCGTTATTGCATATTTTGGTACTTTTTCATTGACAGTGCTTATTTCAGTAGTTATACTTGTTAGGCGTCTTGTATTATGCCGAAGACACGACGAAAAAATGATTGAACAGAGTAACGCCCTTCCGAGTTCACTATCGCAGGTTTGAGGCAGATTAAATGCAGTTTTGTATAAAAACCCCGCTCTTGAAAGAATAAAGAAAATTGACGCGTTTATCAACGGCACCGGACGAACTCTACCTGAAGAAGTCTCTGCAGAAATGGCGCCAAATTTCAAATTCTGTCCGGTGACGTCAGTTGACGTCGAAACGTCATTTTCAGCCTATAAATTAATATTAAGTGACAAGCGTCACAAGTTTGCTGCAGATAACCTGGAATAATATGTTATTGTTTACTGCCACAAGAATTATAATAAGTAAGTAATAATAAATGGTTTATTGATTGTGCATATTTCGCCCCTTTTTAGTGCATATTTTGCCATTGTGATAGTGCATATAATCCGATGTCTAGTGATCATATTTGCGTAAGCCAAATATGAATATACAGAAATTTTGAAGTCGCTCAAGTTTATCTAATTGGTTCTGGTTAAGATCTAGAGAGACTATGTATAAGGGTCATCGTAGACAGGACGGAGCGCAGCGGTGAGGACTTTATTAACGCACTTGAAAATAAACTTTAAAATTAGTACAATAAAGTGCATAAATGCTTGAAACTGACAAACGCGTCCTCGAAGATACGCTGGAATCCTCGCGCGGCGTCGAGTCGGCGCCCGCGTTGTACTTCGTACGCGTACTTTCAGTGTTGTCACTGAGTTTAAAGAGGGATGACGTCATTTTTTTATAAATATAACCATCATTATACATTTATGAAGTTGTTTCTTAAAAATAATCTACATTTATACACTAAATGCAACAGTAAACGACATAACAGCTACCTGCTTTCACTTCCTTCAAAAACCACTTTGTTTCAAAACAGTCTATTCTGTATAGCGACTAAAATTTACAATAAATTACCACTGAAAATTAAGGAACTCAACATCAAAAGCTTTAAATTAAAATTAAGACAATTATTAATAAATAAAGCATATTAAACAATACATGAGTATCTTTCTGACCCAAATACTGATATAGGAGTCTGATTTTGTGACATAAGGAATCATAATTATTATTAAGTATTATTACTATAAATTCTATATTAATCCAGACATTATTAGCACAATTATAATCCTATCCCAGTCCACCATCGTTGACGAACTTTCGCGACAAACTGGCATGTTTACTGTAGAGTGGTAACCCAGGCCGGTTTACTCGCGCAGGCTCGCGAGGTCGCGCGCAAGCTCGAGCATACGCGATTATTGCTCTCTGTCTGCGCTGACCCTAAGTCTATGAGAAACTTTCGTAATAAAACTTATATTTAAATATAATTCTCGCATAAACAAAAGTAGATTAAGTTCAAGGTCAATCTTTTGGTATTTAATTTTGGCTTTTGACAAGTGCTACCTTAAGAAAAACGTAGCAACAGCATCTTTTGATCTAGGCTATGTTTATTATGCATATACTAGCTGACCCGGCAAACTTCGTACCGCCTCAGAATCAATAAATAAAAAGGCTGAATGATAATTGCGGAATGTTTCAACTTTAGTTAAAAAATATGGTCAAAACTTAACCGGAACGAACATCAAACGTTTGACATTCAAAACCAAAAATAATGGATAATAACTTCACCTTTAAATTTAATTTGATTTCTGAACGACTTTTAAATTTAATTGATTTCTAAACGACGGGACGAACATCAAATGTTTGACAGGTAGGCATAGTTTCTAAGGCAAAGTAAAATTGTCGTTTTTACTATATTCTAAACATTTTTTTTACATTTACTCACCTTTTAAACCTTCCCTGGACTTCCACAAATAATTCAAAACCAAAATTAGCCAAATCGGTCCAGCCGTTCTCGAGTTTTAGCGAGACTAACGAACAGATTTTTGTAAAACCTCTGTACGTACGAAAGCCGACCTTAGCACGAGTAGACGGTATTGCCGACACGCTGCCACTGCAGTTGCAGATCTGTGAATTTTGTGTATATGTAAACCGCTGACACCCGCTTAATAACTGAAGAGCGGCGGCAGCACGGTAAAGTCCAAGGAACTTCCCTTACCACCTCCAAAAGTATTGGGATCCTCGGTATTGACATCACGAACGATGTACAGTTCAGAGGCCATCTTGAAAGCAAGGCAAAACTTGCCTCCAAGAAGCTGGGAGTGCTAAACCGGTCCAAGCAGTACTTCACATCGCGGCAACGCCTTGTGCTTTATAAAGCCCAGGTGAGGCCGCATATGGAGTACTGCTCACACCTTTGGGCTGGAGCGCCTGCTTACCAACTTAATCCCCTGGACAGTATTCAACGTCGAGCCCTTCATGTTGTTGATGATCCCATACTCACAGACGGTTTAGATACGCTTGGCCTTAGGAGATACTTTGCTTCTCTCTGCGTATTCTACCGACTGTATAACGGGGAATGTTCCGAAGAACTGTTTAGAATGGTGCCTTCGTCCTCCTTCTACCATCGCACCGCTCGCCATCGATTGGGAGTTCACCCCCACTTCCTTGAGCCGCTTCGCTCATGTACGCAACGGTTCTGTAGAACGTTTCTCTCGCGTACCGTGGGGATTTGGAATGAGCTCCCGGCCGAGGTTTTCCCACAGCGCTACGATATGGAGTTCTTCAAGAAGGGTGTCATAAAATTTCTTCGAGGCCGGCAGCGCGTTGGCGACATCTCTGATGTTGCAAACGTCCATAGGCGACGGTAACCGCTTTCCACCAGGTGGGCCGTCAGCCTGTTTGCTGTACTCCAGCTATAAAAAAAAAAGTCGCGGCCGTGATGCGGTAGCAGCACGATCTCGCCTAATCTACGCAACTTGGCAGTGTAGCGACGTTGTCGTGTATACGCGCGCATAATCTTTATTTTTTAAACCATCCTTATTTGAGGGCAATTGGCGTAAATGAGCAACAAATAACCAAGGGCAGAGCTCAAGCGGGTGATCCGGTAAAAGGCAAATCCGAGGCTTAAAAGGTATTACTTGGTCTGGTGGAGACGTCACCCGGATGCTAGCATACATACGTACGGTCCCAAAGGACGTCGGCTCCATGGTGGCCTTTTAATTTAACACGATTACGTCCTTTTTTGTGGTCCAATCCTTTTATTAGAATGCCTTTATAAATAAACTAGCTGTGCCCGTGACGTCGTCCGCGTGGAATGTGTTTTCAAAACCCCCCGTTTTTGAAACATTCTTCATTCATGCTCCGCTCCTATTGGTCTTAGCGTGATGATATATAGCCTATAGCCTTTCTAGATAAATGGGCTACCTAACACTGAAAGAACTTTTGAAATCAGAACAGTGGTTCTTGAGATTAGCGCGTTCAAACAAACACACAAACTCTTTAGCTTTATAATATTAGTATAGATAAGATAAGTGTGCGATTTTTCATACTCTTCCGTCGGCTCAATTTTTTGTAAAAAGGAGTATAAAGTTTCTGCTGTGTTTTTTCCTTCACGTATTATAATATAGATACTAGTTAGTCATCTGTAGTTACAATGAATAAAGTCTAACCTGTCATTACCATTATGGGCATTTCCACGGCAGCAAGCAGGAAAGTGGCGTGAGAAGTGGACAGTGTGAGTATCGACTAACTTGCGTTCACATACTTGCACTGCCCACTTCACTCCCCACTTCCCTCCCCACTTCCCTCATCACTTTCCTGCCTGCTGCTATGGAAATGAACATAATGAAATCGAGGTATAAAACTTATCGCTAAAAGGAAGTTAAGTTTTCTGGAAGAGAAATCTTTCTGCCAGGTTGTAGGGTATTTGCCCGACTGGATGGCTACCATCCCTGATCTAGATTATTCGGCTATAACAACTTTTAGATGTGTTTCGGCATTTGTGACCAAGTGACCAGGTTCCAGTCTCCCTTAAGAGAGCAGCAGCGCATGTATAGCATGCAAATGTTCATAGGCGATGGTAACCGCTTTCCATCAAGTGGGCAGTGTGCCTGTCTGCTGAACTCCAGCAATAAAAAAAAAGAGAAAAAAGTTTTTTCAACACACTTGCTCATAAAGTGGCTCTATGGTCACCGCAATTAGGCACAGAATAACACCCATTATCAAACTGTGAGTAAAAAACATTATAACTCACTAGTGAGTTATAGATTTTTTTTTTAATTTTATTGGTTGAGTTGCTTTGTTCTTAAAAAAGTTTTTGTTAAAAAAAAAGATCGTGTTCTATAGAACAAATAAATTAATGTTCCTATTGCTTGCTCATTTCATGCAACTTCTTATTTAAATAGATAATTTTAACTCGTACGTGTTTAATAAATAAAACTTTCACTCATATATAACTTTTTTTTATCTACTAAATAAAATGAGTTTTTGTTGTTATTTTATTCACAAGTGTGTTGAAAAACGTCGTATGATACACGTGTGTATTGATGATTACCGTCCTCGGCTCTCTTAAGACCCTCGCCTACGGCTCGAGTCTCAATGGCGCCTCGGCGGTAATCACCAATGTTACACACTAGTACCATAATGTACTATTAGTTGTTCAATCTCCACAAAAATGTTCGCTCGCTAAAAGATTTTCCCCATTCAAATGCAGGGGTGCAAATGTTTTCGTTTGCAACGAGGCTGATGTCAGCTGTCCTTAAAGCAGACAAATTAAAATTCCTCACGAAAACCTCGCACAGGACAGGCTTGTTGCCGACGCAAATATCTCCCTAAATAAAATGGTTGTTTCGATAAGTGCCGTATCCATTGCCGTTTTTGTTTTAAGCAACTAAATAATAAATAAATAATCGGCAGACAAACACACATATTATATATCCCCAAATTAAGCAAGTTACGCTTGTGTTATGGGTAATATACAATGGACTACTCCGGGGCCGATCCCAGACACCTAGACCATAGTAAATAACGGAGAAAATACGTTTCCGAAATTTACTATACCAGGAATCGAACCCGGAGCCTCTGCGTTAGAGTGAGGTAGGTCGGCAAAGGCTTAACCCGCTTAACCACAGAGGCCGTCTATAATTAAATGAATGAAATTTGGATGAATCAACCAAGAAGAGAACTTCCCGCCGAGGTGTTCCCTCTGTGCTACGACATGGGGTCGTGTAAAAAGGGCGTTGTACAAAGTATGTACAAGTCAGCATTTATAGAAGGATACGACGGTACTGATGATATTGAAGCAGGCAAACAGGCGGACCGTCCACTTGATGGAAGGTGGTTACCGTCGCCTATGGACGTTTGGAACATCAGGGACGTAGCAAACGCGTCGCCGGCCTCTAAGAAATTTTATAACGCCTGTACAAAGTATGTACAAGTCAGCATTTATAGAAGCTAGATGTCTCAATCTGCGGAGTGACGCTCGCGGACCGCGTTCGTAATACCGAAGTAAGAAAGAGAGTTGGTCTGAAAGAGAGTATCGGGGTGAAGGTAAGGAAAGGAATGCTCCGGTGGTTCGGGCATGTGGAAAGAATGCATGATGAAAGAATGACTAAACAGATATACAATGCAAAAGTGGATGGATGCAGAAGTCGTGGAAGGCCACGACACACCTTCCATGATCAAATTGATCGTGTACTAGCAGAAGGTGATGTCAGGAGCCTTAAGAACAGACGAGCTTGCATGACAAGAGTTATGAATGTCAAAGAGGCAAGTGAGGTGTGTAAGAATAAGCCTAAATGGCACTCTGTTGTTTGTGCCTACCCCGCAAGGGAACTGGCGTGAAGTTATGTATGTATGTATGTATGTAGATGTCTCAAATTGCAAATAGCAGATATAGTGATGCTAAGTAAAATTGCACAGTCTAAAATAGGCTCGCCTTATTTATTATTAAAAATATGTTTAAAAGTGCCAAAAAGACTATTCCGAAATCCAATACAATTGTTCGTTCCTCGGATATCTAGTAATGTTACACATGATATAGATTTATTTATTAGTAATCCACAAAATCTTAAGACGGTCCTGCTAAAGCATTGGTCTAAATATTAACAAGTTTTATGTAATAGGTCAGTTTTAAAATAATTTATTTTCTTTTTCTATACTAATATTATAAAGCTGAAGAGTTTGTTTGTTTGTTTAAACGCCCTAATCTCAGGAATCGCTAATCCGATTTGAAAAATTCTTTCAGTGTTGAATAGTACATTTATCGAGGAAGGCTATCGGCTATATTATATTTTCAAAAAATTAGGGATCTTTACTAAAAGTCCAATAATGTAACCCAAGGTGTAAAAAATAACCCGAAAAAAGTCTTACACGGCGTGCGCTGCGAAAACTATTGATTATAGAACAAAACAATGTATTACCACTTTGTAGAACATGTAATTGTAAGTCTAACTATTATAGTTACACACAATAAGTGTTTTCTTTTATTTTTTTAAATAACTAAAATACCGTCGCTTCAAAAACTCTTTATTTTTTACCTTGGTATTAATTCTTATTAAAATAAATTACTCCATATTCAAGACGAATTCAATACCTTTCTAGAGCTTTTTGAATTATTCAATTCGGACGTTTCATTCAAAAGATATCGCGATATTTAAAATGTAAGTATTAGTGTTGTAGCCAAATATACTAATATTGTTTGATTGAACGCGCTAATCTCGGGAACTACTGGTCTGATTTGAAAAATTCTTTCAGCGTTGGATAGCCCATTAATCGAGGAAGGCTATAGGCTATATCATCACGCTAAGACCAACAGGAGCAGAGCACCAATGAAGAATGTTTCAAAATCGGAGGATTTTTTTTAGAGGCAAGTCCCCTAAAAATTTTACATAGTTTGGCCCGGTAGTTTTCATTTTATGAACATTTTTTATGAAAATTTTTCCATTCCGTTCCATATGTACACCGATTACGCTGAGATTTATAATCCGATTTACGTGAATATTTGATTTGAAAACAGGCGTATATCGTAGGTCATAATCATACCGAGTTTGTTTCATTGTTCGTATGTGTCGTGATAGCGTCGTGGCTAGCACACGTGTCCCAAACTCAAAGGGCGCGGGTTCGATCCTGGCCGGAACGCATGCACCACTTGGTCAGTTTTCTGATCTAATGTACATATTGTTACAATTACCACGTGCTAACAACGGTGAAGAAAAACATCGTGATGCACTCTGCACATCGAGCTAACCGATGTGTCAAACTATAATGGAAGGCCCGAGCCCAGTAGTAGGACCACTTGTCGCCTGAGATGAGAAACGATTTTAATATAATTTAGAAGATAATGTCTATAATGAATTTGATGGTGTATGTACGTCACGTAATAAGAAAATGAAAGAATTGAGTTGAGTAGAGTTGGAGGTGATTCAGGTACCTCTCTATGTAAACTTGCTTCGATAAGTATCTATATCAGATTGCGGGCTGTCAGCCTTCACCCGAATACCACCAGTGTGGCACGCTTGACACGGCGTTTCATACGCTAGTCGAGTGCCAAGCTTGGACGCCGCAGAGATTTCAAATCGAGACTCTAGTAGTTCCGATCGATTCGCTCGGTAGTCTGTTGCAAGCCATGCTGCACAGCGATGATCATTGGGTGGGTGCGGCCAATTTCTGCGAGACGATGATGTCTCAAAAGGAGGCTGCTGAACGAGATAGGGAGAGAAATGGAATTGCGCGTATTCATGCGCCTCCAAATATGCTTCCCTGTCGTCGAAGTGAGTTAGCTCTTCCAGGGGCTTTCTCAGGCACTTATTGCGCTAGGATCGGCGTGGGCGTAACTACGTTCTAAGTCTCATGCCTTTCCTGCCATAAGCGCGGGGCATCGGAGGAGGGTTTTAGTGGGTATTAGCCATTGAACGTCCAATGATCTCGAGTCTCCACACAAGCCGATCAATTACTGTTTGGATTTCCCTTAGTGGAATGCCTCCATAATTGATAATGGTCTAACCCCTTGCAAAGGACCCGGTATGTGCGTGAATAGCATATCTCTCGCCTGAAAAAAAACCTCTCTATGTAAAATGTCTTTTTGAACGTCACTCTAGTTTTCTCAACTTTATAAACACTATAGGCAGAAACATTGTGCTCTGTGTCTGCAACGCCGGTGAGCTGATTCAACAGTTGAGCTACATATTTGGATACTAATTGAGCGAATGAGACTTATCTTTTCATTTGGGAGCTACTCCAGTCTTTTTTTTTTATTGCAGGAGTTCAGCAGCCAGGCAGACGGCCCACTTGATGAAAAGCGGCTACCATCGCCTATAGATATTTGCAAAACCAAAGGTGCTACAAATGCGCTGCTGCTCTCTTAAGGGAGACTGGAACCTGGTCACTAATGCCGGAACACAACTCAAGGTTGTTATGGCGACATACTTTAGACCAGGGGTGGTAGCCATCCAGTCGGGTAAATGCCCTACCACTTAAATTTTATTGGAATAGATTAAACATAGAATTAATTAATGTACGCTAAGTTTATAAGCGGAGTAGTGTCATAACATTGAACACCCCAGCTTTATCATCAAGTCTTCACTATATGGCCGATCATAAATCTTGGGATTCTAATATAATCTTCGTTCGCAAATCTACCTGTCTTCCATTCATCACCCTATCACGTCAAAAGGGGGTCCTGAGGACGTCTGCACTCCCAAGATTTATACATCTGGGGGAGATGAAAAATTTAGGGTCCCCTGACAGTTTGGGAGGCTAATGCCCAGTTAAGGTTCACTCGTGAATTTGCATTTGGGGTTCTGTCATTTTATTGAAGTTTTCGTAGTTTAATAAAGTAGCTAACCTTTACAGTTAATCTACTGAACACAATTTAGTTAAATTTATCTCGTAAAGTACACAAAAAAGTACTCAATTCTACTAAAAAGCAAAACCCAAACTATTGTTACATATTTGCGGGATACGAATTAAAAATCCTTTTCAGAAGATTAGAACTTTATTAGAAATACACACGGGCATACACATCTTCCAAGAACTTACAGCGAAATTTGATGTCTCAGTCAAAGGCCGGCCGTAAATACAAAGGAATTAGTAATTGACAACAGATGATTACATTTGAATACTTTGAAAATTAACGCAAACAAGTGCCAGTGAACAATTAAGACAACCATTGTAATAATCAAAGATAATTTTTAACACATGTTTTGTGACCCTTAGTATTTCTAAGGGTAATAAAACATTTGTCTACAAAAGGATTACCGATCTCCGAATACGGCATCCCAGTGCTATGTTTTGGAGAGTGGACTCGACTAGAGAAGGAAATTAAGTTATTAAAAGTTCAATCTAAGCCAACAAAATAGGTACATATTCGTCATATAATGTACATACATACATACATACATAACTTCACGCCAGTTCCCTTGCGGGGTAGGCACGAACAACAGAGCGCCATTTAGGCTTATTCTTACACACCTCACTTGCTTCTTTGACATTCATAACTCTTGACATGCACGCTCGTCTGTTCTTAAGGCTCCTAACATCACCTTCTGCTAGTACACGATCCATTTGATCATGGAAAGTGTGTCGTGGCCTTCCACGACTTCTGCATCCATCCACTTTTGCATTGTATATCTGTTTATTCATTCTTTCATCATGCATTCTTTCTATATGTCCGAACCACCGGAGCATTCCTTTCCTTACCTTCACCCCGACACTCTCTTTCAGACCAACTGTCTTTCTTACTTCGGTATTACGAACGCGGTCCGCAAGCGTCACTCGTCATATAATGTGTACTACAAAAATTATCGTGTGGCAGAAGCGCAGGCCGAATTCCGCGACATGCCGGCCTCAACGATATAATACGTCGGGCCCTTGCCAGCGCTGGCGTGTCAGCCGTTCTAGAACCGAACGGCCTGATTCGCGACGATGGCAAGAGGCCCGACGGTATGACTTTAATTCCCTGGAGCTTGGGAAGGCCGCTTGTGTGGGACGTTACCTGTGTCGACACACTGGCGCCTTCTCATCTCCAGGAGTCCAAAGTTGGGGCCGGTCGTACTGCCACTTCTGCCGAAAACCTCAAACGGCTCAAATATGCAACCCTTGGAGCAGGGTACATATTTGAGCCGTTTGGGGTGGAGACTTTGGGCCCATGGGGGTCAAGTGCCCACAAATTATTACAAAAAATTAAAAAATGCCTAGTCGACAAAAAAGGAGACCGGAAGGCTGGAGCTTACCTCGCTCAAGGGATTAGCCTTTGTATCCAGCGAGGTAATGCTGCCAGCCTTCTAGGTATACTGCCCAGCGACAGTGGTCTGGTGGGGCTGGACGGGCTTTAATATAGGTTTTATTTTAATTTTAGTTTTTTTACTATTGTATATATACATATATATATATATATATATATATATATATATATATATATATATATATAAATATAAGCCTAAATGGCGCTCTGTTGTTCGTGCCTCCCCGCAAGGGAACTGGCGTGAAGTTATGTATGTATGTATGTATATATATATTTTGAAGTTAGGTTTATTTATAGGATATTTTAGTTTTTGTTAATAGATGTTAGATTTAAATAAATGGTTTTCTACAAAAATAATATTTTTACAGTTCATGATATCATACGTTATGACGGATAGGACGCACTACTCATACATACATAATAACTTCACGCCAGTTCCCTTGCGGGGTAGGCACGAACAACAGAGCGCCATTCAGGCTTATTCTTACACACCTCACTTGCTTCTTTGACATTCATATTTCTTGTCATGCACGCTCGTCTGTTCTTAAGGCTCCTGACATCACCTTCTGCTAGTACACGATCAATTTGATCATGAAAGGTGTGTCGTGGCCTTCCACGACTTCTGCATCCATCCACTTTTGTATTGTGTATCTGTTTAGTCATTCTTTCATCATGCATTCTTTCCACATGCCCGAACCACCGGAACATTCTTTTCCTTATCTTCACCCCGACACTCTCTTTCAGCCCAACTCTCTTTCTTACTTCGGTATTACGAACGCGGTCCGCGAGCGTCACTCCGCAGATTTTGCGCAGTACTCGCATCTCAACCGCGTTTACTATACTTTCATGCTCTCTTCCATACCCAACTCTCGCTTCCATACGTGAGCGTAGGTACCAGCACTAGAATAGTATATTAATAGGAACCCTCGAATACTGCAGCATATTCGAGCTTTCCCAATTTTTCTCACCCCGAATTACATTAGTCCGGATGTTAAACAAGCAGACACCCCGAAACGCTGTTAATTGCTCTTTAGTACAATTTATATGCAATATACATGTAAATAACTTAGTCGAGGTTATTTTTATGCTAATGGACGTGATTAAGGCTTTTTTTAAACGAAATAACGACTTTACAAAGTTTTTGATGATGGCAAAATATAAATACTAGGGTGTATTAGTGTTGCTTTTTTTGTAACAAGAGGCGATAGACGATATTAAGAGTCGTATTGACATCTATAGATAGGTTTTGGAGCTTTTAGTGAAATATTTTTTTAATGGACGATTACTACTAATCGCATTTCGAAAATATTGCAAATCTATATTTAAATCCTGGTTTTAATCCAGCTCCTACCAGTATCATAGTTCAGGTGGTCATTGCAATCAGCAGGAGGTTATCCTAAACTATTTCTATTGACAACCAGTTTTCACACCCTACTTACTATGTTAAATATTACTAAATTATCAAATAATTTCTAACCAGAAATTAAAAAATATATTACAGAGGTAATCGGCCCGGGATACCACGGTCTTTCTTGCCGCCGCAGTGCCGGCAGATGGTCGCGCCACGCTGCCTTGAATGATGTCTTACGGAGGGCGCTTGCCACCGCTAACGTGCTGGCTTTATTGGAGCCGAACGGTATTGCACGTGACGATGGTAGGCGTCCCGACGGAATGACTCTAATTCCCTGGCAGCGTGGCAAGCCTTTGGTGTGGGATGCGACTTGCGTAGACACGTTGGCCGCATCCCATTTACCAAACACGTCTAAATCGGCCGGTTCAGCGGCAAAACAGCCGAATCACTCAAGCGGCGCAAATATGCAACCCTCTGTGAGAGTTATATGTTTGTGCCGTTTGCTGTCGAGACGCTTGGACCGTGGGGTCCTGAGGCCATGAGCCTCTACCAAAATTTATCGAAACGACTCATTGACTCTTCGGGTGATCAGAGGGCTTGTGCTTACCTCGGCCAACGGATCAGTATGGCGATCCAGCGAGGAAACGTAGCCAGCCTTCTGGGCACCTTACCCATAGGAGACGGTGATCTGGGCTCAGTATTCTACTTATAGTCTTGAGGGACTATGAGTAGAATACAATACAAATAAGTTAAGTTTTCTTGCATTGTATTCGATTATGTTATTAAAAATTAAAAAAAAATATATATATCGTTCAGGAACAGTGGCCTATCATAAGAAGTGACACAACAACCCACAGTCAAGTGATAAGGAATTTTTCCATCTGGATGAGTACCACTCCTGGTCTACACCACTATAACAAATTTGAGTTCCCCTTCGAGACAGCAACACATTGGTAGCATCTTTAATGTTACAAACTTGCACAGACGAGAGTGACCACTTTCCATCAGGAGCACTGTCTGCTGTATTCCTATGAAGAAACAAACCCAAGCTTAAGTAACCATAACTGAGTTTGATATTGGTCATTGTATGTAGTCACTGCCAGCTATCCTTTACTTTTCACTTCGAGGGTCTCCTGAATATATTCGTCGAAACTTGAAAGTGGTTTCTACTAGGCGTGTATAACTGAACCGACTCACTGATCAAAAACATTTAGGTGTTCCAAAAGATTGGAACATCAATAATGTTTCAAATGCATCATTTGGATCTGGAACATCGCGATCTCTCTGACTCTATTCAACGTGATCATGTCGCTTACGTGTAAGAGAGACCGACCAGAGCATAATGAATCACAGAGCAACAAGCGTAGTGAGAGAGCAGGAAAACAATAAAATATAAGCAAATGAGAATGAGATAACAAATGAGACAAATTACTGTACTGTTTTCGACCAAAGAGGTGGTACTATAGTACTTACAAGATCCTTGTTTTCGATACCCTGGCCTTGTGCACATAATAATGACCAATATGGCGTTTGTGTCTACGATACTTAGGGTCGTTTTTGCTTTCGCGCCTAATTATTGCTTTTTGTTGCCTCAGTGTCTGCCTGTTTGAATTTAACCAAAACAAAACAGTTTGTAGCTGAGGCTTTCTGTGATTTTTTTCGTGCGAACGTGATTCGTGAGCTTCGAAAAAGCGAATTATGCGAAGACATATAAAAAAATCAGTCCGCGAAGTACCATAACAAGACAATCATGATTTTATATCTTTGACTCAATGTTCCAAATGAAACATATCAGTGATCCGGAACATTTTACTGTTCCAGATACAATGTTCCAATCGCAAAAATGTGACATTTTTCCCATGCCCAGCTTCCACGAGTTAACTGTCTTTATCCAAGTCCCAAAGAATATAACACATGTTCCATATTATCAAACAGATCTTACAAAACTTTCCAAAGCCGCTTATACGATTTGTCATCTTCCTTTGACACCGACAAGTAAACGAGGCAACAAAGCAACAATTCTAAAACATCCGGAACAGTCAGACGTGTAACACGTCTATCAGTTTAGAAGGGTACTCAAAGTACTCATACAGTAATCGACACAACGAGAAGGGCAGTTAACTGTGGACAGCTAGCTTCCTTTCCCGAGGGAGCAAGCCAGACCAGTCACGGTCCCCTCAGTGGCATTTTATCACTATACGGCTGCACACCAGCTATTGGCTAGGTTTAAAAAAATAATCGAGTGATTGAGTTCCAATTGATAGTTTTAATACTGAAAGAGTATCAACTGATACAGAGATAGCGACGAAATAAACCGTTCACGCCGAAAACAATAAACGTATCAAAATAATTAATAACCTTGCTGCGGGTCTTTATGAAAGTGTTGTAGTAAAATTACTGAAAGAATTACAGTTAATAATTTAACAAACAAAACCTCTAGTAGTAACAAAAATAACCAAAAAAGAAGAGGCTACAATAGCATAAATACAATCATACTTTACGACTTCTTGCGACCTTTGTTTAATTAAAAAGGAGTTTTTGCAAATTGTATTAAAGTTCCAGAAATTGTCAATAGTGCTACCAGTTAAAACTGATCAGGGCATAGTTTGTTTACATAACGCGTGTATGAAGAATTTATTGATAGTTCTAATAATAGACGATACTACCAAAATTATAAAATCAAAAATGGATTGGGTTTTCAAGAATTAATCCTGTGTCGATTGATGTAACAAAAGTGGACAATATGGCACCTCCAAAAATGGACAAAAAAGTTTTGAACAAAGTTGTGGTGTGGTGTTGTTGTGGGTTCCTGTTCGTTATGTGTGGTTATGGTTTGTATAGGCAGCATTGCTTGGAGCAGAGAGTGTTGGTGCTGGAGAAGGAGTTCAAGGAGCTCCGGAAGAAGATGCAGGAACCTCAACTAGCAAAGGAGCAGGTACTGAAGAGAGACACGAGAGACGCAGACTGCAATTGTCCTCCAGGTAAGTTTTAGTTGGTTAACGACATTTTCCTTTGTAAGGTAATGTTTTTTTATCTTTGGTTTTTGTGGGTATTTGACAAAAACTATATGAAGATCATCAAAATATCAAATTCAACTCTGAACCCAAAACGGACATGATCGTACACTTTTATTTTAATATAATTAATATAATTTCGGAACAGTCTACTCATGTTTTGTGATGTCGGACAAAATCATCGTGAAACAATATCGTCTTTGTTTCGTAATAATGAAGCTAATTTAAAAAGCAACAGAATAATAACATCGAACAAAGGCAAAATAGCTTTTAATGCGTTTTAAAAGTATCTAAAAGCTTTTTCTGACTTTTAATATCGCGTTCATTGAAATGTAGTTTTGTATGCAAACCACAGTGAATCTTATTAAAATTCATCGAGAGATCTGCATTTATTTTTTTATTAATGCGGGTAGAATGATTTTCAATGAGTAATTTGAAAGACATATTTTAACAAGCCAATGATAATATGCGTTGTTTTATTGATAAGTATGTAGTTAAAGTTTGGTTGTATATTCAGTTTTTTGGGCCAGAAACTCTTGCAGGCATCCTCAAAATAACCACAGTTTCATCACAATCTGATCAATTGTTTGGGAATGCATAGAGCACAAACATACAAATATTTATTATACCTTCAATAGAATTATTTCGTTGTGTTTTTGTAAATATTAGGTATTATTAAAATTTATGTTTTAAAAATCAACTTTCCTAAATTCCATGCCAGGTGGTAGGGCATTTGTCCGACTGGATGGCTACCACCCCTGGTCTAGAGCATGCCGCCATAACAACTTTGAGTTGTGTTCCGGCATTAGTGACCAGGTTCCAGACTCACTTAAGAGAGCAGCAGCGCATTTGTAGCACCTTTGGTGTTGCAAATGTCCATAGGCGATGGTAACCGCTATCCATCCAGTGGGCCCTCTGTCTGTCTGCTGAACTCCAGAAATAAAAAAAAAGTCCCTAAATACTTTTCTGGTAGCATTTTGAGGACATTAATAGATATGCATAATTATAATATGCATAGCAGGTTTGATAATATTATACTGTAAACTGTCTCTCGTTAAATGAGACCAGTAGCAGCAGTTTCCTGAGTGGAACTCGTGCCTGCATCTCATCAATGCCTACCGGCATTGTCCGGCTAAACTACGACCATTTTACAATATCCGGTGATAAACTCAATTGGGGCATCCTTTACGACCATTCCAAACTTCATCTTCCCACGTTCGGAATAGAATTTAAATATCCTTAATAAAAATCAGTGTTGGTTATGTCCTTTTGTTCTTTCGTGCAGCAAATTTGTGATGTTCTATTGTGCAGGCTATTACGGCTAATGGCTCAATAAGAAGTATTGAGACCGCTCTTTCAGGGCCTACAAATCAGCCTTTATTGAATTCAGCATGATACATAGGCTAACGCCGAAGGGCTGTTCAACTTTGCTGATATTAAAGATGTCAAAATGACTAAGGAATTATAGAGGATACAAGACAGGCGATGTCTTGGTAAATTTATCTCTTAAAATTTCCACGAGATTATAGATAGAGATAGATATAGATTTAGAGCTTACAGACTAGTTGAGTTATTCAACGTACATTTTGTACACTTCCAAAGATGCTGCCGCTTGATTATCGTTTTTTTTTTTATTGCAGGAGATCAGCAGACAGACAGACGGCCCACTTGATGGAAAGCGGTTACCATCGCGTATGGACATTTGCAACACCAAAGTTGCTACAAATGCGCTGCTGCTCTCTTAAGGGAGACTGAAACCTGGTCACTAATGCCGGAACACAATTCAAGGTTGTTATGGCGACATACTCTAGACCAGGGGTGGTAGCCATCCAGTCGGGCAAATGCCCTACCACCTAGCTGTGGGTTGTTAAGTCGCCTCTTACGACAGGCCGCCCGGCCGCAGGAAATTGTATTCTTTCTCCATCCCTGCACGGAAATCGTTAACGATGGACCCCCGTTTGAAGGGTTTTGCCAAGCCAAACCACGCTGAGTTGTTGTATATTGTTTATTAGCTGACACCCGTGACTTCGTCCGCGTGTTGCGGTTTTTTAATTATCCCACGGGACCTCTTTAATTTTTCGGGATCAAAAGTACCCTATATGTTGACCAGGGATATAAGCTACCACCATACAAAATTTCATTTAAATCGGTCCAGTCGTTTCGGAGATAAGCCGGTACAAACAGACAGGTAAACAGAGAAACAAAAAATCTAAATTAGTTCTATTTCCCTTGTTATACCCCCTGACTCGGTTTTTAGCATTTTTTTCATTGTACAGAAATTCGACCTCTACAGTCTTATTATATGTATATATTAAGGTCGTTTAATGACCTTAGACGTACAACAAGTAGTGCGCAAGTGCAGCAAGTGAGAGCGATGTTAATACGTCTGCTTTAGTATGTTGTTTGAATAGAACAATTAATTAACCAAAATATATGTATAGTATAAGGTCTTATTTTATTATAGTATCAATACATTTTGCCTCATTAAGCGTGCAATATTAATGTTTTACAATGCACATACTTAAACCTACGCGCACTACCATCGCATTGCATTACACGCACACTCCACAAACAAACTAAGATACACAAAGAGCCTAACAATGAATAACCCGGGCACAGAAAAGAAAAAAACAACACACATGGCACTAGATAGGACTATATATAAGTATAGATATAAGGCCCACACTGCACATGCACTTCCTCACAACACCAGCATGTAACAGATACACTCTACATTAGTATAAGTTTAGTATTAAAATTAGAATAAATTAATATAATAAGTTATTCTTAAGGTACACCAAAACAGAAAAATTACTACATATAATGTCACATACACTAACAAAAATAAACAATAAGCGTGTATGGAGTCTCAAATTTTTCATAGAAAATAATTAGTAAAAAAGGGTACGGAACTCGAGTCCGTAGAGAATAAAAATGTTTTACAATGTCAACTTAAATAAATTCATTAAAAGTTAAATAATTAAGTTAATTAAATAATTAAATGAATGCTCCGGTGGTTCGGGCATGTGGAAAGAATGCATGATGAAAGAATGACTAAACAGATATACAATGCAAAAGTGGATGGATGCAGAAGTCGTGGAAGACCACGACACACCTTCCATGTTCAAATTGATCGTGTACTAGCAGAAGGTGATGTCAGGAGCCTTAAGAACAGACGAGCGTGCATGACAAGAGTTATGAATGTCAAAGAAGCAAGTGAGGTGTGTAAGAATAAGCCTAAATCGGGCTCTGTTGTTCGTGCCTACCCCGCAAGGGAACTGGCGTAAAGTTATGTATGTATGTACAAATTAAACTCATTGAAATATTCGGGTTGTTTTAGTATTACGCCAAAAGGAAGGTTTGCACTGAAAATCAGCGTTGTGTCGGATATTATGCCGGCACAGCAATAAGCTGCAGTGTAAACCTTGTTTGCTGAAAATGCGGCGTACAAATTCTCAAATAATGTTTTTATACCTACGTCCCTATTTCTTCAAATATTTTTTTTCTTTCTTTCTTTAAAATTACAATCGTATTATAATTATCTCCTGTTTATTTTATTAACCGACTTCAAAAAAAAAGAGGAGGTTCTCAATTCGTTGGAATCTTTTTTTATGTATGTTCACCGATTACTCTGATATTTATGATCCAATTTACGTGAATCTTTTTCTTAGTTCGATGCGGAATAGGTGCCATTTGGTCCCCTAAACATTTAGCATAGTTTGGCCAAGTAGTTTTTATTTTATGAACATTTTTTATGATTTTTTTTCCGTTTCGTTCCGTATGTACCCCGATTACGCTGAGACTTATGAACCGATTTACGTGATTCTTTTTTAGTTTGATGCGGAATAGTTGCCATTTGGTCTCCTAAAAATTTAACATAGTTTGGCTCGGTAGTTTTCATTTTATGAAAAAAATTTTGTGAATTTTTTTTCGTTCTGTTACATCCCTAAACCGTATCCTAAAATGCTGACGGGATGCTTCCTCAGCATCCCGTACTTGTCATCCGACTGCTCCACACAGATCGAGTCAGTTCGGATCGCGCTACCCTTAGAGTTAGACATATATTTTATTATCCTATAATTTTTGATTAAATAAGCTGTACTCCTTCGTATTTAATAAATAAATCTTTTTTTAAAAAGACTATTCTTTTAACCGGTACAACAGTTCCGTTCCGTCTTTAAGACCTATATTTTTTAAGGCGCGCAGCACCTTTCCTAGGCTAGACACTAAAAATTCACAAATAAAAAAAAACTTCGTTTAAAAAAACCGACTTCAAAAACTAAAAAGTATAAAATAACTTATTTCTAATGCTATTTTTAATCATAATATCTTATTTTAATATAACATTTTATTTGTCACGTCTTGTCTTTATCATTTACTAGCGGCCCCGGCAGACGTTGTCCTGCCTTTAAAAAATAAAATTCTAGAACCCGATCCCAGAGCCACCTACCGGTTCTAATTGCGAATCTAAAGCATCCGGGTACCCACTCAAACATACAAAACAAAATCACCAATATCGCTACAGGTGATTAGGAGGATTCCAGAACCCGATCTCAGTGCCACCTACCGGTTCTAATTGTGAATCTAAAAGAGTAATATTTTTTAAAATTCTAAGTCATGACAAAATAAGATTAAAAATCTTGCCAAAAAAATTAAAGTTTATAATTAACAAATAAAAAATAGGGGTTGATCGTAGAGGGGTGAAAATTTAGGGTTGTATGTATTTTTGTGTGTTGTATCATAAAAAAATAGAAATTAAAAATTTTGTCTAAAAAACAAAAAATAAAATTTATGGGTGGACTACCCCTAACATTTAGGGGGATGAAAAATAGATGTTGGCCGATTCTCATAGATACCGGATAAGCACAAAAAATTTCATCAAAATCGGTCAAGCCGTTTCGGAGGAGTATGGCAACGAAAACTGTGACACGAGAATTTTATATATCATTTATATATGAATTTACTTTATAGTAACTTTTATTAGTCAAAATTGTCTTCAGGGACTTTTTAAATGGTGACAGGGGCTGTGCTCTTAGCATTTCTGGAAGGTTCTTGAATATTACAGGTGCTATGCTGTAAATAATTATGTGTAAAATACGTTCTACAAGCAATAATGGCTCGTACAAAGAGGTATGTTCAAGCTTGTCATTTGCTAATTACACACATAATATATCGTATATGATAAATTCACATCCCTATTAAGGGCCATTTACACGAAGAGAGTTTATTGCCTTCCGGGATACGATTGTCGAAAGCAAGAATGAAAAATATTATTATGTAAACTACATACATACATAACTTCATGCCTGTTCCCTTGCGGGGTAGGCACGAGCAACAGAGCGCCATTCAGGCTTATTCTTACACACCTCCCTTGCTTCTTTGACATTCATAGCTCTTGTCATGCACGCTGGTCTGTTCTTAAGTCTCCTGATATCACCTTCTGCTAGTACACGATCAATTTGATCATGGAAGGTGTGTCGTGGCCTTCCACGACTTCTGCATCCATCCACTTTTGCATTGTATATCTGTTTAGTCATTCTTTAATCATGCATTCTTTCCACATGCCCGAACCACCGGAGCATTCCTTTCCTTACCTTCACCCCGACACTCTCTTTATGTAAACTAAATATACAATATCGTACCTAGAAGGGCGACAATGGCCTGGCTATTGAATAATGACCTCTCTGTTTAAACAAAATACAAAATACCAAGCTCGAAAAGCAAGTCTCGTATTCAAATCGGTCCAAACTGATTTGTACGATACTCGCATGTACTTGAAAAAATGTCATACGAGTTCTAGCATAGACAAGTCGTAAAATCGTAGGCAAATATCTCAATGCGATTTGTGTCGTAGTGTAAACAAGACTCTAGGTGATAATTACCTTACGATTATCGTATGACATACTCCTAGACGAGCTTTTGTTTTTTGGTGAATGTAAACAAGTCAATGCGATTATTATCTAAAGGGTATCGCCTGCGAAAATAGTGTTACATGCCAACAAAAGTGAATGTACACCTGCCTGCCCTAAAGCACAGTTTATTACCTTCCCGCATTTGTAATTCTTTTGTTTACTTAGAAAAACAGTCTATTGTGTATTGTACTAGTTAATGGCCGTTCGCAGGAATAATTAAGTAGGTATGCGGATTACGTTTTCTAGGAAATTGCGTCGACGCTTGGCAGGTAGACATATTGTATTTGTATAGTTGAGTCTAGCGAGAACAGAAGTCAAGCGACGATTACGATACAAGTAAGACGTGTGTACATTCGATAAGCTGTATAGAGACGAACTTTGCGCGTGTTATTGAATCGTGCAGTTTGTACTGGTTGTGTCCAGTTTTATTTGTACCTGTGTTATACGTGTTTGTATAGTTCTAATAAATTTTATAGTAATTCAAACGGCATTGTTAATTCGAGTCCCGTACTCATAACAATAGTTTACGATTTTCACCCCCTAAAACGTGCGATAAACTCTCGCTATGTAAATGGCTATTCTATCCGTGCAGGAACGGAGAAAGAATACAATTTCCTGCGGCCCGGCGGCCTGTCGTAAGAGGCGACTAAACAACCCACAGCCAGGTGGTAGAGTATTTGCTCGACTGGATGGCGACCACCCCTGGTTTAGAGTATGCCGCCATAACAACCTTGTGTTCTGTTCCGGCATTAATGACCAGGTTCCAGTCTCCTTTAAGAGAGCAGCAGCGCATTTATAGCACCTTTGGTGTTGCAAATGTTCATAGACGATGGTAACCGCTTTCCACCAAGTGGGCCGTCTGCCTGTCTGCTGAACTCCTGCAATAAAAAAATAAAATAAAAAAACCTATGCATTTTATTATAATTAAATAATTTACTGTATATTGCAACTGGATATTAATCCATATATGATTATAATCGTATATATCTATGGTCGTAAATATATATTGTACAGTTTGTACACTTGCATCACTAGTTTGTAGTACTGGTGTTGTGTTGCTGGAATGCTGGTACTTTCTTGTAATAGAGGGTGAAAAAATACACTTTGTAGTTTCAGGGACTTATTCTTGTAATAGTAGTGCTTAGTTGCCAGTTCAACTTATTTTAGTAGCTGAAATCGTACGTTACGATAGCTACCAACTTAGTAGCAACTCATGGCTATTTGTAGCAACTTAATAGCAACTTGTAGCAACTGGCCCACAAAATAATTGTGAATGTTATTTATATTAAAATAGCCAAGTAGGCCACAGCGACAGCAAAACGCTTGTACCATACACATATTATTAACTATAGTATGTATATTAGAGAATAAAAATCATACATTTAAACATTATATCCATTTCAGCCCCGCCGCCCATTTTACTTAAAAAAGTAACGAGGGTTGGCTCTTTTAAAAATCCAATTTTCCAAACTAAATTACCCAAATCCGATTTAATCCTTCCCCTCTTAATAGAAAGTAGTTGAAATTCAATCAATTGTAATGTTAATAAGACGCCGGGGTTATCTTTCGGAAAGATCCGGAACAAAACGAGTTTCCGAAAAGTTTTTGAAAGAACTTGTGACGTCTGACTAATTACTTCTTATTGTAAAAGATTTGATTGTTTGAAGTTTGTCGTATCGATCTTACGACTTAAGTGCCATTTGCATGGAGAGAGTTTCTTGCCTTAAAGATATGATTGTCGAAAGCAAGAAAAACATATGATCAGGTAAACTAAACATAGGATATCGTATGTGCGATAATCGCCTGGTCACTGAATATTGACGTCGCTGCGTAAAAAAAATACCGTGCTCATCTCCGAGCTCGAAAGGCAAGACTCGCATTAAAATCGGTTTTAAATTGATTTGCACGATACTCACATGAATTTGAAAAATGTCATACTAGTTCTAGATTATACAAGTCGAGAAATCGTAGACAAATATGTCAATGTGATTTGTGTCGTAGTATAAAGAAAACTCTTGGTGATAATCACCTTACGATTACGGGTTGTCTGGAAGAGGTCGCTTCTTAGCGATAAGACCGCCCATTGTGCACATTAGAATATTTTTAGGCTATAAGATTTTCTGTGTTTTCTGTAATGGTGTACAACAAAGTGTTATCTATCTATCTTATGACATATTCGTAGGCGAGTTGTTATTTGTTGTTGCATATAAATAAGCCAATGCGATTATTGTCTAAAGAGTATTGCCTACGAAAATAGTATACGATTTTTCGCCCCAAAACGTGCGATAAACTATCCCATGTAAAAGGCCCTTTATTGTTTGTGTAATTCAAAAGATTTTGCTTATACTTTCAATTTCATATATATATATTATCCGTGCAGGAACGGAGAAAGAATACAATTTCCTGCGTTGGGGCGGCCTGTCGTAAGAGGCGACTTAACAACCCACAGCCAGGTAGGGCATTTGCCCGACTGAATAGCTACGACCCCTGGTCTAAAGTATGTCGCCATAACAACCTTGTATTGTGTTCCGGCATTAATGACCAGGTTCCAGTCTCCCTTAAGACAGCAGCAGCGCACTTGTAGCACCTTTGATGTTACAAATGTCCATAGGCGATGGCAACCGCTTTCTATCAAGTGGTCCGTCTGCCTGTCTGCTGAACTCCTGCCATACCAAGTTCCACTGGAGAACACATGCTTTTTTGGAACCTGGAAACTTTTTTAAAATTTGGAAACACAACAATGTTGGTGTTTAGTGATTAATAATTTACTAAAAATAGCACAAATCTTCACGATATGAGACGTTATGTGGTTTTATCATAATGTTTGTATAATTATTTTAAGCCAAGAATTTTTTTCCAAATCACCTCCAAGTTATTGACATGAAACAATTTTGCTCCTTCAATTTTTATCAAAAGCCTTTAAAAAAAAATGTAGTGGAACACTTACAATTCAATAGATGGCGCTGTGTAATAATTGATGTCACAAACGTTTCCCGAAACATACAAATTTGTTTTGATTTGTGTTTGCTTCGTTTTGTCTATCCGTGAGTCACTTGAACGGCCCTAACGGAAGACCAGCGCTGGTTGAGCCAACCAGCATCATGCTGAGTTAGGACCGATTCAGAACTTCATTTCTATTGTATTGTCTTATTTATAAGTACGTTTCTGTGTGTATGTAGTTCTGAATAAATATGCGCAAAGACGTAGGCGTTGCTACAAGCCTTAAATTCGGTGTTATCTATTATTAAAAAAACATTTTATAAACATGTATTTAAAAATGATATAGCAATATACAGTATTTATCCATCGGACGTTTACTTTAAATACCATCTGTAAGAAAAATATCCAGCTACTAGCAGTGCCCGCGACGCCGACCGCGTGGAAATTGTTTTCAAAGCCCCCCCCCGATTTTGAAACATTTTTCATTGCTGCTCCGCTCCTATTGGTCTTAGCGTGATGAGATATAGCCTATAGCCTTCCTTGATAAATGGGCTATCCAACACTGAAAGAACTTTTGAAATCAGACCAGTAGTTCCTGAAATTAGCGCGTTTAAACAAACAAACAAATTGTTCAGCTTTATATATTAGTATGATTATAGATACGAATAAAAAGTTTGCTTACAATATCGCTGGGTTTTTTTTGATTAAGCTTTATTTGCACGATTTCACGTCTATCTATTTATATATCGACAGAAATACAAAAAAAAAAACAATTATTATAATTGACAACAATACCTTCTTAATAATAGCAGCCCATAAATGTCCTCACTCACTAAATGTCCCACTGCTGGGCTTGGGCCTCCTCCTCATAGGGGAACGAACAGTATACCCACCACGCTTGTCCAAGGCGTCTTGGCAGGTTTGACACATCGGTTATCTCGATGTGCAGGTTGCATCACGATGTTTTCCTTCACCGTTGTTAGCACGTGGTAATTGTAACAATATGCACATTAGGTCAGAAAATTGCCTAAGTGGTGCATGCGTTCCGGCCAGGATCGAACCCACGCCCTTTGAGTTTGGGACGCGTGCGCTAGACATCACGCTACCACGACATATATCAATGCCTTGTTATGCAACTGAAAAGCTGAAAAGCACAGAGCTACCACGATTGTGATAACACAATAAATAATCTACTTATGGACAAAAAGTAACAGAAATAAGAAAGTTTTCTTTCGTAGTGTATAGCTTTGCCAGACATTTGGCCAAGTTCCAGTCTCACATCCCCTGGTCCCGATATAACAGACTTGGGATCAATTTACAAGTTGTAATCGCTTTATTGTTACATCTCTGTTATTGCTCCTACAGAAGTTTGATACACGAGTGTGCTGAGCATCTGCTTCGGAACTAAGCAAAAACATAAATTAATACTTCTTAAGCAATGTCACGAGGAATTGGCCACATATTGATAAGAATGTAGCTCTTAATAAAATTGAACTTTGAACGGAACACAAACCAACTTGACTGATAATTACTTTTATTTTTCCTTCCACCCATTTTAATATTATATAAAATTATTAGAGCTTCTTCTCTTCAAGCCATAACATGTTGCGAAGCGGTAGTAAATTAGATTACGCTCCCATAGAGTAAATAATAAGCATAAACAAAATTAAAACTAAATAATTAAAATTAACAAGTTGGCGGTAGGCTAAATAAAACTTTAACAATACTCGTTGACACTTGACATCTTTGTCTTCCATGATCACGGCCACTCAAAAGTGGCCGAAACGTCAGAAAAACCAAAATCAAATAAAATTACATACATACATACATAACTTCACGCCAGTTCCCTTGCGGGGTAGGCACGAACAACAGAGCGCCATTCAGGCTTATTCTCACACACCTCACTTGCTTCTTTAGCATTCATAACTCTTGTCATGCACGCTCGTCTGTTCTTAAGGCTCCTGACATCACCTTCTACTAGTACACGATCAATTTGATAATGGAAGGTGTGTTGTGGCCTTCCATAACTTCTGCATCTATCCACTTTTGCATTGTATATCTGTTTAGTAATTCTTTCAAATAAAATTACCGCGCTTAAACCCGTTAAAACGTAGTTTTATTATGTCATACTTCTTCTATCTTTTCTTTCGCCTTTTCTCAATTATTTGAAGTCAGCGTTATATGTCTTTTCTTCTATTAACTTCCTCTATTCTAAAATACACCCTCTACCACATCACAAATCTTAATATTGTTACAACTTAGCCATCCGACAAAGACAAATGCCACGAAGCACGCTATTACCTGTCGGCATTTGAACCAATTATAATACCTTTATGATTGTCTTCTTTTGTTTACTTATTTATTGGTTATTGCGGAGAACAGCCTATTGTACTCGTTTATGGCCGTTTGCATGCATAATTAGTCAGGTGTGCGGATTACGATTTCTAGGAAATTAAGTCGACGATACGGGCGGGAACACTTGTATTTGTGAAGTATAAAACTACGGCAGGATGGAGAGAGGGGGCAGTCAAGCGAGGTAAGACGTATGTACATTTAGTGACGGACTTTGGGCGTGTTATTGAATCGTGCATTACGTTTGGACTTATTGCGTCCGGTTATATTTGTATCTGTGTTATACGTGTTTGTGTAGTTCTAATAAATTCTATAGTAATTCCAACAGTATTTTTAATTCGAGTTTTTTTTAATTTTTTTCTCGCAGGAGTTCAGCAGACAGGCAGACGGCCCACTTGATGGAAAGCGGTTACCATCGCCTATGAACATTTGCAACAGCAAAGGTACTGCAAATGCGCTGCTGCTCTCTTAAAGGAGACTGGAACCTGGTCACTAATGCCGGAACACAACTCAAGCTTGTTATGGCGACATACTTTAGACCAGGGGTGGTAGCCATCCAGTCGGGCAAATGCTCTACCACCTGGCTGTGGGTTATTTAGTCGCCTCTTCCGAGAGGCCGCCAGGCCACAGGAAATTATATTCTTTCTCCGTTCCTGCACGGATAAAAAGAGTCGAGTCCTGCATCTCGTAACAATATTGTCCTTTACGTGGTAGATCTTTTAATTCTATCTTTCTTTTTGCCTCTCAATTTTTCATCAGTGCTTTTGCAAATTTCAAGCACTCTCTTATGTAATCATCTCACACTATCATCATGCCGTCAACGTAGGTCCACTCTTCGATGACTAAACTACACTTTAAGCAGATATTTATAATTCTTCATTTCATAGCAATAGGATTTATTCAAATGTAATGATTTGGATTTTATTCAATTATTTTTGTATTGAAGTAGCTTTTTACTCTAGAAATGGAAGTCATAATATTGTATCGGATCGAATCTGCAATAAATCTTGATTTGACATCAAAGTCCAGGGAGGTTAAAGCATTCTTCGGACTCAGCGAATAAACGAGCACAAGCGTAGTCAATTTATTTTCCTCAAATAAAACTTTTGAGAAAGTCTGTACATACGCTGTGGATGAGTTAATTCCGTTTTTATAGTTTAGAATTTATTACGACCTGTCACACGCACTGTTTGACAACTACTCAGTTTATTGCGTTCGGTCTTGCATATAGTACTGTTCTGATCTTTTTTAATTTTTTCTCTTCTTTCTCTTTCTCCGTTCCTGCACGGATTGGATTGATTGAGTAATTTAACGAACTGGTACATATGATAAAAACTCACCACCCCTTGGCTCACCGACCCAAAGTAAATCTTGGCCTCCGAAATGAGAACACGCCATTTTTGTCTGTCCTGTGCAGTTTCATGCCAGTTACTATCGGCTCGAAGCTCACACAGGTCATCCTACACTCTGTTTATCCAAAGATATTTATCCCAGTCAAAAATGTTTTACTATGCTGCGATCCTCTCCCATCCGTTTTGATGACCCAGCACAGATGATGAAGAGTTATTTCTCCTATTGCATTGGAAATTCTCGACCTTGAGCTTGATCCCGAACCTCCAGATACCATCGTATCTCTCTGTTGAACTCAAAATCTTACGGACAACCTTCTTATCCATTACTAAAGGCTGGTTCTCTTCAATGATAGTAAGCATACAAGCTTAACCTGCCATTGGTGACATACATAGTGTGGCGAGTTATTGTAGAACAATCTAGTTGGCTTAAGAAGTTTCGGACAAATGTAGAAGAATCTGGAAGAAAAGGTCAAGGATAGATACATTTTACAAAGAGATAGATGATGAACAAAAGAATAACGAGATGAGGACAGAAATTCTAGAATAAATACTCCTCTCCCTATCTCGTTCGGCGGCCTCCTTGAGAGACATTACCGTCTCACAAAAAGTAACCGCAGCCCCCCAGGTATCGCTGCTATGCAGCATGGCTTTCACCAGACTGCAGAGCGAGTCGATCGCTCCTACTTGTGTCTCGAGTTCGAAACGCTGCGGCGCCCATGCCGCGCACTCGACTAGCGTGTGAAACGCCGTGTCGGGTGCGCCGCACTGGCGGCATTCCGGGGAAGGCAAGCAGCCCACAATGCGACACAGATACTTATCGAAACACCCGTGTCCGGTAAGTATCTGTGTCATCCTGAAGGTCAGGGTTCCGCTTTCGCGGGTGACCCATTCCATCAGCTGCGGCCTGATTGCCTCCACCGTGTAGCCGCCGGCCGCAGGGTTTTCCAACTCTTGAGACCAGATGGCGAGCATGGAGGCGGTTTCTGAAGTGCAACGGACCAAACGGGTGCACCCGTACAGGGCCATACTCTGAAGGATGCCAACCCCCATTGC
Organism: Dendrolimus kikuchii; assembly: GCA_019925095.2. Lineage (NCBI taxonomy): Eukaryota > Metazoa > Arthropoda > Insecta > Lepidoptera > Lasiocampidae > Dendrolimus > Dendrolimus kikuchii. The sequence goes on from CM034397.1 coordinate 23,869,695, forward strand.
TAGTCAATCTCGCGGCAGCGATGCGGCTGCCGTTTCAGGAGCTTTGTTACCAACACGGTGCCTGAGACCGGCGTCACCAACGGTTTATGTCAATATGACATCACTTTTTCATTTTTATTATTTTGACTTTGATTTCATTAATATTATTATTTTGTTTTTTTTTTTAATATTATGACTTTTATTTTTAAAATGTATCACGAATTTTTTTTTATGACATGATAATTATGACTTAAGAATGATATAGATAAATTGTAGTTTTTGTTTTTGTTCTGTGTTGTATTGTATTATTAAATTCCTTTTTTTAAATTTTATATCTAATTTTCGAATATTGCATCAAATTTATTAAAATTTTCTTATAGTTGTATGAGCCAAATGCGTAACAAGAATTATTTTTTTAGTGGAAACTTAGTTGATATATTATTAAGTTACGTGTTTTATATTGTAAAAATTATAATTATTGTATGTTTCCCAAATCAATTAAATAAATAAATAAATCACCAATAGCGAATCTCACAGCTCATGTGTGTAATATGGTCCTAGCTTCAAAGTTGTATTACTCAAATATATAGAAATATAGAAATTCTCCGTCCAATAAATTTCGTAGTAACAAAACGGGTAAATGGGCACTTGGCTTCAACCGGGCGCCGGATGGGACTCGGCACATCCGGGTATTTGGACAATAAATAGGGAGAGTGGGGTAAATGAGCGGATCATTATAATGTATTGACGTTTTTTGTGTATTACACTTTTTAGGGTCCCGTCGCAATTTTAGTAAGATAATTTTCAACACACTTGCTCATAAAGTGGCTCTATGGTCACAGCAATTAGGCACAGAATGACACCCATAACCAAACTGTGAGTAAAAAACATTATAACTCACTAGTGAGTTATAGATTTTTTTTTAAATTTTATTGGTTGAGTTGCTTTGTTCTTAAAAAAGTTTTTATTAAAAAAAAAAAAGATCGTGTTCAATAGAACAAATAAATTAATGTTCCTATTGCTTGCTCATTTCATGCAACTTCTTATTTAAATAGATAATTTTAACTCGTACGTGTTTAATAAATAAAACTTTCACTCATATATAACTTTTTTTTATCTACTAAATAAAATGAGTTTTTGTTGTTATTTTATTCACAAGTGTGTTGAAAAACGTCGTCTGATACACGTGTGTATTGATGATTACCGTCCTCGGCTCTCTTAAGACCCTCGCCTACGGCTCGAGTCTCAATGGCGCCTCGGCGGTAATCACCAATGTTACACACTAGTACCATAATGTACTATAATCTGTCAGGAGCCTTAAGAACAGACGAGCGTGCATGACAAGAGTTATGAATGTCAAAGAAGCAAGTGAGGTGTGTAAGAATATGCCTAAATGGCGCTCTGTTGTTCGTGCCTATCCCGCAAGGGAACTGGCGTGAAGTTATGTGTGTATGTATGTAAATAAAGTCGCTAGCACATCATTAGTTTCATACAATAATCCAGTCATAAATTAAGGACAGAGTAATAAATGTTTACACAGAATTATTACTGACAAGTTGATTTAAGTGCGCTTAAAGTAGAATTAAGGGTAGATTTACCCAGTGGTGGATTTTAGGAATTAATCTTCGACATAAATCATATTCTGCTCTGCAATTTGTTGCTAACATGTCTTATTTGTAGTAAAAGGGGAATGTGGTTTAGTGCTGGGAAAAGTCGAAAATGTTATCTTATACTAATATATAAAGCTGAAGAGTTTGTTTGTTTGAACGCGCTAATCTCAGGAACTACTGGTCTGATTTGAAAAATTCTTTCAGTGTTGGATAGCCCATTTATCGAGGAAGGCTATAGGCTATATATAATTACGCTAAGACCAATAGGAGCGGAGCAAAAATGAAGAATATTTCAAAATCGGGGGCTTTTTTTCAACTTACTTTTTTTTAACTATTCCACGCGAACAAAGTCGCGGGCAGAAGCTAGTAATTAATAATATTGCTTTCCCAGTGTTGACTATAAATAATAATCAGCATTGTATATCTGTTTAGTCATTCTTTCCACATGCCCGAACCACCGGAGCATTCCTTTCCTTACCTTCACCCCGACACTCTCTTTCAGACCAACTTTCTTTTCTCTTTCTTTATATCTCTTTCTTAATATTTTCAATATGTTCTAATATCCTTACAGTCACTAATGACCGGTGCCTATATCTTATCGACCGTTCATTTGCTTTACTATCGGTTAAAATTTGACATAAGCTCCACACAAGTAATGTCAAAGTTCCACCGATGACAAGTGAATGAATAGTGAGATATAGGAATGGGCCATACGTAATAAATCTATACTAATATTTTAAATACGAAAATAACTATTTGTTAACATCCTAATACTGTGATCTGAACTCCCTATTTTTAGGGAAACTGTGTATGAATGAATGAATGTTAATCTAATGCAGATTAGCAAGTTTCACACATCAGTAATCTGGACAGGTAGATTTACTCAAGATGTTTTTCTTCACTTTAATCATATGGTATTGTTACATACCGACAAAGAGACGCGCACCTGGTTTATTGCATTCGGAGTTCTTTTGTTTACTTCGTATTTAAAATTTACAATTAAACAGTAGCCTATTGTTATTGTACTTGTTTATGGTCGTCATTAGTGTCGAACTAAATCCTTATTGTTATTGTTTTCAACTTTGTTGGCTGTTCGCAGGTGTGCAAATTACATTTTCTTGGAAAAACCCAGCCCACGTGCTTCCATTGTATATTGTACAGTTTACTATAAAACAATGCCCGAACGGAGGGGTGAGGCAGTCGAGTGACGATTACGATACAAGCAAGACGTGTACATTTGACAAGCGATATAGTGACGAACTTTGCGCGTGTAACAAGTAGTGCTTAGTTTTATTTGAACCTGTTTTATACGTGTTTGTATAGTTCTAATAAACTTTAAAGTAATTCCAACGGCATTTTAATTCGAGTCCCACACTCGTAACAGTATTACCCATACTATTATATAATTTGTATATTTGATCCTTCGGACAGAATTCGAACCCACGTCATTTGAATGGAACGTCAAGCCTTGGCCATTTAACCATAACAAATATTAAAGAAAATTGTGTGTGTGCAATTCACACGCAGTAGAAGTGAAACAAGGTGTGACAAGGGGTGGTAGGGATTCTAAATTTCGTGACGTCACATGTCATATATTAGATCGTTATAATATATTTAAGCCTTAAAACACGAAATTTGAAGCATCAAAACATTTCCAACTCAATCTGTATGAGCATAGTGTTTTAATAATACATACATACATACATACATAACTTCACGCCAGTTCCCTTGCGGGGTAGGCACGAACAACAGAGCGCCATTTAGGCCCATTCTTACACACCTCACTTGCTTCTTTGACATTCATAACTCTTGTCATGCACACTCGTCTGTTCTTAAGGCTCCTGACATCACCCTCCGCTAGTACACGATCAATTTGATCATGGAAGGTGTGTCGTGGCCTTCCACGACTTCTGCATCCATCCACTTTTGCATTGTATATCTGTTTAGTCATTCTTTCATCATGCATTCTTTCCACATGCCCGAACCACCGGAGCATTCCTTTCCTTACCTTCACCCCGACACTCTCTTTCAGACCAACTCTCTTTCTTACTTCGGTATTACGAACGCGGTCCGCGAGCTTCATTCACTCCGCAGATTTTGCGCAGTGCTCGCATCTCGACCGCGTTTACTCTACTTTCATGCTCTCTCTTCCATACCCAATTCTCGCTTCCATACCGTTTAAATAGTCCTATAGATTTATGTGTTTATCCCTTTTAGTGTCGCTTTTTCGTTTCATCTAGTTTCAAATCACAACGATTCTAAAGAAGTTTCACTTCAAAAATATAATCGTTATAATTTATCGACTTATTGCCGTAGGCGAGGGTCTTCAGAGAGCCGAGGACGGTAAGATATTAGACGGTTCATCAATAGGACACGTGTATGAATACGACAGTTTTTCAACGGTCGTTTTGTGATCCATTATAAAATGAAACAATACACACGTGTATCATACGACGTTTTTCAACACACTTGTGAATAAAATAACAACAAAAACTCATTTTATTTAGTAGATAAAAAAAGTTATATATGAGTGAAAGTTTTATTTATTAAACACGTACGAGTTACAATTATCTATTTAAATAAGAAGTTGCATGAAATGAGCAAGCAATAGGAACATTAATTTATTTGTTCTATAGAACACGATCTTTTTTTTTTGAATAAAAACTTTTTTAAGAACAAAGCAACTCAACCAATAAAATTTAAAAAAAATATCTATAACTCACTAGTGAGTTATAATGTTTTTTAGTCGCAGTTTGATTATGGGTGTCATTCTTATTTTTTATCCAGTTTTGATAAAAATTTTGAGTTAAATGGTTTCGTGTTCTATTTTCAGGTAGTTTGTTTGTGATTTTTTTTCTTAACTTAAAATAACTATAAAAAAATTCTAAAATAATAACGTTACGTGTCATATGGTGATGATTTGTGTTATATTTTTTTTTTTGGTAAATTATTTACAGTAATAATTATTATAAACGAAAAGTTGTTTCGTATGCACCCCATTTTCGACCTTTTGCGTTAACAGGCGCCTTAATGTCTTTTAATATGGATGAACGACCAAAGTGTGAATCACGTAAACATAAATATGAATCATGCAATGTCATTGAATACCGTCATATCCATTCAGCTCTGTGGCTTTCAACCTTATTGAATCAATTTGCTTGATTCACCTAATATCAACATTATGGTGCTTAAAAAATAACGTTTTATAAAATCGAGATTATAGCAATTTTGGAATATTGTATTCATACATACATACATACATACATACATAACTTCACGCCAGTTCCCTTGCGGAGTAGGCGCGGACAACAGAGCGCCATTCAGGCTTATTCTAACACACCTCACTTGCTTCTTTGACATTCATAACTCTTGTCATGCACGCTCGTCTGTTCTTAAGGCTCCTGACATCACCTTCTGCTAGTACACGATCAATTTGATCATGGATGGTGTGTCGTGGCCTTCCACGACTTCTGCATCCATCCACTTTTGCATTGTATATCTGTTTAGTCATTCTTTCATCATGCATTCTTTCCACATGCCCGAACCACCGGAGCATTCCTTTCCTTACCTTCATCCCGACACTCTCTTTCAGACCAACTCTCTTTCTTACTTCAGTATTTCGAACGCGGTCCGCGAGCGTCACTCCGCAGATTCATTGGCAAGAAATGAATCGATATGACATTATAATGTTCATCTGTATGTCTGTCCGCTTGTATGTCACAGTAATCATTAGTAGTATCTTAAAAATATTACAATGTTCCTTAATGATTTTATTTAATTGAACCAAGTGGCGAGATGTTTATTTATTTAATTTATTTGGGAAATATACAATAATTATTATCCGTGCAGGAACGGAGAAAGAATACAATTTTCTGCGTTGGGGCGGCCTGTCGTAAGAGGCGACAAAAAAACTACAGCCAGGTTGCAGGGCATTTGCCCGACTGGATGGCTACCACCCCTGATCGAGAGGATGTCGCTATAACAACCTTGAGTAGTGTTCCGGCATTAGTGACCAGGTTCCAGTCTCCCTTAAGAGAGCAGCAGCGCATTTGTAGTACCTTTGGTGTGGCTAATGTCCGTAGGCGATGGTAACCGCTTTCCATCAAGTGGGCCGTCTGCCAGTCTGCTGAACTCCTGCAATAAAAAAAATTGTAAACTCCATGTAACGTCATTCGATTTAACGACAAACTCTCTTAAGCGTCCAAATCACTTGACTTTAGTTTACTTAGCTTGTTTTCCATACAATGATACACTCTATAACAAATTTTAGAAAAAAAGTAAAGTGTAAAAAAAGTGTAAGTCACTACATATTCTAAATTACATCTAAATATATCCCAGTGTTGTGAAAACTAATAAAAATATCCAGCTGGTAGATACATCTATAGTTTTTTTAAATATATGGCCTGAATTTCATATTAAGTACATAGTAAACTCTATGTAACCAATAACGACAACAATTAAGTAATAATAAGTACCTTTTAAGTTGCCAAAATTAGTAAAAGCTGTGCAGCTGTGTACGTTCTTTTATCGCTTTATTATCCTAGCCCGTAATAAACTCAACTGTCGGCATCAGGCATAGGTACCGAAATTTCTAGGTACTTCCTTTATCACCAATATCGCAAGATATAAATAAAATAAGTAAAAAAATACATGAAAATAACTGGTGCAGCAAAAGACATCTGACAAATATAAGAGATTTATCTCCATTTAACGAGAACTCTGTATAACGCCATAAACTGCACTGTCTCTTCGGCGTCGTTATATAGAGTTTACACTGTATTCTAATTTTAAACATGTGATATGTTGGATGAAATGCTGTTTTATGGTTCTGTATGCAATTAACCAAAATAGTGTAAATTTGTTACAGCTCCGGATCCCCTCATTATACGTGCACTATCACGCACTTAGACAATTTTATTTAATCCTTGCCCAATGACTTACATTCGCACAGTCATATGCAATCTTAAAACCGTGTCATCTGTCGTCTGTATGTAAATGCATTTGTGGAAGAGCAATCCAATTTGACTGTGAGCCCCTCGAGACGTTTGCACACCGCAGTTTTAAATTAAACTCATATAAAATTAAGCAAAAACTAACTTTAATATTATGAGTGTTGGGTTTAAAATTAAAATGAAATATTTTTCTAAATATTGTATCACCTTCTGTGAAGCTAGAACAATGAAGTTCGTTGTGAAGTTCTACATAATTACGAATATAGGATAAACATTTAAAGAGATTTTTACATCAGAAACAAACCAAGACACACAAAGAGCCTAAAAATTAATAACCCAGGCACAGAAAAGAAAAAACCAACACACATGGCACTAGATAGGACTATATATAAGTATAGATATAAGGCCAACACTGCACATGCACTTCCTCACAACACCAGCATGTAACAGACACACTCTACATTAGTATAAGTTTAGTATTAAAATTAGAATAAATTAATATAATAAGTTAATCTTAAGGTACACCTTAACATATAAATCACTAAATAAATGTCACACAGTAACAAAAATAAACAATAAGCGTGTATGGACTCTAAAATCTTTTATAGAAATTATGTAGTAATAAAAGGTACGGAACTCGAGTCCGTAGAGATGTAAAGAAAAAAAAAACCTCAGAAACCCCTTGATAATAACATTTTGTAATATTTTTATTCTAAAACGATAGTGAATTGATGTGTTTGATTTTTAATTTTCACTAGCTGTGCCCGCGGCTTTGTCTGCGTGGATTTTTTTCGCGGAACCCTAAAATAAAAAGTGGCCTAAGTTACTCTTTATAACATCAGCTATCTCCCTGTGAAAACCCCGTCAAAATGGGTCCATCCGTTTCAGAGATTAACCTGAAGATCTAGACAGAAAGTTATTTGTGTTAAGCGACATCCAAGGTTATTTGTGTTAAGCGACATTTGCGAAATTGTTTCTATAGAGGAGTTTGAAGTTTCAATGACCCACAAAAAGACTTCATTAGTAAACTACATACTATATTAAAAAAAGAAAACAATCTGTAGTTTTTAGTTGGAAACCAGGTTCATTATAATTCCTTAAGTTTGAGACATTAGGATGCAAGAAAACCATCAAGTCAATTCTGTCACAAAATGTCGCTTAAAACAAATAGCCTTTCACCCCTCGATATATACTTTTGCATGCATTTAGTAAAAAGCTGCTATTTTGACATTAAAAACAGTACTTAAATTTTATTCATCTGCGTGTCTGTATAGATGTATAAATTACGAAATAATAATAATTTTGAATTAAATTAAAAATTAAGTTATAAACTAGTGCAATGTAGGAAACTTAACTATAGTGTATTATTCTTCCTGTAATTCCTAAAGACTATAAGTAGAATACTAAATTTAGGTCATCTGTTTTAAGGTTTCCACTTCCCAGAAGGCTGACTAAATTTTTTTATTTTTTTATTGCAAGAGTTCAGCAGACAGGCAGACGGCACACTTAGTGGAAAGCGGTTACAATCGCCTATAGACATTTGCAACACCAAAGGTGCTACAAATGCGCTGCTGCTCTCTTAAAGGACACTGGAACCTGGTCACTAATGCCGGAACACAATACAAGATTGTTATGGCGGCATACTCTAGACCAGGGGTGGTCGCCATCCAGTCGAGCAAATACTCTACCACCTGGCTGTGGGTTGTTTAGTCGCCTCTTACGACAGGCCGCCGGGCCGCAGGAAATTGTATTCTTTCTCCGTTCCTGCACGGATAAATATTTATATTATATTTATTATTTTATTTATTTATATTTATTATTATATTTATTTATATTTATATTTATAAAAATTAAATGAATATTAGTTTTAGTACCGCCATGTAACTTTATTTCGGCAAATTAATATAATAAGTTATTCTTAAGGTATACACCACAACATAAAACTTACTAAATTAATGTCACACACAGTAACAAAATAAACAATAAGCGTGTATGGACTCCAAAATTTTTCATAGAAATTAAGTAGTAAAAAAGGGTACGGAACTCGAGTCCGTAGAGATATTAATAATAATTAAAAAAAAAACTTTATTTCGGCCTATACAAACTTTTCTCATATTCAAAATTTCTGTTTAATTCTGACGACGTATTTTTCCTTCTGTCTATCAGTAATTGTAATATCATAATCGCAACCACAGCGTTCTATGATGTAAATCTTATCTGATACTAATATATAAAGCTGAAGAGTTTGTTTGTTTGTTTGAACGCGCTAATCTCAGGAACTACTGGTCTGATTTCAAAAATTCTTTCGGTGTTAGATAGCCCATTTATCGAGGAAGGCTAAAGCGGAGCATCAATGAAGAATGTTTCAAAATTGGGGGGTTTTTTAAACTTACCTTTTTTTTACTATTACACGCGGACGAAGTCGCGGGCAGAAGCTAGTATCGTATAAACATATTAAAATAAATATAAATACATACTATTGTAAATAATTTATAATCTGTAGTGGAACACTTACAAGATAATAGATGGCGCTGTGCAATAATTGAGGTCGCAAACGATTCCCGACACGTACAAAGAATATATAAAAATTTCGAACTATTATAGTCAATGCTTAGGTCTGCGAGCTGCAAGGCATAGCTAATAACCCCGTTTGAAGATCTTCCATTAAGAGTTGAGACGGAGGAGCATTCATTCCACTTTGCTATTCTACGTTAAGAGTTAGGTAGGAAATGATTTTAAAATAAGTTTGTAAGAGTAACAAGACTTTTTGCACTAAACCAGTGCAATGTACCACTTCAAATGAGGCGAGGAAATTTGTATGGTTTATACCGCGACAGTATTTCATTTGAAGCGATGAGGCCGATGAGGCGGTGAGCGTCATTCCCTCATTTGTCCCGTACAAAACTTCTACTTCGGAAATGTTCGTTAAGAATCGGATGTGATCGGCCTCGGTCACCTCATTTTACTAGCAATCGTACATGTCATGCTGTCTCTCTTTGTCGTGTGAATATCCGTAGATGCGTTAATGTACTGTTGTCCTTATTCCGTCCTTCTTATATTTGACGCGTGAGCGTAGTAGCGGGACAAAATTTTTGAAGTAGTACAAATTTAAATTTTGATCAGTAGCAGTACAAATCTATTTTATACAGGACAAATGTACTGCCTCTCACAGGTGTACTGCTCATCACTACTTTTTATAATAAAATAAACATATAACAAATGTAAAATGTAACATGTAACTTTAGTGATGTGAAGAGCTAAAAAGCTGCTTGTATCACCCAGACTCATCCGTGTATCCGTTTTCTTCCTACCATACTATCCCTTATCCAAATTATTCCACATTTTTTTGTATTAAATAGTCCACTATTGTTCGGTCCTTGCCTAGTATAAAGTAGGTAGAACATCGCTCCATCAATTTTGCTGTCTACCCTCCTTCTGTGTGAGGCGACGGCCACTACAGAGCAGGGTAGGAGCAGCCTTTTTTGAACACTTACTGTCGACGTCTTAACGAGACTACAACGCGCCATGCGCTCATAATTTTGAATAATATTCATTATACTCATTGTGATTACTGGCCGTGCCAAGAACTTGTTATATGTACTTAGACTTGTTAAAGTGTTAGCTCTAAGGTGGAGATTAGTGCCGTGTGCTGTTCCTGTGTGTAACCTGAACCGAGCGAGTATAGATAAATAATTTAAAACTAGTACATAGATACATCACTGTAAAATTCTTTGATAAAGAAAGCACCCCTACCCTTCCTATCCAACTTTCAATCCCAATTACCAAAATACCTTGTACCTACCAACTCCCAACCACAACCAACCTAACCCAGCAAATCCCAACTTAGCAAAAATTTATTTGTGTTCTAGAATAAGTAGTCAAATTAAGTCTTAATGCATGTAATAAAGAGAGAAATAAAGATAAAAAGAAATGATAACTCCGTCATGCCATAAGATGGAGAGACCGGGCAATAAAAAAAAAATAAAAAAAAAAACCTGAACCGAGCCAGGAGAGGGCGGATCTCAAGGTTGGTGGAGCTTCTGCTTTTCTAGTGCAAGGATCTAGGTCATATTTCTCTCATACAGTCCATTATAAATTGAACCAGCATTTTTTCCGTAGGCTATAGCGCCCCACAACTATTGTCACTGAAACTTAATAAATAGCACTTTTTAAATTTCTAATTTATTTAGAAACCACAGACTCTACAGACAGGCACTTCAAATTGAAAAACCGAAAATATAGAAAATTTTAAAGAAAATATACGGACAGAAAATAATTGCTTTGTTCTTAAAAATTGAATGATAAATTTTTATCAAACATTCAACGATTGAAAATGAATGTAATCTTCATGCAATCAGCAGTAACACATTGAGCGTCAATAGCAACCCATTCTCTGATTAAATTCATCTGGTGTTTAATCTGGCAACCCTGTTTCAGCTGCGTCGAGCACAATGCATACTAATTTGGTAAAGTTGTTTTACTTGTTAACTCGGTTAAGTGCTTGTTGTATAGCAAGCTATACAACGCTATATTTTGTAATATTATTAATTTGGTAGGTTCTTGATAGTTTACGCAAAATGAAGAGTTCAAATCAGGAAGCGATACACGCTTCCTGATTTCGTTATTTGACTACAAAAATAAAAAATCAATATGAAAAGCTAGTTAACAAAAAATAAATAAAAGTAATATGAAATGCGTGCGGTGCGTGACATTACATACGAATAATTCACTAATAGCTTTTTTTTTTTGTTGCAGGAAATCAGCAGACAGGCAGACGGCCCACTTGATGGAAAGTGGTTACCATCGCCTATGGACATTTGCAACACCAAAGTTGCTACAAATGCGCTGCTGCTCTCTTAAGGGAAACTGGAACCTGGTCACTAATGCCGGAACACAACTTAAGGTTGTTATGGCGACATACTTTAGACCAGGGGTAGTAGCCATCCAGACGGGCAAATGCCCTACCACCTGGCTGGCTATTTATGAAAGTAAAATTATTATGGACATCTTATCACAATTTTTGTGAACAAACTCTCCATAATTAGAAATTATTTTCTATTTTTTAATTCGAATTTCTTGGAAAACATGTTTTTTAAGTATAAATTTTATTTTTTAGCCTTCAAATCAACTAAAAGTAAAATAATCAAGAAGCTCGACTTGCGTGTGTTGTATGTGTGACAATAAATCTAAAATGTGGCACTCTCATTCTGCGAATAGCTTATAGTTAACCTGTATTATCCTGGTGATCCTGGCAGGACACGAGGACAAAATTATGAAATTAATGTATTGTCATCGGTCCTTAATACGCATAAGTTTTCAAATCAATTGGACGTTTCAAAACTGGTGAAAATTACGTTGCGAAAATCTGTTACATGCCTACCTACATACATACATCAGTTAATAAAATAGAAAATATTTAATCGAGCATCTCAAACAGCACTAAACAGATATAATTGAAATTTTCGTTGAAAGCATATTTTAAGCGTTTTTTTTTAAATTTTCTACCTTTGTATTTAAATATTAGGGGTTTTTTTTTTAATTGCAGGAGTTCAGCAGACAGGCAGACGGCCCACTTGATGGAAAGCGGTTACCATCGCCTATGGACATTTGCAATACCAAAGTTGCTACAAATGCGCTGCTGCTCTCTTAAGGGAAACTGGAACCTGGTCACTAATGCTGGAACACAACTCAAAGTTGTTATGGCGGCATATTCCAGACCAGGGGTGGTAGCCATCCAGTCGGACAAATGCCCTACCACCTGGCTGTGGGTTGTTAAGTCGCCTCTTACGACAGGCCGCCTGGCCGCAGGAAATTGTATTCTTTCTCCGTTCCTGCACGGATATAGGGATAAAATTTTCACAAACTTTAGAAGTTACCCTACTACAGCCACCTCTAAATTTTATTTTAAACTTTGAAGTGTCATATAAACTATACGTTTCTTAATAAAAACTTCATCCATAGATATATGTGGGATCCGAAGATACGTTCAGACTTAGTAGGCTAGACGCATAATTATTTTTTTGTTTTTATTGTCAATGTGTCAATATCAAAATTGTGTTTGAGTTTCATATTGAAGATTAAAGACATTAATGCTAAGAAAATTATTATACATGTGTGTTTATGGGCAAAACACTCGAGCCTTTTTTATTCAACATCCTACATATATATAGTTCTAGTAATTTCTAAGAAAAATTACTGATATACATACAGACACGGACAGCTATGATGCCATATGCACATTGATTTCCGTGTTTACCAAAATGGTTATAAAACTCTAAATATATATTAGTTACGCTTCTTACTATAGTTGTTTCTTAACCAAGTTGATTTTTATCTTTGAATATCGCTACATCCGACACGAAATAGTGTGTCACAATCCTTATAAAGCTAAAACCATTTCTAAGTTTATTTCTACGTCGTAATAAAGGAATATACTGTCGAAATTGTTCACACGAATGACTACGCTCTTGTTTCTTGTATTGTGCTGAATACGAGTTTGGATGAAAGCCAAATAAGCCAAGTATTTATTCTTATTAAGTTCTTAATTGTTTTTATTTCTTCTTAAAACTTAAGGGTACGTTTTATTATCATGTGTTAAACGTATTTATTTTTTTTATTGCAGGAGATCAGCAGACAGGCAGACGGCCCACTTAATGGAAAGCGGTTACCATCGCCTATGGACATTTGCAGCACCAAAGTTGCTACAAATGCGCTGCTGCTCTCTTAAGGGAGACTGGAACCTGGTCGCTAATGCCGGAACACAACGCAAGGTTGTTATGGCGACATACTTTAGACTAGGGGTGGTAGCCATCCAGTCGGGCAAATGCCCTACCACCTGGCTGTGGGTTGTTAAGTCGCCTCTTACGTCCGGCCGCCCCAACGCAGGAAATTGTAATCTTTCTCCGTTCCTGCACGGATAGAATTTGTTAGATTTGTTTATGTCTAGCTTCTTCTTCTTTAGTTACGAGCGTTTTGCGTGCGAGGGTGGATGAGGCTTTACTCCATCCAGCCCATCTTCTCCAGGAAGTTCACCAGTTTCTTGACGTTGGGCCAGTTTATTGGGCCACCTTTCTGCATTCAAGCAGGACATGGGCGGCTGTTTCTTCTGCCTCCAGACATGCTCTGCACAGAGGGCTGTTGGTAACACCTATATTAATAAGATGTCTGTTAAAATGGCCAAGTCCAGGCTGCACTAATAACTAGTCTCAGCCGGGACCGATATTAGTGGAGAAACGCAGGATTGCTCGAGGCATTGCTAGCTCGGCTTGCCTGCTTAAAGTTACATTATTACTTGGCCTTGCAGCCTATCCCGTTTTATTTCACCGGGTAATTATCATAGTTATCAGGATTAAAGCGATCTCTTTTTACAATAACATTTGGGATACATATATATAAATTACTGTTGTGATAATCTTATACTAATATATAAAGCTGAACAGTTTGTTTGTTTAAACGCGCTAATCTCAGGAACTACTGGTCTGATTTGAAAAATTCTTTGAGTGTTGGATAGGCCATTTATCGAGGAAGGCAAGGCAACTCAAAGGGCGTGGGTTCGATCCTGGCCGGAACGCATGCACCACTTAGGGAGTTTTCTGACCTTATGTGCATATTTTTACAATTACCACATGCTAATAACGGTTAAGGAAAACATAGTGATGCAACCTGCACATCGAGATAACCGATGTGTCAAACCTGCCAAGCCGCCTTGGACAAGCGTGGTCGGTATACTGTCCGTTCCCCTATGAGGAGGAGGCCCGAGCCCAGCAGTTGGACATTTATGGGCTGCTATTATTAACAAGGTATTGTTGTCAATTATAATAATTGTTTTTTTCTTTGTATTTCTGTCGATATATAAATAGATAGACGTGAAATCGTGCAAATAAAGCTTAATAAAAAAAATCCAGCGATATTGTAAGTAAACTTTTTATTCGTATCTATAATCATACTAATATATAAAGCTGAACAGTTTGTTTGTTTGTTTAAACGCGCTAATCTCAGGAACTACTGGTTTGATTTGAAAAATTCTTTCAGTGTTGGATAGCCCACTTATTGAGGAAGGCTATAGGCTATATATCATCACGCTAAGACCAATAGGAGCGGAGCAGCAATGAAAAATGTTTCAAAATTGGGGGGGCTTTGAAAACAAATTCCACGCGGACGGCTAATAATAAATAAGGGACTATGGCAATATTGATAACTTTAATAATACTAGTGGTCGCCCGTGGTCGTAAATCGACCATAAAAATTAATTGAAATTATAAGTTTGAACATTATTAAGGTTCTGTTGTCAAAGACTATATTTCTATAATCACAGATTTCGCCAAGGCGACAATAAACAAAAGAGTATACATGCGTGTGTGTGTCAAATACATGGTAGTGTGTGTAATGTTTCTTTTATTGATTTAATGTATTTTTTTATGCATAATTAAAAAAAAATATTAGCATTCGTCGCTTCTTCTCTATATAAACTATAAGTGTGCGAAATTTCATACTCCTCCGTCCGCGCAATTTTCGTAAAAAGGGGTACGAAGTTTTTGCTTCACGTATTAATATATAGATAACTAGCTGTCCCGGCAGACGTTGTTCTGCCCTGAAGAAATAAAGTTTAGAACCCGATTCCAGCGCCACCTACCGGGTCCAAATGTAAGCTATCCTCTCTTTCAAGTCGGATCAAACTGCACACGGTGTGCAAATTTGATTAAAATCGATCAAGTAGTAAGAAAGAGAGTTGGTCTGAAAGAAATTGTCGGGCATGTGGAAAGAATGCATGATGAAAGAATGACTAAACAGATATACAATGCAAAAATGGATGGATGCAGAAGTCGTGGAAGGCCACGACACACCTTCCATGATCAAATTGATCGTGTACTAGCAGAGGGTGATGTCAGGAGCCTTAAGAACAGACGAGCGTGCATGACAAGAGTTATGAATGTCAAAGAAGCAAGTGAGGTGTGTAAGAATGGGCCTCTTTCTATATCAGTGGTGTACCTTCCATCACTGCTAAAAGCACATCCAAGATATACAAACTCATTCACTTGCTCCAGCATAACATCATCGACCATTATCCTTGCATTCGTTCTGGTTTCTTCTCTTTCGAACACCATAACCTCCTGGAAAAGCACATAGACTACTTTTTATTTTGGAAAAATGTACGGTTTCTACATTAATACGATATAATTTTATCTAGAAAACTAATTTTGCCAGGTGGTAGGGCATTTGCCCGAGTGGATGGCTACCACCCCTGGTCTAGAGTATGCCGCCATAATAGCTTGGAGTTGTGTTCCGGCATTAGTGACCAGGTTCCAGTCTCCTTTAAGAGAGCAGCAGCGCATTTGTAGCACCTTTGGTGTTGCAAATGTCCATAGGCGATGGTAACCGCTTTCCATCAAATAGGCCGTCTGCCTGTCTGCTGAACTCCTGCAATTAAAAAAAAAATACAATATTTGCGACGTAATTTGTATTTTATAAGATTAAAATAAAATAATATCAATTATTTGAATACGAAACGCATTTTTGAGAAATTTACATACATACATACATACATAACTTCACGCCAGTTCCCTTGTGGGGTAGGCACGAACAACAGAGTGCCATTTAGGCTTATTCTTACACACCTCACTTGCCTCTTTGATATTCATAACTCTTGTCATGCAAGCTCGTCTGTTCTTAAGGCTCCTGACATCACCTTTGAGAAATTTGCAGTAATTAAAAACAATTATGCTCTAAGTACGCTACAACCACTCAAACCGCTGTTAAATATTAAATAGTAATAAAGGCGGCATCAACAGAATAAATTTTGTATAAAAATTCGTGGTATGTTTTGGTCCCGTGCGACATATGCGGCTGGCGTGACAAACATTTCAACTGAATATCATAAGGTACACAGTACGTGAAAATCGGAGGATCAAAAATATAGAAAGAAAAAAACAAAATATTATGTGTCTCTGTCGACACACAGTGTTGTTAAAAGAAAGCATGTAATAATTTGCCACTATTTAATATCTATAGTATAATTACTCACCAATTTCATCATGATTTTATACCTTTCTCTTTTACTCACCAGCATGACATCTCTTTCCTTGATGTGACAGATTTGAGATAGCTGTCAATTCATATGCATTGTAAAATTTTGCCGGTAAAACATTGCAAAATTTGTAAATTATTTCAAAGTGTTAAAACTATTCAATATTAATACAATTTTGAAGTGTTGACAACACAGTGCCAAGAAAATAATATAGTACTTCATTATAACACTTACCATTCGTCTTTTAATTGTGTTATAATAAGTACAAACTACGACAAGCAAGTGTTCCAAGTGGAATGTGCAACATTCGAAATGTTTAAGCCTTTGGTGATTTCTGTTATTACTAGCACTTCGAGTGAAACCAATTACGATAAATTATCTTCGTTTCTCAAGTTCGGACGAAGGGGGAAGTATTTTGCTTTATTCTACTGAACATGAAATGTAAGTACAATTACGAGTTTTCAAACAGGATTGAACTTGTTTTAACACCTAACTGAAAATCTCAGTAGGGGAAATAAAACACCGAGGTTAGTAAACCGGTTGTTTACTTAAGCTAACCAAGAGTTAGTGTCAAAAATGAAATTGATTTTTGATTAATATGATTGAAAGGACATTTATCACAAACTTGTCTTGCTAATAGTGTTGTACTAAGACATAACATTTGTCATTTCACTGTAAAAGAAGACCACTTATCGGTGCAGAACCATTGTGGACAAATTTGTTTTTTATAATATTCTAGAACAATGACAATTTCTGAACAAAGGCTATAAGCTGGACAAACATCCAGCTGCTGCTGGCTGAAGTTGAACAGCTTCTTTAATTCAGTGATAAAACACTGGGGTGTGTATAGATAGTCGGCCCATTTATATATTTATTATTTGAGATATAAAGATATCTTTGGGTGGTTATAGCCTTCTAACCTATATTAAAGAAAGTTTGGATCTGTTCATGGTATATAGGTGTGACTATAACCCACCTGAACATTGGTCTCGTAAACGAGGGCTTATAAATTAAGTCCTCACAGGAGGCACCACAACTGATTTTCACCAAAGCCTAGTAATTTTTACATTACTCATTGACAGGATTAATAAGTCAGTGGGACCAATGTCCCATAATTAAATATTAGAGACTACATTGCAAATTATTTGTAGTCAAGACTATATGTTTGTCCTGATGTTGTACAACTTATTAAAGCATTATTGAGTGGCTTACAAGGGTGATTAAAATTTAAAGACAAGTACCTACTTTAAGTTAAAAAGTAACACATCTAATGTCTTAGATGACAAGTGATCTAAGCCTTACTAATTATACAGCCAAGCCTATAAATCTTAGTGTAAATTGTTTAGACTACACAATACACTTAATGAGAAAAGATATAGTTCACCTATTAAAAGTAGTGAATATAACAGACTCCATCCAAAGAGCTGCATTCAGATGGTTTTTGATAAAGAAGTCAGATGTTGATTTCTGCCCTCTTGGACCTCAGAGGTCTCAATTCATATGTAATATATTGTAAAACAGTTTATATTACAAATAAAGAGGTTAATTAAAGTTAAGACATATTGGTTAGTGACAACAAACAGTCAACAGGCATATTTTCACTTACCAATAGCTAAACCTCATCCGGACATTCCTCGGAGTGGTTTATAGCAAGATTTCCAGGAAATATTTAGTTACATATTACAATAAGTAATTATATTAATTACATATAAGAGAGCAGGGGTTAAAATAACAGCTTATCATCTTACTATTATAATAACATAAGAGATAGTTTGATTAATCTTAAGACAGCAAAGTAGTGGTCTATTTGTATACTAATTTTAAACCTTATTTATACAAACATATAATATCATAAGTGTCTATGCTATGAGACTGTGACATTCTGTAAGATGATAAAAAGTATCTCAATTGATCTTTAAAGACTGGAAACTCCCCTCTTTATTGCTCTTGCTTTGTGGCTTAACATTTGGCACAAAAATATTTGCTATTATAGCAAATTGGATTGCAGAAATCCTATAGACACCATATCCAGTTACTCTAGAATCAGTCAGGACGGAAGGTCCTTGATTCTCAGGTTGCAGAAACTCTGAGAATGTTCGATACGAGGATGGCATATAAGTTATCAAAAAGTCTATCTTACAATCGCCATCATGTGAGCATTAAATCTCAGGTGTGATCAAAATATTTGCTCCAATGTTTAAGGTCTGTTTTCCTATTGTTATAACTGTCTGGGACACCAGACGAGGCAGAGTGAAATTGTCGTAAAAACCATAACTAAAAATAACAGTTCTGATTTCAAAAATTTGGAGTAGACATATACTACTCCTAAAGGGGTTATGACTAAATTGAGATTTTGCATACTTATGCAATTTTAAAGAATTGACTTCACAACCACTGTGTGCAGATGTTCCTAAAATTATTCAAACAGAGCAGGCCAAGAGGGAATATTTACCCTACTGTTTAGCAAGACCTGAAATAAAGTCGATCAAAGGAGAGCAGGGCTCAGAACCAGTGCTCAAATAGGTGTATTATTCAGTCTTTTGACCTCAAATTCAGGTTGAGGTGCTCAGCTAAACAGGATTTGCTCACTGATTGGAAAGTGGGCCTGTAATCAATTTCTTGGAGTTCAAAGAGGAAAGAGATGTATACTATGTTTGTAACAATAAATAGTCAGTGTATGACTAAAAGAGGTGCATATTGTAATACATGGTGAGAAAAGGACGTAGTCCCTTGACATAAAAAGTAAATAAATAAAGATGCTTACCAGATTGTCGAATCTCACAGAACAATGGAGCATAACTCTCGTTCTCTGCCACTTAGCTCTCGGGGAAGCTAAACTGAACAAGAGGCCAGATGTCAAATGGTCCTAAAGTTCTGAAGTGGCTTCTTCTGCTCCGGGCCATGGAGGCTATGTTCAAAATTTGGAGCGTCCAAGGCATGAACTTATTTTCATCAAAGTATTAGATGAGTGGCCCCAGACAGGTGTGCTCATTTTTCTACAATGTATTCGGTAGAAATGAGACTTTCGGCTGGGCTTGGCAATTTTCCCCACCCAGCCTAATAGAATACTGTCTTACTTGAACCAGGTTAAAGGAAATTTCCTTTTATTAATACCAGAATAGACCAAGGGCTTTCGGAGGCCAAACTTGAAAGCAAAGATTATTAACAATTTTCATTTAAGACAGGAAGAAGATCTCAGTAGACGGACAGACAGACAGATTGCCCCTTTTTGCTTAGAAAGTTAGAGTTTGAATGATCAAGTCTCTTATTGAATCACAAATGGCAAGACTTATCAAAGCAGTTGGCAGACACCTACTTAATAATACTTACCACTACAATTACTATATATTTACAATAGACATTGCCAAACATAAATTTTAAAAGGCTAACGTATATTACTAGTTCTTAAGTTTTTTGAAATGGTGTAAATTAAAGTGTTTTCTATCTATCATATAATAACATTATCAGAGATGTAAAATGATCATCAAATACTTAAGACCATTTCACTTGTTAAACCAGAAATTTGAAATGCTATTTGTCTAGAATATTAGCATTTCTATTTGACAAAATTAAAATAAATAAATAAAATTATATATATATATAAGTATATATAATTTCATATTAGTAGCTAGATAGTCACTACTATTACTTGCCTCAGGCTGTAGAATCTATGATCTGTTGACACCAGGGCATCCCCAGACAATCAAAACAATTGGCTGGTAGCCACAACTTTGTTTAATAACAAGATTATAAATAAAATAATAAGCAGTCTAGCTGGATGTTACGGAAACACCGAAATTATTGTTTTGTCCTGTAACACACCTTAAACATTTTATAACAGTATCTGAAAGGTCAAAAAGCCTAGATAGAGAATGAGTACAAGTTTATACATTTCTATCATTATCTTGAAAGATAAAAATTGCTTAAAGAACCATAATTACTGTTTTCAGAGACATTGTATATAATATTTTTTGTAAATATACAATATAGTACTCTATAAAAAAAAGGGGGGGGGGAGAGATTAATACTACTCTACATATATATCTATTAGCTAGATGTTGATACAAGATGTTAGTTATAAAATGACCAGTACAAGAGATATTAGAGGAATCTTATAGGTATTGAAACATACAGATATTTCTATTAATGATATCAGACCTAGTCAAGATTAGCTATAAGCTAATTTTAGTTGTTATTAAGGCTCTTTAGCTATGTTTACCTTTAGGTTTTCCATTTTTAATGGAAGATTCATAAGATAAGTTCTTTACCAAGGAACCTTGAGATCTTATCATCTAATCAACATTTTCTTTAAAATAATAATTGATTACAGATAGGAGGATTATTATTTTTTCTTTCTTTATTGTACACAAAGTAGTTACATATAAAACTACAGAGAGTGGTGATGTACCAAAACAAGATTAACAACTCCAAAGAGTTTCCTTCCAGCAAACCTAGGGAGACAGGGAGAGACTATTATCCATATAATAATATAAATCAATATTGTTGGAAATTGATAAAGTGTGGGTTATTAGCATTAATTTTTTATTTTCCTTCACAGACAAATTAAAATTCTTAAAGTAAATCGGATATACTTTGAGAAATATTTTAAATCTCTAATCATCATATGCATTGTATTACTTGTGTTTTCACCAGCAGATAACAAACAGGTCTTCTAACAACACTGTGTCGACAGAGACACATAATATAACTGTTTTGCATTCCAACAAAACAGGTATTATGTGTTGACTGAGACACACAGTGTTGCAGCAAGTTTCTTGCTGGTGTGCTGAAGACCATATGAATTGACAGCTATCTCAAATCTGTCACATCAAGGAAAGAGATGTCATGCTGGTGAGTAAAAGAGAAAGGTATAAAATCATGATGAAATTGGTGAGTAATTATACTATAGATATTAAATAGTGGCAAATTATTACATGCTTTCTTCTAACAACACTGTATGTCTCAGTCAACACATAATACCTGTTTTGTTGGAATGCAAATTTAACGGTTTTAAGCGCGGTAATTTTATTTGATTTTGGTTTTTCCGACGTTTCGGCCACTTTTCAGTGGCCGTGATCACGGAAAACAAAGATGTCAAGTGTCAACGAGTATTGTTAAAGTTTTGTTTAGCCTACCGCCAACTTGTTAATTTTAATTATTTAATTTTAATTTTGTTTATGGTTGATATTTACTCTATGGGAGCCTAATCTAATTTACTACCGCTTCGCAACATGTTATGGCTTGAAGAGAAGAAGCGGCGCTAGAAACTCTTCAGCAAACATGCCTAGCTCTAATAATTTTATATAATATTAAAATGGGTGGAAGGAAAAATAAAAGTAATTATCAGTCAAGTTGGTTTGTGTTCCGTTGTACGCAGAAAGAGCTCACAGTGTCTTGAGGTCTGGCAGCTGGTTTTTGCTGGGTTTGGGTCTTAATAGTTTTGATAATTAGATCCCAAACAGGTGGTACTTGCCAACCATCTTCTCTATTGAAATTTGGGTGTTTTTTTTAACGTAGTTTTATTACACACAAATTATATATACATATATCGTCCTCCTTACCGTTTTTGGTAACGGCGACCCCTCAAATGTCATTAAACGATCAAATCCGGGAAACATAAGCAAGGGTCATCTGCGCGTGAGAATATTTTAAGTGGGCATACAGTTGCGCGGATGTAAGCCCACTCTCTCGTCCCTTCCTCTGGTATCCAAGGACTAGTAAACTGGTACGATCGGCAGGGGAAGCGATACGGATCCTGGCAAACGCCCTTAAGGTGCCTCGCATTACCTTGCTTCATTTTCATGAAGGACGGCAAGTAGTTGCACGAAATACGCACAAATTACGAAGGTGCCAGCCGGCGGATCCAAAAAAAAAACTATTTTATTTTAATTACATTTAATGATAAAATCTACTAGCTAAGTTACAAGTATCTCAGCCGATCTTAGGCTGTAGAATGACTCGATATAAAATTATTGTATCCGTGCAGGAACGGAGAAAGAATACAATTTCCTGCGGCCAGGCGGCCTGTCGTAAGAGGCGACAAAACAACGCACAGCCAGGTGGTAAGGTATTTGCCCGACTGGATGGCGACCACCCCTGATCTAGAGTATGCCGCCATAACAACCTTGTGTTGTATTCCGGCATTAGTGACCAGGTTCCAGTCTCCCTTAAGAGGGCAGCAGCGCATTTGTAGCACCTTTGGTGTTGCAAATGTCCATAGGCGATGGTAACCGCTTTCCATCAAGTGGGCCGTCTGCCTGTCTGCTGAACTCCTGCAATAAAAAAAAAACTAAATTTGCCTTGTGCAGTAATTACGTGCGTCATTAGGAAATAAGAGCACGTGTAGGCAGTTTGTTACTAGGTCATGCCTAGCTAAGCAGTTCTTTTAGGGGTATATGGTATAACACACAATACAACAGAATAAAAAAAAATGAAAAAAAATACTCTTACTTAATATTTTGCTGTGCGAAACGTAGTACAACACAGTACTGATTTTCAGTGTCCGCCTCCTAAATTACATATGTCATGTCAAATATGACATTTTTGTTTAAAATTAACTGTTGCCCGCGATTTGGCTCGCGTTAATGCAGGTTTATTCAATTCATTCAATTTTTTTTCTATCCCTCAGTAATGGATCTCATTCAATTGTTTTTTTTACATAAAAAGTTATTTTAAAAATTTACTATTTAAATTGATTAGCTACTGATTACTACCTCGGTACCTACAGCGGTGAAAACAGAATTTCAATACCCTATGCGTTCGGGCTGATATACCTGAACACATACCATTGGTAGAAAATTGACATTCCTGTTGTGGAGTTTTTCTCAATCCTAATCAATAGTAAGACAAATAATGTTAATAATTAAATATAGGAACTCGCCGTGCAACTTGGATGAAATTACAGCCCCACATCTCAAAAAACAAATTCTCACGTTTTGTTTTATACAGACTTAGTCCACTATACTTTAACTAGTACTCTGTGTAGTACCACAGGCATAATCGTTACAGAGCCGCGGCCCGCAACAATACATTGTTAGGCTCCGGCACGCAGTGTGTAGCGATCCTAACAACTTCCAATAGTTTTTAATTGCTTTATCCCCAACATAATGCTAAGGTGTGTTGAAACGAGTTAAAATACTGGTAGCTCGTAATAAAATATTACATGTGTAATGCTACTGCTTCATCTGGGATAATGTTATATTTATTGACCGTTTCACGCAGATGTTGCGATAGGTTTAATGCGTTATTGTTGTTACTTGTAAATGCTGTTAAATATTGACAGATAATGTATATATACTAATATTAAAAAAAAGGAAAGATTTGTCTTTTTGTAGGTTTGATAAACTCAAAAACTACTGGACCGATTTCAAAATTTTCTTTCAACATTCAGATGCTTCATTATTCCTGATTAATATAGCTAACACTTCAATAATTTAATCCATCAATCTAAACAAAACAGTTGCTGCTGGAATCAGGTTCTAGATTTTTATTTTTTCAGGGCAGGACAGCGTCTGCCTAGACCGGTAGTGTATTATATATGTATACACTAATGTAGTATTCGTTAACGCCGTTATTAATAACACTACAAATAAGACGCATTTGTCTAAAGTCACACAAACACTGACATTATCCCAGATGGAAACGGGACAGTCCATAATCGTCCCACTGCTGGACTTGAACCGATCATTAGTGCATCTGACATGCACTTTATTATAATTTATTACTAACTAACTCATATTTCATTGAACTTCGTTACTAACTAATTCATATTTCATTGTACTTTGTTACTAACTAACTCATATTTCATTGTACTTTGTTACTAACTAACACATATTCTCACTAACTCGATTAAACTAACAAAAGTTTGTGAAAATTGTACAAAGTCACCGAATAGTGTGTTTTGTAGTTTGTTTTTCTGGTTAAAATCACAAAGTTCACGCACGCAGTCACAGAGCACATTTACGACACCCCGTTTGCTTTATTGGACAATATATCCCGGCCTTTTGACCCTTCCCATAATACAGACTATTTTTACCCAAAAGTTACGGCTGGAAAGGTCATACGTGATATATTTTTAAATAAACGACCGGTAATGTCTGAATCGAGCCCCGCAATTTATACTTTGAACCGAACGTATATAAATTTTGATACTAAAATATTTTGTATTATGTTTTTGTATCAATGATTACCTATATTACAATAGTAAAATACACACATTTAAATACTTTATATAAAATATGAGATATTTAATCTTGTATAAATATGGAGTTGCATACTGGTGTTGTTTTTAAAAATGTATCAGTATATTCCACTATAATTTTGAAAATGTGTTAGCAAAATTATACATTTTCTATTTATTTTTATCCGTGCGGAACGGAGAAAGAATACAATTTCCTGCGGCCGGGCGGCTTGTCGTTAGAAGCGACAAAACAACCCACAGCCAGTTGGTAGGGTTTTTTCCCCGACTGGATGGCTACCACCTCTGCTCTAAAGTATGCCGCCATAACAGCCTTGAGTTGTGTTTCGCCATTAGTGTCCAGGTTCCAGTCTACTTTAAGAGAGCAGCAGCGCATTTGTAGCCCTTTTAACCGCTTTCCATAAAGTGAACCGACTGCCTGTCTGCTGCACTCCTGCAATAAAAAATAAAATAACTAATGACATAACTAATAAATTATATTTATAACTAACTAATAAGTACCTATTTATTTAATTATATAACTGTCATATAATTTAAATAATATTTATTAATTATACCTATATACATGTCTGTGTATGTCAATTACTTGTCTTTATTACGACTTTTATTTTTTGCTGATTTGGTCTAATTAGACTTTAAATTTGTCTTTAATTAACGTCAATTATACTAATTTAATAAAGATCATAGAGTATTGTTACACAGTAATAACATAGAAACCTACATAATGTTATTAATGTTACGAGTTGCAGCACTCGAATTAAAATGCCGTTAGAATTACTATAGAGTTTATTAGAACTATACAAGCACGTATAACACAGGTACTAATATAACCGAACACAACAAGTCCAAACGTAATGCAGAGGGTCGTAATTCCATAATACGTGCTAAGTCCGTCACTAAAAGAATCCCGATTGCAGTACATACGTCTTGCTTCGCTCGTGGTTATCGCTCGACTGCCTCGTCCCTCAATCGAGGCATTGCTTTGTACTGCACAGATGCAATATGCCCGGCCGCGTGAATCGAATTTCCTAGAATCAATTTGTACTTTAAATCCGACACACCTGGCTAAAGGCTGCCATAAAAGATTACAATACACAATGGGCTGTTTTTTAATCACAAATTTTAAACACAAAAGTAAACAAAAGAAGTCCAAATGCCGAAAGGTAATATAATGTGTTTCTACAGGTATGCAGGTGTGAATTTGTCTGTGTCGGCGTCTAGGTCGTACCATTAATGAAAACGTGAGTTTTTTGTGAGAAGTATGTATGTGCGAAAACTACCCTTATGTAGGAAAAGTTTGCGTATAGTTTTCTGCTCAGGATTTGAACCCGCGTCCTTTGAGTGTGGCACACGAATGCAATAGCCACTAAGATGACATGGCTTATTTTATTATTATCTTTTTATTGCCTGAAGCAGGCAAACAGGCAGACAGCCCACCTGATGGAAAGTGGTTACCGTCGCCTATGGGCGCTTGAAACACCAAGGGTGTCACCAACGCGTTGCCGACCTCTCAGAAATCGTGCAGGAACGGAGCAAGAATACAATTTCCTGCGGCCGGGCGGCCTGTCGTAAGAGGCGACTTAACAACCCACAGCCAGGTGGTAGGGCATTTGCCCGACTGGATGGCTACCACCCCTGGTCTAAAGTATGTCGCCATAAAAACCTTGAGTTGTGTTCCGGCATTAATGACCAGGTTCCAGTCTCCCTTAAGAGAGCAGCAGCGTATTTGTAGCAACTTCGTTGTTGCAAATGTCCATAGGCGATGGTAACCGCTTTCCATCAAATGGGCCGTCTGCCTGTCTTCTGATCTCCTGTAATAAAAAAATAAACTAAACTAATAAACCCCATGTCATAGCGCAAAAGGAAAACTTCGGCGAGAAGTTTCCACCAGATTATTCTTGTACTAGAGAACCATTGCGTAGTTGAGCGTGGGAGTTCAAGAAATGGGGGTCAATATCTCCAAGTTTATTCTACTCAATAACCACCTCAGCCAGAAGGCCCAGCTCGCCGTACACAACGCGGTGCTGGTACCTACGCTCACGTATGGAAGCGAGAGTTGGGTATGGAAGAAAGAGCATGAAAGTAGAGTAAACGCGGTTGAGATGCGAGCACTGCGCAAAATCTGCGGAGTGACGCTCGCGGACCGCGTTCGTAATACCGAAGTAAGAAAGAAAGTTGGTCTGAAAGAGAGTGTCGGGGTGAAGATAAGGAAAGGAATGCTCCGGTGGTTCGGGCATGTGGAAAGAATGCATGATGAAAGAATGACTAAACAGATATACAATGCAAAAGTGGATGGATGCAGAAGTCGTGGAAGGCCACGACACACCTTCCATGATCAAATTGATCGTGAATGTCAAAGAGGCAAGTGAGGTGTGTAAGAATAAGCCTAAATGGCACTCTGTTGTTCGTGCCTACCCCGCAAGGGAACTGGCGTGAAGTTATGTATGTATGTAATAACCACCAATTTAGAAAGCGCAAAAATATATTTAGTTATACCTCCTTAACTTCAATACACAACAGACATGCTACATTTATATTCATGTATCCCACTTATATCCCTTAGGTACAATAGTAATCCGATATGTCTTTTTCGAAAAACTTTTTAAAAAAGAAACACATAACCTCGTTTGTGACAATCGGTGTGGAGTTACATCGTTTGCAATAAAGATGTCAGCCCACGCAATGGAATATTATATCTTGCAAAATGGATGAAAGCAATTCTAGCATGGAAATGTTTTGTAGCGTTTTGTATAAGGAAAAGATTTTATATTTCGAGTCTTCCTGGTGATTTTTTTTATTGCATGAGTTCAGCAGACAGACAGACGGCCCACTTGATGGGAAACGGTTACCAAAGGTGCTACAAATGCGCTGCTGCTCTCTTAAGGGAGACTGGAACCTGGTCAGTAATCCCAGAACACAAATTAAGGTTGTTATGGCGGCATACTATACACCAGCCATCCATGGCTGTAGGTTGTTTTGTCGCCTCTTACGACAGGCCGCCCGGCCGCAGGAAATTGTATTCTTTCTCCGTTCCGGCACGGATAAAATATTATATAACTAGCTGTACGCGGCATACATTGTCCTGCGCTTAGAAATAAAAATCTAGAACCCGATTGCAGCGACATTTACCGGGACCAATAGTTAATTTAAACCATTCTCGAATCCACTTTAAAACAAAAAAAAACATCAAAATAGATCCCACCGTTTAAGAAGACTTAGCGGTGCCACCTACCGGTAGATCTATAATCTTGACCACCCCGGGACCCATTTGAACATACACAAAAATAATTTCACCTAAATATTTACAACAAAAAAAGAATTAGCGAAATCAGTCCAGCCGTTCACGCGTGATGGCGTGACCAAAGGAAATAGGGATTCATTTTTATATTAGCTTACATTTGGACCCGGTAGGTGGCGCTGGAATCTGGTTCTAAATATTATTTCTTCAGGGCAGAACAACGTCTGCCGGGACAGGTAATATATATATATATTTAAATAAGTTTTCTATGCCTCATCATGCATACTCATGTTTATTTAAGAAATAAATTGTATGTCGTTGTCTGACGACATTACAAGGTCAAGAGGGGTGTTTATAAAAAAAAATATAACAAAAACTCTATTATGACTTTTCTTTATTTAATCAGGGATTTAAGAAGTCTAAAAACAAACCAAGACACACAAAGAGCCTAAAAATTAATAACCCAGGCACAGAAAAGAAAAAAAACAACACACATGGCACTAGATAGGACAATATAAGTATAGATATATAAGGCCCACAGTGCACATGCACTTCCTCACAACACCAGCATGTAACAGATACACTCTACATTAGTATAAGTTTATTATTAAAACTAGAATAAATTAATATAATAAGTTATTCGTAAGATACATACACCTCAACACAAAAATCAATAAATTAATGTCACACACAAGAACCAAAATAACTAATAAGCGTGTTAATTTCAAAAAATTAAATCTAGCAATTAAGTTGTAAAAAGGGTACGGAACTCGAGTCCGTTCATAATAAAAAAAAAGAAGTCTAAAACAAGTGAATCAAATGTCATCAATCCAGTAAATCCAGTATCCCCGCTGTGGAGGCTTTAGGACCACCCGCGCGGGGTCCTGGGCACCGGGTCACCTCGACACGGTTCAGGCGGCGCCCGTCTCCTGACACTGATTAGACACGCCACGACGTGACGGGATTTGGGTACATTCAATTTAAAACCGGTTAATTTTTATTTTCATACGGTTTTGGTTGTGCAAGTTTGTTTTTATTCGGGTTTTTTTTATTAACAACTCTACGGACTCTAGTTCCGTAGAGTTGTTAGTATAGTAGCTAGTATTTGTTACTTTGTTATTGTGTGTGACATTTAATGAATGTGTCGGGTGAGTGCCATTTAGGCTTATTCTTACACACCTCACTTGCCTCTTTGACATTCATAACTCTTGTCATGCAAGCTCGTCTGTTCTTAAGGCTCCTGACATCACCTTCTGCTAGTACATGATCAATTTGATCATGGAAGGTGTGTCGTGGCCTTCCACGACTTCTGCATCCATCCACTTTTGCATTGTATATCTGTTTAGTCATTCTTTCATCATGCTTTCTTTCCACATGCCCGAACCACCGGAGCATTCCTTTCCTTACCTTCACCCCGACACTCTCTTTCAGACCAACTCTCTTTCTTACTTCGGTATTACGAACGCGGTCCGCGAACGTCACTCCGCAGATTTTGCGCAGTGCTCGCATCTCGACCGCGTTTACTCTACTTTCATGCTCTCTCTTCCATACCCAACTCTCGCATCCATACGTAAGCGTAGATACCAGCACCGCGTTGTGTATGGCGAGCTGGGCCTTCTGGCTGAGGTTCTGAGGCCGCTTCGAGAATAACACAATAATAATCGGAAATATTATAATCAAAGTTTATTACACTAGAATTATCACAATTACGATATTAAATATTGCACAATAATACACAGAAATATTAAGACAACTCCAAGAGTTGCATCCACGCTTGTCAGGTGTCGAGCAACAATTTTCCCTTCAAGAATACTGCGATTATCAAGCAGTAATTATGGACCACAATATATTATGTGCTCCTCGTCCAAGGCTATCAATGCAGACTGTCCGTCGTAGACTTGGTTGTAGACTCGTAGACTGTCGATTTAAGACTGCCGGTTGAAGACTGCCCCTCCTCTGCCCGAACACCACGTATTTAAGGTCCTCGTAGCGCGCCGCAGTGACACCATCCGGTAATGCTGTGGCGCCACTTCAGTTACACTTCCTTCATAAAACCAACTTCTGCCATCCGTATTAACTTCCAACATCCGGTTACTCCAATTCCGATATCCGTTAGCTTAATAATAAATGTTTTTACGTCGACATCCGGTTATCCGTGCAGGAACGGAGAAAGAATACAATTTCCTGCGGCCCGGCGGCCTGTCGTAAGAGGCGACTAAACAACCCACAGCCAGGTGGTAGAGTATTTTCTCGACTGGATGGCGACCACCCCTGGTCAAGAGTATGCCGCCATAACAATCTTGTATTGTGTTCCGGCATTAGTGACCAGGTTCCAGTCCCCTTTAAGAGAGCAGCAGCGCATTTGTAGCACCTTTGGTGTTGCAAATGTCCATAGGCGATGGTAACCGCTTTCCACTAAGTGGGCCGTCTGCCTGTCTGCTGAACTCCTGCAATAAAAAAAAAAAAAAAAAACGACTTCCAATTACTACATGAAAGAATACTTAAGAATCTGTGTGTGTACCTTAAGAACTTAAACTTATTTAGCTAGAAGTGTTGCTGGGGAGTTTCTTGCCGCTTCTTCTCCTTTACAGCATCAACACATTGCGAAGCGGTGTACATAGAATACGAAGTAAATTTAAATTTTAACTTACATGTATGACCTTCAAAAACTGTTCTCCAGTGGAACTTATTTTGAATAAAAACTTTTGAATTTGAATTTGAACAATTTATTGTATTAATTTATTCTAATTTCAATACTAAACTTATACTAATGTAGACTGCATCTGTGTTATATATTTTATACCGTTAAAGACAACCTCTGTTCTTAGCTGTACGTGAATTTCCATTATATAAAGCAGCGTTTACTTCTTTCTGTATGTGATCTTCTTGAAGTTAAACTTCTTTTCAATCGTTGTGATTTGAAAATCGATGAAACGTGACACTAAAAAGATATAAACAATTAACATTCAACCTTATTGAATTCGAAATAAAACACTTTTTCTTTACCTACCTTTGGATGGCTACCACCCCTGGTCTAAAGTATGTCGCCATAACAATCTTGAGTTGTGTTCCGGCATTACTGACCAGGTTCCAGTTTCCCTTAAGAGAGCAGCAGCGCATTTGTAGCAACTTCGGTGTTGCAAATGTCCATAGGCGATGGTAACCGCTTTCCATCAAGTGGGCCGTCTGCCTGTCTGCTGATCTCCTGCAGTAAAAAAAACCTGTTAGTATTAATATTCAATTTAAATAAAACTTGAAAGATTTGAAAGGAATTTTAGCTTTATCTGTATACGTAACAATGCATTAAACTTTGAACTTTATGTTAGTGGTTTAAAGTGTAATTTAGACTGAACTTTTTTAATTATAATATGTTGACTTATGTAACTAAAGGAATTACATTTATACTAGCTGACCCGGCAGACGTTGTTCCGCCCTGAAGAAATAAAATTTAGAACCCGATTGCAGCGCCACCAACCGGGTCCAATTGTGAATCTAATCCATCCTCGAATCCACTTGAACACACAAAAAAAAATTTATTCAAATCGGTCCAGCCGTTTAGGAGGAGTTCACTGTCAACATACGTACAGAAGAATTATATATATATAAAGAAGATTAATAAAAGTTAGAGAAGAATTATCTGTGTGCATATTTTCTGAAGTTATTGTACTCGTTTATGGCCATTCGCAGGCATAATTATGCAGGTGTGCAGAATTAGGTTTTCCGGAAATTGCTCCGACAGTGGCGTAGGTGTGATTCTTGGAAATCATTCTTTACACGGTCGTGACATATTGTAAGCTGAGTATAAAGGAATGCTCGAATGGAGAGATCACCAGTCGAGCGACGATTACGATACAAGCAAGACGTGTACATTCGACAAGCGATATAGTGACGGATTTTGCGCGTGTTATTGATCGTGCAGATTGTAACAAGTAGTGTCTAGTTTTTTTTAAATCCAGTCCTGTGTAGCTCGTAGCAATATATTTTTTTAACAACAATTTAATTATATATATATATATATATATATATATATATATATATATATATATATATATATATATATATATATATATATATATATATATATATATATATATATATATATTCATTGTGCTGTACAAGCTTGAGACCCCCCTAAATATGTATATTATATAGATTTATATATAGATTTATAGATTTGATATATAGATTTTCACTTTATATGTAGATCGATTCCAGTAAACATAGAATACGTTGTTTTCAAATAAAAGTAAGCTTCGTTGACTGCAATCTCATCTTTGTAACAGAAACCGTTGGATGTGCATTTTGTTGTTTCCATTCCGAACAGGTAACCGGCCCGTTCACATTTGTCGGCTGTCGGGCCCGATAAAAAATCGGTTACTCTAGTGGCAGATCATTTTTAACCGCCTTAAAAAAAGGAGGAGGTTTTCAATTCGTCGGGATCTTTTTTTTATGTATGTTCACCGATTACTCCGAGATTTATGATCCGATTTACGTGATTCTTGTTTAGTTTGATGCGGAATAGTTGCAATTTGGTCTCCTAAAAATTTAACATAGTTTGGCCCAGTAGTTTTTATTTTACGAACATTTTTTGTTCCCATTTCTTGGGACCTATATTTTTTAAGGAGCGCGGCACCTTTCGTAGGTCTACCCATACATAGCTAGACACTAAAAAGTAACAAATAAAATAAAATAACTTCGTTTAAAAAACCCACTTCAAAAACTAAAAAACTAAAAAATAAAAAAACTTCGTTTAAAAAAATCGACTTCAAAAACTAAAAAACGAAAAAGTATAAAATAACTTATTTCTAAAGCTATTATTATTAATATATATTATCTAAAACATTTTAAAGTTGGTGCTTAGTAATTTTCAAAAAATATAGTAATTTTTATGTTTTACTTTAAATAATAATAATAATAGCTTTAGAAATAAGTTATTTTATACTTTTTAGTTTTTTAGTTTTTGAAGTCGGTTTTTTTAAACGAAGTTTTTATATGAAGCTGTTCACACTTACCCGACACCGTCAAGAAATGATGGGTATTTCGCAAGCCCCCCACGTTCCTAAAAATCGTGTCAGATCTCGCTCGCCTATGAGTGTTCACACTTGTCGGATGTCAACGCTGAGGAAATGCATTTGCGCATATCCTCAGGCCCCGGGGGATGCCACCAAGGTGTATGTGGGACTCCCGACTGCTGGTGTTGCACACAAGCTTTAACGTTAGAGCTTGCAAGCACCGACCGCCAGACTATCCACTAAACCTTCCAGCATCCCTCCGCATTATGATGAGGCGCCATGGGACTGTAACCATGGGTATGACTGCCGGGACACCTCGATGCAAGCCGACAAGGAGGGGTGTCCCTGAGAATTGTATACCCCACGGCACTGGGTGTGCCTCGCCGGAAGGGTCCTCCGACCCCCCCTAGAGTCGGATGTCGGGCATGATATAACTATCCCGGGCCCCACTTTTTCCGCCCGTCGCTAGCTACTCTCTGCCGCGGATCGCGCACACATCGCGGTTTTAACTTCGATCGGGTCCGACAACCGACAAGTGTGAATAGAGTCGCCGATACCCGACTAAAAAGCGGCGCCCGACTCACGGCAAGTGGAAACAAGCTGTTAGATGGCGGGGGTCCAAGCTGATCGGGGTTCTTTTTACCCCGCGGATTCTTTTTATAGAAAAACAATCTTGTGATGCTCTCACTTGAATAGTTCCAATCAAATCTGTTAAGCAATAAAAGTGAATTAAACCAATATATAAGCATAAAATTGATTTCAAAAGTACAACTTTTAGAACTATTGTATGTCTGACTGTCTCATAGACCTACATATCTTTATTTCATTATTCACTAGGGGTCCCAGGAGATGTTTTCTTGCCCTAAAAAACAAAAAAAATCTATTAGAAACTGGACCGCGTTCGCGGCAACACCAACAGCATGCTCAGTTTGTTTGTAGATCGGTAGGACTCGCCACTGCTACGTAAATGAGTGCAACTGCACACCCAGTTAGATGCATGACTTTCTTTGTTTTCTGTGGCCTCGCGGTCCGGTGGCCGAGTTCATACTTGAAGTGATTTTGGTATACATGTCCCTTATACGTCGTGGAGTAGAATATTGATAATAATCATCATTCAATTCAAATTCAATCAATAATTTATGCATTTCGTCGTACATAACATCAACGCTCCATAATAAGTTCCACTGGAGCTTATAATTACAATACTCGGAAGCAAGTGGAACGGGAATAAGCAATTCTAAAAAGGTTTTTAAATACAAGTTTTTGAAGTCCTGGATATCATGTAGCAGCAGAGTGCTAGCCAAGACAAGTAAAACGAGCCCAAACACGACGGGTCTATCTGGTTTAGTACAGGAGTTCCTATGGCCACCTTCCGACTCCATCATCAGATCAGCTCCATGGTACCATATTATTGCATTGTCACGCGATGTACATATGCGTGCAAAATTTCAGCTCATTCTGAAAACGGGAAGTCGGTCAAATTTAACTTGCAAGATTCCGCCCGAACTTACATATCACTTACATCTATTGCAAGTTAAATAAAAGCTTGTAAAAATGACGGTCGTGAGCGTAGGTGAGCCTCATGTGGAATGCGGCCTAACAAGGACATCGTCACGACAACGCGAAGGAAGTTTCACTATTACTGCTACTATAAAAATTAGAATTGATTTCTTTTAATTTTTTATTGTAGCACTACTCAATTATTGTCGACCGGTAATCTACGTTAGAAAGCTCAATCCTTTATTATATCTATCCTAATATTATAAAGCTGAAGAGTTTGTTTGTTTGTTTGAACACGCTAATCTCAGGAACCGCTGGTCCGATTTGAAAAATTCTTTCAGTGTTGAATAGTACATTTATCGAGGAAGGCTATAGGCTATATTATATTTTCAAAAAAATTAGGGATCCTTACTAAACGTCCAATAACGTAACCCAAGGTGTAAAAAAATGACCCGAAAAAATCCTTACACGGCGTCCGCTGCGAAAACTGTTGATTATAGAACAAAACAATGTACTACCACTTTGCAGAACATATAATTGTCTACAAAAAATATCACGTAACCATATGTCTAACTATTGTAGTTATCTCACAATAAGTGTTTTATTGTTTGATTGAACGCGCTAATCTCAGGAACCAGTAGGTCTGATTTGAAAAATTCTTTCAGTGTTGGATAGCTCATTTATCGAGGAAGGCTATAGGCTATATATCATCACGCTAACACCAATAGGAGCGGAGCACCAATGAAGAATGTTTCAAAATCGGGGGGTTTTCAAAACAAATTCCACGCGGACGACGTCGCGGGCACAGCTAGTTGCATTATATGAAAAGGTTTTCATTTCTGCTAACTTTACGACATCACTATGTTAAATTATGACCTCTTCATGAAGAAGAGAGACAGTAATAATATAGAATTTTATAGCTGCAGTATCAAAACTCACTGCAACGACTGACAAAAGTTATGGCTCATTCTGCAAAGAACTCCTTATAACGAACCGCTTTTGTCTTGCGCCATAAAAGCGAGCATCTTTCTTTAATAAACAATAAATTGTGGTAAAGATTAAAATCTTCAAATACAGTCAATTTAGTCTCTTCTAAGGACTGTATTTGTTGGCTGGCAAAGTGATTTCATCAGCTGAAGCCTTCGAACTGATCCTTAGAAAGAGGATACATATTTGAGCCGTTTGCAGTTGAGACACTTAAGGTCCATAGCACACGGCGTATTTTAAACGCGCAGTCGACGCGCAGATGACGCGCGTATACGCGCTTCAAACGAGATTCGAACGAACCTTGTAATCCTAAGCACACGCGGTGATCTGCGCGTATACGCGCAGATACAGCGATACAGACGCGTTGTAGTCGCTCGTAGCTTCTACGTTTTCATCAGATCAGTTCAGTTGTACAATGGCGTCGGTTGAGACTACACTGCTTACGCTGGCTTTAGCACTGCTTTTAAAAATAAAAAAAACTTCAAAATAAGCGAATCTATTGGATACACCCGTTTACGAGTAAAAGAAGATTGTGTGGTCATTACAACAACACATTTACAAAGTTGGTAAAACATAGAAGATGGGAAAAATTGTCTAAATGTTATTTATATATATATATTTATTGTAACTTCTTTTGATACTAAAACAGAAGTTAACTCGTCAAAATACAGCAATGAGATCATATCCTGCGCCCCTTCGTATGCGTTTCAATCAAGTAGCAAACGCGCTTCACACGCGCGTTTGTATCGCGTTTATCGCGTGTTTATATCTATACAAACGCAAAAATCGGCATCTACGGCGCAGAAGACGCGCGTTCTTGAAACGCCGTGTACTAAGGCCCTAAGTCCGTGGAATCCATCCGCAGTGTCAGAAAGTCTTTGATACCATCCATGACCTGCTAGTTTGTACTTCACACAGCGAATTAGCGTTGCTATCTAGAGTGGCAATGTAACCAGCCTTCTAGGCACGTTTCTCTCTGGCAGTGGCACATAGTCTTTAATTATTTTTTTTATTTTTTATTGCAGGAGTTCAGCAGAGAGGCAGACGGCTCACTTGATGGAAAGCGGTTACCATCGCCTATGAGAATTTGCATCACCAAAGGTGCTACAAATGCGCTGCTGCTCTCTTAAGGGAGACTGGAACCTGGTCTCTAATGCCGGAACACAACTGAAGATTGATATGGCGACATACTTTAGACCAAGGGTGGTAGCCATCCAGTCGAGCAAATGCCCTACCACCTGGCTGTGGGTTGTTTTGTCGCCTCTTACGACAGGCCGCCCGGCCGAAGGAAATTGTAGTCTTTCTCCTTTCCTGCACGTATAGAATCTAGAGTGGCAATGTAACCAGCCTTCTAGGCACGTTTCTCTCTGGCAGTGGCACATAATCTTTAATTAGCTCGTAATAAATAAAACTACGTTTTAACGGTTTTAAGCGCGGTAATTTATTTGATTTTTATTATTCTGACGATTCGGCCAGTTTTCAGTAGCCGTGATCACGGAAGACAAAGATGTTTTTTTTATTGCATGAGTTCAGCAGACAGGCAGACGGCCCACTTAATGGAAAGCGGTTACCATCGCCTATGGACATTTGCAACACCAAAGTTGCTGCAAATGCGCTGCTGCTCTCTTAAGGGAAGCTGGAACCTGGTCACTAATGCCGGAACACAACTCAAGGTTGTTATGGCGACATGCTTTAGACCAGGGGTGGTAGCCATCCAGTCGTGCAAATACCCTACCACCTGGCTGTGGGTTGTTTGGTCGCCTCTAACGACAGGCCGCCCGGCCGCAGGAAATTGTATTCTTTCTCCGTTCCTGCACGGATAGAAAATTACCTGAATATATGGGCAGGCCCGGGATAAAAAGTAACGCAGGTTTTAAGTTTTACAATTTGCTATGATGTTGATTAACGACAACTGTATTGAAATCAGCCTAGTTTAAAAACTTACGTAAATCCCGAACAAACAGACAAGGAATCTAAAAAAATTACGCGTGTTCTCCATTGTTTATGTAGTCTATTCCAGATGTTGTTTTTAAACTGCTTCAATGTACAGACACGGCATGTTTAGAATTATATCTTTATATATATATAATTCTTCTGTACGTGTGTTGACAGTGAACTCCTCCTAAACGACAGGACCGATTTGGATGAATTTTTTTGTGTGTGTTTAAGTGGATTCGAGGATGGTTCAGATTCACAATTGGACCCGGTAGGTGGCGCTGCAATCGGGTTCTACATTTTCTTTCTTCAGGGCAGAACAACGTCTGGCGGGACAGCTAGTAATTATAGATAATTGTCAACCATTTCTCATGCACCCCATACATTGAGATTAGTATTGAGCCAGCCTCAAATATCTCTTTAGCTAACAAATCCCAACAATCAGAGTAAGCAAGCGGCGTCGATCAACTATCTGGCTTGGCACAATGGCGTGTCTATTCAACCCCGGGCCCGTAGCAAATTTCCGCGGGGGCCTAACGAGCTCTCCGGCCATTTAATCAGACCCAAGCGTTGATGCGATAGCCCCAAACGTTTTTTCACAGGAATTCTATCAGGGAGCATCAGCAGGGTTGCCATGTGTATGTGGATAGTTACTGTGTGTTTACTTTTTTAAACACCAGACAGTTAGGTTTTAAAAGGATATAATTTATCAACAAAGTATAGTATTGTACAGGACTCGAATTAAAAATGCCGTTGGAACTACTATAGCATTTATTAGAACTGTACAAACATGTATAAAACAGGTACAAATATAACTGCAAAAGTAGATGGATGCAGAAGTCGTGGAAGGCCACGACACACCTTCTATGATCAAATTGATTGTATACTAGCAGAACGTGATGTTAGGAGCCTTAAGAACAGACGAGCGTGCATAACAAGAGTTACGAATGTCAAAGAAGCATGTGAGGTGTGTAAGAATAAGCCTGAATGGCGCTCTGTTGGTCGTGCCTACCCCGCAAGGCAACTGGCGTGAAGTTATGTATGTATGTACAAATATAACTGGGCACAGCCAGTACAAAACTGCACGATTCAATAACACGCGCAAAGTCAGTCACTATATCGCTTGTCGAATGTACACGTCTTGCTTGTATCGTAATTGTTACTCGACTGCCCCACCCCTCCGTTCGGGCATTGTTTTATAGTAAACTGTACAATACACAATCGATTGCGTGGGCTGGCTTCTTCCAAGAAAATGTAATTTGCACACCTGCGAACGGCCAACAAAGTCGAAAACAATAACAATAAGGATTAGTTCGACACTAATGACGGCCATAAAACAAGTAGAAAAACATACATACATACATACATAACTTCACGCCAGTTCCCTTGCGGGGTAGGCACGAACAACAGAGCGCCATTTAGGCTTATTCTTGCACACCTCACTCGCTTCTTTGACATTCATAACTCTTGTCATACACGCTCGTCTGTTCTTAAGACTCCTGACATCACCTTCTGCTAGTACACGATCAATTTGATCATGGAAGGTGTGTCGTGACCTTCTACGACTTCTGCAGTAGAAAAACAATAGCATGTTTTCCTTAAATACAAATTCTAAACACAAAGTAAACAAAACAAGTCCTAAATCCGGCAAGGCAATAAACTGCGCTTTACGACCGGCAGGTGTGCACATTTCTTTGTCGGCATGTAACAGTATTTATGCCGCAATGCAATGGTGTCGAGACCTTACCCAAGAAGTAATGATTGATGGTTATTTTTTTGTTTCATATTCAAATCAATAATTATGTTTTATTTAAGTCGATAGGTGGTGAGATATTACTATTTTAAGGCCTCAAAATTTTGAAAAAAAAAATCGGCTGTAGAACGGCAAAAATGCTTTGAAATGTCCACCGACCCGCCGTTCGTAACAGACGGTTTAGAATAGCTTCGCCCTCGGAGAGACTGCGTCCCGCTGCGTATTCTATCGCCTGCACAACGGAAAGTGTCCCAAGGAACTGTTTGGTCTGGTGCCATCGCCTCATTTTTACAACCGCACCGCTCGCCATCGATGGGATGTACACCCCCATTTCCTGGAGCTCTCACGCTCAACTACGCAATGGTTCTTTAGAACGTTTATTCCGCGTACAACAATGATCAGAAGGGAACTTCCCGCCGAGGTTTTCCCTCTGCGCCACGACATGGGGTCGTTTAAAAAGGGCGTTATTAAATTTCTTAGAGGCCGGCAACGCTCCTGGTATTGCAAACGTCTATAGGCGACGGTAACCACCTTCCAATCAAGTGGGCCGTCCACCTGTTTGCCTGCTTCAGGCAATTGTAAAAGAATTTTATGATTTCTCTGTTCCTGCACGCATAAAAGTTATTATCATCTAACTTTTTAAACTAGTGGTCTTCCGTGGTCGAAATTCGACCATAATGTTACAACCTAGGCGCCGACAAAGACAAATTCCACGTACAGACCTGTTGAAGCACATGTTATTACCTGTCCGCATTTGAACTAATTGTAATCCTTTTATGATCGTCTTCTTTTGTTCACTTATTTATTGCATTCGTTTGTAATTATTGTGGAGAATATGCTAATGTCCTATTGTACTCGCTCATTAGCATCATTAGCCAGGTGTTGTGGATTCTTTTGCCTTTGTGGAGTATAAAACGATGGCCTGATGGAGAGAGGGAATAATTGGGCTACGACTACGATACGGGCGTGACGTGTGTACTACATTCGGGAATCTAATAGTGACGGACTTTTTTTAATTGAATTACGACCTTCTGCATTATGTTTGGATTTGTTGTGTTCGGTTATATTTGTATCTGTGTAATACGTGTTTGTATAGTTCTAATAAACTCTATAGAAATTCTAACGGCATTTTAAGTCGAGTTATAATCACAGATTTCGCCAGGGCTACACTGTTAATTTGACTTTAACAACAAACAAAAGAGTATGTATGCGTGTGTGTCAAATACATGGTAGTGTGTGTAATGTTTTTTTTTATTGATTTAATGTATTTTTTATGCATAATTTAAAAAATATTAGCATTCTGCACTCCTTCTCTGTATAAACCATAAGTGTGCGAAATTTCATACTTCTCCGTCCGCGCAATTTTAGTAAAAAGGGGTACAAAGTTTTTGCTTCGCGTATAATGATATTCTGAATTTTATTACACGCCTGAAAACACATTCTCTACGAAAATATTAATATGGGAAATTCGAGGCCTGCGCGTCTATCGTAAGTAATCCTACTGTTCGAAAATCAAACGTCAGAAAGAGATAGATATAGTCGGCCATCTTAATCTAAAGACAGGAAATAGCCAGTCCGCGGCGGACATGTCCGGATTCAACCGGTCAGTAATGTAAAGTGGCCGTTGTGGGTCGAATGTTTTTTCTAGTACTCTTGTGTTTAGTTTGGATCGAAGGTCGGTTTCAGTTCAAGAGCGTAGCGATTTAAAGTATTCAATGGAGTTTTGGACAACGATCGGTTACATTAATATGGAAAGCGGTTACCATCGCCTATGAACATTTGCAACACCAAAGGTGCTATAAATGCGCTGCTGCTCTCTTAAGGGAGGCTGGAACCTGGTCACTAATGCCGGAACACAACTCAAGGTTGTTATGACGACAAACTTTAGACCAGGGGTGGTAGCTATCTAGTCGGGCAAATGCCCTACCACCTGGCTGTGGGTTGTTTTGTCGCCTCTTACGACAGGCCGCCCGGCCGCAGGAAATTGTATTCTTTCTCCGTTCCTGCACGGATATACCAATAGGGGCTTTTCTAATTTCTTATCAAATAGAGAAAAGGCGTGTATTATTTTTAATTAATTAGTGTAAATTATACCCATATTTTTGAAATGAAACTTCTGTATAGACGGGGTATATTAGGATTTATTCTGTCACGAAAAATCGTTACGGCCGTGGTGAAAGCATAGTTTTTTTGGTTCCGGATCGAATTCAGTTTTTTTGTTTACATACATACATACATACATAACTTCACGCCAGTTCCCTTGTGGGGTAGGCACGAACAACAGAGTGCCATTTAGGCTTATTCTTACACACCTCACTTGCCTCTTTGACATTCATAACTCTTGTCATGCACGCTCGTCTGTTCTTAAGGCTCCTGACATCACCTTCTGCTAGTACAAGACAATTTTTTGTTTAATAGAATAAAATATATTTAAATACAAAATGCATTAATTAAAATGTACCTAACCGAACCAAATCATAACTTGAAGTAAACCTGCGAAAAATCGAAATATGTGCTGGGACACATAGTAGAAGTGAAGCTTCAACGGACAAGTGGCAAAACGAATCGCAACAAAATTTTAAACTGACGTTTTACGGGCAGGTTTTCAAATTGGCTAAGTACATTAACAATCTCATAAATAAACATATTTACAAGTAAAAAATGTACTAGCAGATGATGATGTCAGGAGCCTTAAGAACAGACGAGCGTGCATGACAAGAGTTATGAATGTCAAAGAAGCAAGTGAGGTGTGTAAGAATAAGCCTGAATGGCGCGCTGTTGTTCGTGCCTACCCCGCAAGGGAACTGGCGTGAAGTTATGTATGCATGTATGTATGTATGTATGTAAAAGATGTAGTCCAGATCGCTGTCGGTGGGGAGGGTTCCCAAAATTTAAATTATATTATAATAATTATAATATACAGATATTGAAATTACATACAAAATTTCGAAGTAAAAAAACATTGAAAATATCATCCGCCTATTATTCACCAGTGTGACCACACCTTAACAAAAGGTCATGTAAGTAGGAGCAGACCCTTAATTGTTCGGACGGTTTACGGACTCTGTGACTTTACCGAGTTTATGTTTATGAGGAGTTTTTGTATACATGTAAATAATGAGTTAAATGAGAAAAAAACATTAATTTTGTAACCTACTACTTTTGGTTTGCGTAGCCATTTTGGTAAAGGCAGGAGTTTTATATTGCTATGTCCGTCCGTCTGTCTGTCTTTATATATCACTAGCTTCTGCCCGCGACTTCGTCCGCGTGAAATAGTAAAAAAAGTAAGTTAAAAAAAACCCCCGATTTTAAAACACTATTCATTGGTGCTCCGCTCCTATTGGTCTTAGCGTGATGATATATAGCCTATAGCCTTCCTCAATAAATGGGCTATCTAACATTAAAAGATTTTTTCAAATCAGACTAGTAGTTCCTGAGATTACCGCGCTCAAACAAACTCTTCAGCTTTATATATTAGTATACGATGTGTATTTTTTAGAGCCTACAGATTTTTTATATTGTTATAAGTTCGCGTTTGACCATTGCCTAACTTGATGTTGAGTGATGACTCGGTCTAGGATGGAGCATACTTACCTAGAAGATATTGTTGCAAGCCGATACTAATCATTTGCAGATGTCTTATTACCCCTTCGAATTTTAGAGATCTATTGTTCGCGCTAATCTCTTTGTTCACGCCGCCGTAAGACGTCATAAAACCTTCTTTCCTCTATTCGTATTTTATGCGAATTCTTGGAAGCCATTTAACGATGTGAGTCTGTCTCTAATTTACAAATGAATGAGAGTTGGTCAGTTGGGAAATGCGCCAGTCATGTTCTGACTGCGAACGAGGCGTCACCTAGTGCACTTTCAGAGCGAATATCTTATTTTTCTGCCCTACAGCTAGGTTTTGTTGTATTCGGCTATACTTGTAAGAAATGTAAATTTCGTATGTGTGCTTTTAATAAACTTTGTGATAATTCAACGGTATTTTCGAATTTACATCCTACAAATCCGCTACAAACTCGTAACAACACGTATACATTATTGACTTGAAAACTCTTAGATTGTATTTGTCATCAAAAATAGACTCCGGCAACTTATTTCATTCTTCGGCAATGTTCACCAGAAAAGATGAACCAAAGCGCTATTTCTTCAGTGTTTCCACCATGAATATATAGATCCACCATATATATATATATATATATATATATATATATATATATATATATATATATATATATATATATATATATATATATATATATATATATATATATATATATATATATGTGTATACATATATGTATATATATATGTATAGATTATCACAATTTGTTTGTCGCATTTTCAGCAAACAAGGTTTACACTCATCATATTTTTTTAAGTAGAGTAAACGCGGTTGAGATGCGAGCACTGCGCAAAATCTGCGGAGTGACGCTCGCGGACCGCGTTCGTAATACCGAAGTAAGAAAGAGAGTTGGTCTGAAAGAGAGTGTCGGGGTGAAGGTAAGGAAAGGAAAGCTCCGGTTGTTCGGGCATGTCGAAAGAATGCATGATGAAAGAATGACTAAACAGATATACAATGCAAAAGTGGATGGATGCAGAAGTCGTGGAAGGCCACGACACACCTTCCATGATCAAATTGATCGTGTACTAGCGGAGGGTGATGTCAGGAGCCTTAAGAACAGACGAGTGTGCATGACAAGAGTTATGAATGTCAAAGAAGCAAGTGAGGTGTGTAAGAATAAGCCTCAATAGCGCTCTGTTGCTCGTGCCTACCCCGCAAGGGAACAGGCGTGAAGTTATGTATGTATGTACTACTTTGAAAATAGCCTAAACTTGAAATAAGATTAAAGGAAAGCAATATCAAAGAAAGTTGTAAGCAATTTGGCTGCGATCCTAAAAATATATGTACCGTATGAACATTGTGCAAAACAGGGGGATGTGCATCGGGGGTAGACAGGGGTAATATTGCTTCAAGCGTGCCATTTGCCCCATTTGTTCTATTAAGATGCCATAATTCTCTCCTTTGTTACGTCCTTTTGTTATTTTTATTAATGCCACGACTCTAGAAAATAGACATAGACATAGACATAGACCACACTTTATTGTTCACCAAAACAAAAATTACAAAAAAAAATGTACAACAAGACAATAGTTACTAGGTAAAACAAAAGGCGGCCTTATCGCTAAAAGCGATCTCTT
This sequence comes from Dendrolimus kikuchii, assembly GCA_019925095.2. Lineage (NCBI taxonomy): Eukaryota > Metazoa > Arthropoda > Insecta > Lepidoptera > Lasiocampidae > Dendrolimus > Dendrolimus kikuchii. Next base: position 23,914,087 of record CM034397.1, read on the forward strand.
CCAGGCAACCTGACTCAAAGCAAATTCTTAAATTATCTGTAATTATTATGCAACAAAGAAAAGGAAAAAAGAAAAAATATGACATACATGGACAGCAGATTACAGTCTATATTGTAAACTAGCACATACATTATTGCGTAAGACTTACATAATGATTCCTAAGTGAATTTTTAAATATGGCAAAGGATTTAGCTTTTCTGACATCAGTGGGCAAAGAGTTCCAAAGTAAAATAGTTATCTATAATATTATACAATTCTAAACATGCCGTCTTTTTTTTTATTGCAGGAGATCAGCAGACAGGCAGACGGCCCACTTGATGAAAAGCGTGTCTGTACATTAAAGCTAATTTAAAAAATAAATCAACTGAAAAATATACTATATAAACGATGGAGAACATGTTGCATTTTTTTTAGATTTCTTGTGTTTGTCTGTTTGTTTGGGACTCACGTAAAACTACCGAGCCGATATCGATGCGGTTTTTGTTGATCGACAGCAAATTCTGCGCTATTTTTTAACCCGGGAATTCCAAGGAGATTCGATTATACAGCTTATTTATTCTCGTAATGTGAAACTCTTTGGTGGAATTCGTAAGTATATTTTTTCTTAAGCTAACTTTCGAACAATGTATACAGGCTTCGTAAATGCATCTTTTAAGCAGAGGTGACTTATTTAGGCACAGTGCCTAAATAGGCCTTTCACCCAAGGTCAACGCTCAGCTTTTCATTTCGTATAGTAAGAAAGTAAATAAAAATTGATTAGTTAAAGTTTAACTAATCAGTTTTTATTTCATTAGAATAGTCGTTGTTAGTTTAACTGTTAAACTGACAACTATTTACCTAATGAAATCGGGCGTCAAACCCTTTTCTAAATCTGATGAAACGTAAAGTAATTTTTTTTCTGTGGCGATCTACCAGCCATATTTTTTTTTTGTCACAAGATAGTAAATATTTAGCTCAAAATGTAAATTAAATAATAATTTAGTGAAAAGTCATTTATAAGTATAAAATGATGTTACAAAAAATTTGATTTTTTTTTATTACAATTTATGGCGCGATTTAACACTGGCTGTTAAAAAAAGTTGGGACCATGATTCGTATGTATTATCTATGGTTCGCATGGTTTACAAATTTATTTATTTTTAGGAATTTTTGGCGGGAACTGAAAGGAGACGTTGTGATGTGCAGTTTTATTTTCTAAAAATGTGTAAAATTACTCTAAAATGAACAATAGTTGTAGGATATCGATAGTTTTTGAGTAGTTTTAGTACTTTACAAATACATTGCATGCGCAAAACAGATTGTAGGAAAGTTTTAATGACTTGCTTACTGACACTCGGTTATGAAGAGACTGAAAATTTAACTAAACAGCATATATTATAACATAATAAATAATCAGCATTAAATATACCCGTATTTAGTTCATATACACAATAAGACACAAACACTAAACACACATACTCAAACACACAGACACTTAGACACACATTCTCTTAAACGCACGCGCGTACTTACTTACATTCGCTTATTCATCTAAGCATAAAAATGCACACTTTATATTTTTAATATTTACATTTTCTTTAGTTCGATCTCTTAAGAAAACTATGTACTGTACGAGAGGCAGAGGTCAGGAGTTTCTATAGGACGGGGCTTTCTCAGTTTGGACTCCTGTCTCCTGTATAACAACATTATTTAACTAAGACTTGTATTTTTGGGAGAAAATAAAAATTATAATTATTAAAAAAAAAGTTTTTGAATAGTAATTATGCGTTTTGTGAGAAATGTGAACTGTATAGTCAAATGTGACCTTTCCAGTTTTCACAAGAACTCCGTTGAATGGTGTGGATTGTAGCCTACAATACAACTGCGCCTGGCTTAAAGGCCTAGTTGCTAAGCCTTAACCATTAAAAAAAAATATTTGACAGCAGGGAGATTCGCTTTTCACGGACGAAAAGTGCTATTTTCATCCCTAGGCAACTTCAAGTGTATATGAGAAATGAAAGTATATTTCTTAAACATTCTAATAGCCTATATAAAAAGCAAAATTACGTGCCAAGTTATATCTGGAATTTGTCTGGAGTGCATCCGAGGAGCGATATTCATGGAGCACGGGAGGGTTATCCTTTAAAAAATATGCGTCGTTTGGCCATAAAGTGCACCTGCCACCGCATCGGCGGGTTAGCACCAACTTTCCTATATAACGCAAGTTTTTTCCCTAAAATCTTGGCTACGGTCCCATTGATGCACTCCCGTTGCTGTATCGTTATTACATCCTAGTATTACATTGAATAGAATACATACATACATACATACATATTTAAAAAATCTGTTATAAAAATAAGATTTAAGATATAAATAGAATATGAAATATAAAAAAAAAACAATTTTTAGCTAGACGTGTTGCTGGGGAGTTTCTTGCCGCTTTTTCTCCGTAACAGCATCAACACGTTGCGAAGCGGCGTACATAGAATAGGAAGTAATAAAACTACGTTTTAACGGTTTTAAGCGTGGTAATTTATTTGATGCGTGAATGTGCGTGTGAATGGAGCGTTAGGTAAACTTCTAGGCGCTAAGAACCTCAGCCAGAAGGCCCAGCTCGCCGTACACAACGCGGTGCTGGTACCTACGCTCACGTATGGATGCGAGAGTTGGGTATGGAAGAGAGAGCATGAAAGTAGAGTAAACGCGGTCGAGATGCGAGCACTGCGCAAAATCTGCGGAGTGACGCTCGCGGACCGCGTTCGTAATACCGAAGTAAGAAAGAGAGTTGGTCTGAAAGAGAGTGTCGGGGTGAAGGTAAGGAAAGGAATGCTCCGGTGGTTCGGGTATGTGGAAAGAATGCATGATGAAAGAATGACTAAACAGATATACAATGCAAAAGTGGATGAATGTAGAAGTCGTGGAAGGCCACGACACACCTTCCATGATCAAATTGATCGTGTACTAGCAGAAGGTGATGTCAGGAGCCTTAAGAACAGACGAGTGTGCATGACAAGAGTTATGAATGTCAAAGAGGCAAGTGAGGTGTGTAAGAATAAGCCTAAATGGCACTCTGTTGTTCGTGCCTACCCCGCAAGGGAGCTGGCGTGAAGTTATGTATGTATGTATGTATGTAATTTATTTGATTTTTGGCTATTCCGACGTTTCGGTCACTTTTCAGTGGCCGTGATCACGGAAGACACAGATGTCAAGTGTCAACGAGTATTGTTAAAGTTTTATTTAGCCTACCGCCAACTTGTTTATTTTAATTATTTAGTTTTAGTTTTGTTTATGGTTATTAGAGTTCTAATCAAATTCAAATCAGACCAGTAGTTCCAGAGATTAGCGCGTTCAAGCAAACAAGCAAACAAACTCTTCAGCTTTATATATTAATATAGATAAGATTAAGGTTATTTGTGCAGGAACGGATAAAGAATACAATTTCCTGCAGCCGGGCGGCCTGTCGTAAGAGGCGACCAAACAACCCACAGCCAGGTGGTAGGGCATTTGCCCGACTTGATGGCTTCCATCCCTGGTCTAAAGTATGTCGCCATAACAACCTTGAGTTGTGTTCCGGCATCAGTGACCAGGTTCCAGTCTCCCTAAAGAGAGCAGCAGCGCATTTGTAGCACCGTTGCAAATGTCCATAGGCGATGGTAACCGCTTTCCATCGAGTGGGCCGTCTGCCTGTCTACTGAACTCCTGCAATAAAAAAATATAGGCCCGGACGAACATCGGGGGTAGACAAGCGACACAAGAAAAATAAAATATATACAGAGGGTACTATAAGAATTTATCAATCAATATTATTGTAATTCATTCCTGTGATGTAAAAATCCAGATTTTTAGATAATAGTCATGCCTCTGCTATTGCCCCCAGGAAAAATTATAACTGCCCAAATAGAACAAGTAAAACTCTATTAAATTCTCGAAAAAACCTCGAACATCCATCAATACTTGACGAGGGGCTGCCGACACGTGTACATATACATAGGGTGTATTCGCAAAAAGTTGAAATAGGTCCCAAAAACTTTCTACAGTCTATAATGTCGGAGCAAACAGACGAATAAATCGATTAGGTATTTTATTAACAAAGTTTGGTTTTCGAGATTTTTAACGGACTTTTTTAACCGTTTTACAAATCGGATTTTAACATGTCGACTTTCTCTTGCTGAATTGGTGAAGGTTAAGAATACATTTTGATAATATTTTCTTAAGTTTTCGCGACTTGTATACATAATAAAACTGCGTGTTAACGGTTTTAAGCGCGGTGATTTTATTTAATTTTGGTTTTTCCGACGTTTCGGCTACTTTTCAGTGGCCGTGATCACGGAAGACAAAGATGTCTAGTGTCAACGAGTATTGTTAAAGTTTTATTTAGCCTACCGCCAACTTGTTTACTCTATGGGAGCCTAATCTAATTTACTACCGCTTCGCAACATGTTATGGCTTGAAGAGAAGAAGCGGCGCAAGAAACTCTTCAGCAAACATGCCTAGCTCTAATAATTTTATATAATATTAAAATGGGTGGAAGCAAAATAAAAGTAATTATCAGTCGAGTTGGTTTGTGTTCCGTTGCACGCAGAAAGAGCTCACAGTGTCTTGAGGTCTGGCAGCTGGTTTTTGCTGGGTTTGGATCTTAATAGTTTTGATGATTGGATCCCAAACAGGTGGTACTTGCCGAAACGTCGGAAAAACCAAAATCAAATAAAATTACCGCGCTTAAAACCGTTAAAACGTGGTTTTATTATGAATAAATTTTGAATTTGATTTCAAAACGTTTCCGAATTAGTCGAATAGAAACATAGACGCATCGATTAAATTAAAAATATTGATTACTTTACTGTGGTATAATATTTACCCAAAAAAAATTGATACGACGAACATAGGTTGAATCTATAATCCTTTCAAGAACATCTGTTTATTGCCTTTGGTGTCTAACTTATCTGTAACTCTTGTAATGGTTGTCTTAATTGTTCACTGTCATTTGTTTGGGGTCATTTTCAAACTATTGTTAATCGCTGATCTCTTTGTGTGTTTTTTTTATTGCAGGAGATCAGCAAACAGGCGGACGGCCCACTTGATAGAAAGCGGTTACCATCGCCTATGGACATTTGCAACAGCAAAGTTGCTACAAATGCGCTGCTCTCTTAAGGGAGACTGGAACCTGGTCACTAATGCCGGAACACAACTCAAGGTTATTATGACGACATACTTTAGACCAGGGGTGGTAGCCATCCAGTCGGGCAAATGCCCTACGACCTGGCTGTGGTTTGTTAAGTCGCCTCTTACGACAGGCCGCCTGGCCGCAGGAAATTGTATTCTTTCTCCGTTCCTGCATGGATAAAAAGTTACCGTCGCCTATGGACGTTTGCAACACCAGGGGTGTCGCCAACGCGTTGCTGACCTCTAAGAAATTTTATAACGCCCTTCTTAAAGAACCCCATGTCATAGAGCAAAGGGAAGACCGTGGTGGGAAGTTCTCTCCAGATCATTCTTGTACGCGGAATAAATGTTCCAAAGAACCATGTCGTAGTTGAGGGTGGGAGCTCAAGGAAATGGGGTTGAATATCCCGTCGCTGGCGAGCGGTGCGGTTGTAAAACCAGTTCAAACAGTTCCTCGGAACACTCCCCGTTGTACAGGCGGTAAAATACGCAGAGGGACGCAAAGTCTCTTCGAAGGCTAAGCGATTCTAAGCCGCCTGTTAGTATGGGATCGTCGACGATACGAACGGCGCGACGCTGGATGATGTCGAGGGGGTCAGTCTGGTAAGCTGGTGCTCCGGCCCATAGATGTGAGCAGTACTAAATATGCGGTCTGATCTGCGCTTTGTAGTCTACATATGTTTATTGTAATTTATAAGGTCGACCCGTTAAGTCAGAGTTAGTATACATTCTTTAATATAATATGAGTTTTAAAATTAAATATTAAAAAAACGTCTTAAAAACTAATTGCAGACTTTGAGCATTTGAATTACTGATTGCAGTATTGATAATAAATAAATAATAGCAGCCCATAAATGTCCCACTGCTGGGCTTGGCCCTCCCACTATAGGGAAACGGACAGTATACCCGCCACGCTTGTCCAAGCCGGCTTGGCAGGTTTGACACATCGGTTATCTCGATGTGCAGGTTGCATCACGATGTTTTCCATCACCGTTATTAGCACGTGGTAATTGTAACAATATGCACATTAGGTCAGAAAACTGCCTAAGCGGTGCATGCGTTCCAGCCAGGATCGAATCCGCGCCCTTTGGGCCTGGGACGTGTGCGCTAGCCACTACGCTACCACGACTTACAGTATTGGTTTATTGTTAATTGCTCCGTTTATGACGTTTATACGAGGGTTCTTACACATCGTTCTCTAGGGACCTCTGAGAGACGAGGGTGTCAAGTTTGTACAATCAAATTACGAAGGGCATTAAATAGACCATTATTAGGTCGTTAACTCATGCTGACGGTTAAGGAAAATATCCTTAGTGCGTTAGAACAACCTTCTAGTTAGTATTGGACTGGAAATACAGTGTAAACTCTATATAACGAAACTGAAGTGAAGGAATGCTCCGGTGGTTCGGGCATGTGGAAAGAATGCATGATGAAAGATTGACTACACAGATATACAATGCAAAAGTGGATGGATGCAGAAGTCTTGGAAGGCCACGACACGCCTTCCATGATCAAATTGATCGTGTACTAGCAGAAGGTGATGTCAGGACCCATAAGAACAGACGAGCGTGCATGACAAGAGTTATGAATGTCAAAGAAGCAAGTGAGGTGTGTAAGAATAAGCCTAAATGGCGCTCTGTTGTTCGTGCCTACCCCGCAAGGGAACTGGCGTGAAGTTATGTATGTATGTATGAATTAACTGTGCATTTTATGGCTTTATAGAGAGTTGTCGTTAAATGGAGAGGTCTGTTATTTTTGTGTGGCATTTTTTTTCCTGCACCAGTAAGTTTGTTGTATTTTTTTACTTATTTTATTCATATCTTGTGATATTGAGGTTTCTTGTTGATAAAGGAAGTCCTTAGAATTGTCGGTATTTCGGAATTTCTTTGAAATTTCGGTATGCATGATGCCGACAGTCGAGTTTAATACGGGCTAGGATAATAAAGCGATACAAGAAGATACATAGCTGCACAGCTTTTACTAATTTTGACAACTTAAAAGTTACTTTTTATTACTTAATTGTTGTCATTATTGAGAGTGGGTTTACACCCACTCTGCTAATGCTATATAGAGTTTATCATCGTATGGAAGACAAGCTAAACCAACCAAATAACCAATAATAATAATTGTGATAATGTGTTTAATCAAAAAGACATCTTAAAGAAAGTTTGTAATTTGACGTCGTTCGCGTGGAATTTGCTTTGAAAACCCTCCGATTTTGAAACATTCTTCATTGGTGCTCCGCTCCTGATGGTCTTAGCGTGATGATATATAGCCTATAGCCTTCCTCGATAAATGGGCTATCCAACACTGAAAGAATTTTTCAAATCAGACCAGCTAATACTTACATTTTAAATATCGCGATATCTTTTGAATGAAACGTCCGAATTGAATAATTCAAAAAGTTCTAGAAAGGTATTGAATTCGTCTTGAATATGGAGTAATTTATTTTGATAAGGATTAATACCAAGGTACAAAATAAAGAGTTTCTGAAGCGACGGCATTTTAATTATTTAAAAAAATAAAAGAAAACACTTATTGTGAGATAACTACAATAGTTAGACATATGGTTACGCAATATTTTTTGTAGACAATTATATGTTCTGCAAAGTGGTAGTACAAAAACTGAAAGAATTTTTCAAATCGGTTTAGCGGTTCCTAAGATTAGCGCGTTTAACAAACAAACTCTTCAGCTTTATAATATTAGTATAGATACGTATTCGGAATATATCCAAGATCATACATACAACAGTGTTTAAATAGTGTATGGACTACATAAGTCACATCGGTGCAATTAAATATTTAAATGAGTGCGCCGGAGTCGCTTTAATTAGACACAGCTTTACGGCCTGCGGAAGCCTAAGGCTGAGGATGCTATGAGAGCTAACTGAATCTTTAATAAGTATTACTCTGAATTTCAAGTTTATTTAACGGATACATTTTATTTTGCAACTTATTTCTGACTGGATACATAGACACATTCATTCTTTAGATTACAAGATATTGAAATTGCTAGAATTATCTAGTAAATATGTTAGGATATTTCATAGCCCCTTCGATAAAAACTTTCAGACAGTCTGAGAGAAAACAATTTTAAAAATGGTACTTTATAATTAAACATCGTATAAATAGTAGTTTTTACTTTGACTATGGCATTTATTTTGATATCACAAACAGACAATACCGACACTTCAATTTTATTGGTGAGTAAAGACCAAGATAAAACAAAAGTAAATAAATATATATTTATATATATATGTATATATATATATATATATATATATATATATATATATATATATATATATATATATATATATATATATATATATATATATATATATATATATAAATACGTGAAGCAAAAACTTTGTAGCCCTTTTTACGAAAATTGCGCGGATGGAATAGTATGAAATTTTGCACACATAGTTTATATAGAGAAAGCGACGAATGCTAATATTTAGTTATGCATAAAAAATACATTATATCAATAAAAAAACATTAAACACACTACCATGTATTTGACACACACACGCATGTATACTCTTTTGTTTATTGTTCAAGTCAAATTAAAAGTGTAGCCTTGGAAAACTCTGTGATTATAGAATATAGTCTTTGACATTAATTATTATGGTCGAATTTGGACCACGGACGACCACTAGTTTAATTAAATATGTAGATATAGTTAAGCGTGTCACTGAAGTCGCAGCATGAGCCGGCCACCGCACCGCGTCGCACCTGCACAAACATTAAGTACAGTTTAATAATATCAATATTACGAGATAGTAATGTTTTATTGCTAGTCGTACAAAAATTTAAAACATCTTTACTTTTTTCACATTTTCACCAAGTGTACCACGAGCCTGCTACTTCGTTAGGCTAAGTGCAGCGGTCACTCGATTAATTACGCATACATGCGGGTACCTGGTTTTTGTCTCAGAACTTTCTCACTGAGACATTTCTGTGGGACAACGCTCGTTTGGCTAACAGCATACACTAATCCGCATAACTATCTATAGTATATATATATATATATAGTATCTATATATAGTATCTATATATAGTATCTATATATAGTATCTATATATAGTATCTATATATAGTATCTATATATAGTATCTATATATAGTATCTATATATAGTATCTATCTATAGTACTAGAGACGAATGAGTGGTTGAAATTCGATTGTAATTATTTATTGAAGTGATAACTTCTTATGGGAGGGTAAACCGCTTGGTTACGTAACGCGTTATGGTACCAGTCTGTCTGGCTTCCCTTTCTCTCACGCATACGGCAACGGTAGGCAGGCTCCTCCTCTCTCACTCTAACCCACAGCGCTAGCCGTACTTCGGTAATTAGATTAAATAATGATACTAATAATGTACATACACAACATTTTAATACACACATTCAAGAATAAAAGATTTTATTAATAAATAACCTTTCCTTACATTATCATATTAATATACATAAAATTTAAGTAACAACCTAAGCTTTTCTCAAGTTAAACAATTTCAATATTAAATAGTTCAACTTAGATTAGTTTAAGATATCACTTCTGTCGGGCGTCCCGAGACGCACATTTTTGTTTTTTTTATTAAATAGTATTATTATACGGCCTCTGTGGTTCAGTGGGCTAATCCTTTGCCGGCCTACCTCACTGCAACGCAGAGGCTCCGGGTTCGATTCCTGGTATAGTACATTTCGGAAACGTATTTTCTCCGTTATTTACTATGGTCTGGGTGTCTGGGATCGGCCCCAGAGTAGTCCGTGGTATATTAGCCATAACACAAGCGTAAGTTGCTTAATTTGGGGATATACAATATGTGTGTTTGTCTGCCGATTATTTATTTATTATTATTATTAAAACCCAGGCACGTGTCTCTTCTCTGCCAAAAGGAGTGCCATCAACTTTACTCCTACTTTTCGAGGTGTATCCATACCAGTAGCAGACAGTCTCAGCTTCTTGGCATCTCCTTAAAGAAACTCTAGACATTACGCAACTTCAGCTGCTGAATACCAAGCACAAGTACGGTCTTACATGGAATACTGCTCTCATCTTTGGGATGACTTGGCCAAATACCAGCTGGAGACACTCGAGTCAATAGAGAAAAGAGCTAGGAAGCTGATACGCAATGACAGACTATTCGATGAGAGGCTTCAGAGCCTAAATCATCGACGTCAAGTCGCTAGTTTGTCGGTATTATATAGGATACACTTCGGCGAGTCTGCCACGGAATCCCTCACCATTTTACCACCGGACAAGCAGACGTACGAGCTCTTGTCACCGATATTTTTTTTATTTTTTTTTATTGCAGGAGATCAGCAGACAGGCAGACGGCCCACTTGATGGAAAGCGGTTACCATCGCCTATGGACATTTGCAACACCAAAGTTGCTACAAATGCGCTGCTGCTCTCTTAAGAGAAACTGGAACCTGGTCACTAATGCCGGAACACAACTCAAGGTTCTTATGGCGACATCTTTTAGACCAGGGGTGGTAGCCATCCAGTCGGGCAAATGCCCTACCACCTGGCTGTGGGTTGTTAAGTCGCCTCTTACGACAGGCCGCCCCAACGCAGGAAATTGTATTCTTTCTCCGTTCCTGCACGGATATGTTGGAAATAGCATTAAGGCGGACGAAATGCTATGCTTCCACTTTTATCATACGTACCGCTGAAGAGTGGAACTCTTTACCGTCGTCTGTCTTTCCTGGTACAATCTTCTTGATAAGCGTGCTCCACCTCAGACTGCATTTCCACCTGACATCAGGCGCGATGAAACTAATAATCGGCAGTCAACACACACACATTGTATATACATACATACATATATAACTTCACGCCAGTTCCCTTGCGGGGTAGGCACGAACAACAGAGCGCCATACAGGCTTATTCTAACACACCTCACTTGCTTCTTTGACATCATAACTCTTGTCATGCTCTCTCTTCCATACCCAACTCTCGCTTCCATACGTGAGCCATACATTCCATACATTGTATATGCTCCAGTAAATCAAGTTACGCTTTTGTTGTGGGTAATATATACAACGGAACACTCTGAGGCCGACCTAAAGTAAATAACGGATAGGCGGTTACGAAGTTTAGCATACCAGGGATCAAACCCGGAGCGTCTGGATTCCAGTGAGATAGGCCGGCAAAGGCTTACACCACTCAACCACATAGGCCGTGTTGAACAGCTATCGTCACTTTCATCCGTGCAGAAACGAGGAATGAATACAATTTCTTACGACCGGGTGGCCTATCGTAAGAGGCGACAATACAACCCAGGTGGCAGGTTATTGTCCCGTTTGGACGGCGACCATCCCTGCTCTAGAATATGCCGCTATAACAACCATAAATTGTGATCCGGAATTTGTGGCCAGGTTCCAGTCTTCCTTTCAAGACCGCCAGCACATTGATAGCACCTTTGGTGTTGCAAATGTCCACAAGACATGATAACTGCTTTCCATCAGGTGGTATCCTCTGCCTGTCTGCTGTACTCATGCAATAAAAAAATTAAATTAGAGTATTTTTTATCCGTGCAGGAACGGAGAAAGAATACAATTTCCTGCGTTGGGGCGCCCTGTCGTAAGAGGCGACTTAACAACCCACAGCCAGGTGGTAGGGCATCGCCCGACTGCATGGCTACCACCCCTGGTCTAAAGTATGTCGCCATAACAACCTTGAGTTGTGTTACGGCATTAGTGACCAGGTTCCAGTCTCCCTTAAGAGAGTAGCAGCGCATTTGTAGCAACTTTGGTGTTGCAAATGTCCATAGGCGATGGTGACCGCTTTCCTTCAAGTGGCCGTCTGCCTGTCTGCTGATCGTTCCCTAGCGAAAAGACTAAAACAGTCGATATATTTCATATCTATGGAACTAGTTTTTGTGCAGCAATTGCCAAGAACTTATTTTTTTCATATTAAAACGCACAAGATTAATTCCAGAGGTAAACCAAGTAAAAGATGACAACCTGTAAACTTATATATCTACAGTATTCACCCCACGCAGTGTGTTCGGAGTAAATTTAATTAAAAATGCAAATACAGAACATGAAGACGCTGTAAAGCTAAATTAAGCTCCAAGTTGGCAATTAGATGCTGTGGTTAAATGGAAAATATCTACTATTCATCAGGTGTTAGGTTCAATCCCAAATATGTATTTTAATAACAAATTTTTAGTATTTAATTCACTTTTAGATGATTTTTTTCTCGTTAGTTTTTAACCGACTTCAAAAAAAGGAGGAGGTTCTTAATTCGTTGGGATATTTTTTTTATGTATGTTCACCGATTACTCCGAGATTTATGATCCGATTTACGTGATTCTTTTTTTGTTCGACGCGGAATAGCTGCCATTTGGTCCCCTAAAAATTTGATATAGTTTGGCCCAGTAGTTTTCACTTTATGAACATTTTTTTATGAAAAAATTTCCATTCCGTTCCATATGTACACCGATTACGCTGAGATTTATGATCCGATTTACGTGATTCTTGTTTAGTTCGATGCGGAATAGTTGCCATTTGGTCCCCTAAAAATTTAACATAGTTTGGCCCAGTAGTTTTCATTTTACGAACATTTTTTTGTTCCCGTTTCTTGGGACCTATATTTTTTAAGGAGCGCGGCACCTTTCGTAGGTCTACCCATACATAGCTAGACACTAAAAAATAACAAATAAAATAAAAAAACTATGTTTAAAAAACCGACTTCAAAAACTGAAAAACTAAAAAGTATAAAATAACTTATTTCTAAAGCTATTATTATTAATATATATTATCTAAAACATCTTTCAGTCGGTGCAAAGTAAAACATAAAAATTACTATATTTTTTGAAAATTACTAAGCACCGACTTTAAAATGTTTTAGATAATATATATTAATAATAATAGATTTAGAAATAAGTTATTTTATACATTTTAGTTTTTGAAGTCGGTTTTTTTAAACGAAGTTTTTTTATTTTTCATTATCTTTACTATAGAAAATATAGTCATAATTTTAAAATAACAATATCTTCTTAATGTATAAAATCTCATGTCGCGGTGTTAGTTACCCAACTCCTCCGAAATGGCTGAACCGATTTGTATGAAATTTTGTGTGCATATCGGGTAGGTGTGAGAATCGGCCAACATCTATCATACCCCTTGAATGATTAGGGTGACCCACCCCTAAATATTTTGTTTTTGACAAAATTTCTTATTTATATTTTATTATGATTTAGCATTGAAAAATGCATACAACCCTAAATTTTCATTGTTCTACCACCAACCCCTATTATTTAATAGCGATATAAGTACTTTCATAATTTTCTACTGGGATGATTTGGATTCACATTTGAACCAGGTAGATGGCGCTGCAATCGGGTACCAGAATTTAAGTATTTTTTGTTGTTGTATGTGTCCAAGTTCGTCCCGGAATGGTTTAAATTAACGATTGGACCCAGTAGTTGGCGCCGCGATACTCCTAAACGGTGGGCCTGATTTAGATGAAATTTTTTATATGTTCAAGTGGATTTGAGCACTCTCAAATCCACTTGAACGATTTAGATTAACATTTGACCCCGGTAGATGGCGCTGGAATAGGGTTCTAGTTTTTTATTTTTTTTATAAAGGCTGTGGTCAACGTCTGCCGGGTACAGCTAGTATATTATAGATAACGGTTAGACATATTTTATACAATAAATAAATACAATTTTAACATAAAACAGTTAGTCTTAAACTACCTTGCTATCATTTTACTTCTAGAATGTCATAGAATAAATTTAATTATTGCTCAAATAGATGTCATAACTTGCTATTTTCAGACAAATCCAGGTGGCTTTGGTGTATTAACAATATTTGATTTACCTGTCAACTGTACCAACAATATGAAGGCTGTAATCCTAATTGCGGTACATCTATCAGTGAACAGCTTAATGCACGTGCTTGTTCCCATTTTAGCACAATAGCCCATGATGGGAGTGTATGAATTGAGTATTTATTTTTTTTATTGCAGGAGATCAGCAGTCAGGCAGACGCCCCACTGGACGGAAAGCGGTTACCATCGCCTATGGACATTTGCAACACCAAAGGTGCTACAAATGCGCTGCAGCTCTCTTAAGGGAGACTGGAACCTGGTCACTAATGCCGGAACAAAACTCAAGGTTGTTGTGGCGGCATGCTCTAGACCAGGGGTGGTAGCCATCCAGTCGGGCAAATACCGTACCACCTGGCAAAGTATTTCAAATAATACCGGGATTAGGGGAATATTTGTTGAACACTCCTGAATTACACTCCTGCAGAGTGACGCTCGCGGACCGCGTTCGTAATACCGAAGTAAGAAAGAGAGTTGGTCTGAAAGAGAGTGTCGGGGTGAAGGTAAGGAAAGGAATGCTCCGGTGGTTCGGGCATGTGGAAAGAATGCATGATGAAAGAATGACTAAACAGATATACAATGCAAAAGTGGATGGATGCAGAAGTCGTGGAAGGCCACGACACACCTTCCATGATCAAATTGATCGTGTACTAGCGGAGGGTGATGTCAGGAGCCTTAAGAACAGACGAGTGTGCATGACGAGAGTTATGAATGTCAAAGAAGCAAGTGAGGTGTGTAAGAATGGGCCTAAATGGCGCTCTGTTGTTCGTGCCTACCCCGCAAGGGAACTGGCGTGAAGTTATGTATGTATGTATGTATGTACTCCAGAATTATGGTCAAAACTCACAAACAAGGGCTAAATGCTGTTATTTCAATATCTTCGCTTTGCGAAGATATTCAAAGTATAATCTCATTGCGACGGTGTCATAAATTTTGTATTCTACTAAGTTCCAATTTTTTAATCATCGGATAAAAGTTACTTATGACATAAATTATATCCTTATTCAATGGACAAGTGAAACAGCTAGTGATGAGAGTAGTACATTTGTCCCGTACAAAATAGATTTGTACTGATGCGGCTCAAAATTTAAATTTGTACCTCACAAATTTTGACCCGTTATTACTCACGCGTCAAATGTAAGGGGAAGTACGGAACGAGGACAACGACCATTACAATAAGGGCGGCCATACACGGACTCCTCGAGCAGTTACCTAGTGATCAACATACACGAACCGCTCTTGCAGTCAAGAGTCAACAACTTGAGGCTGCCATTGATAACTGCTTGAGCAGTTAGTTTAACTACTCGAGAAGTTGGCAATTTCAAATTAGTAGCATCATGGATTTTGAGAAGGAAGCACTTCTGCTGCTTTTGCTCATACGACGACGACGGCGGTGTATAAATAGAAAATTGTGTGGAATGAAGTGCGCCAGAGCGCGAAGGTAACTGCGTGTGAGCAGTCGACAGCTCGAGCAGTCAGTGTATGTCTGACGACTGCTTGACCGCATGATGAAATTTCACCGTGCTCCCAACCGCCCGAAGCAGTAGCAACTGCTTGAGCGGTTCGTGTATGTACGTACGTAGAAGTCTGTAGTTCACTTTGCAGTCGCAGCTTGAATATGGCCTGCCTAACATGTACGACTGCTAGTAAACTGAGGTGACCGAGGGCGATCAAATCCGATTCTTAACGAACATTTCCGAACTAGAAGATTTGTACGGGACAAACGAGGGAATGACGCTCACCGCCTCACCGGCTTCATCGCTTCAAATGTACTGTCGCGGTATAATCCATACAAATCTCCTCGCCTCATTTGAAGTGGTACATTGTATTGGTTTAGTACAAAATATCATGTTACTCTTATAAACTAATTTTAATACATGCGGGCATCTGTTAAAATTAATTCGAAGAAATAATTACGCTTTTCCTAATAAATACCTACAGTTTTTAACGGTTGGGGGCCATCTACAAATTGCGTCACACGAATTTCATGATTCCCATACAGATTAGATTTAGGATCCCTCCCATCCCTTGTCACACTTCCTCTAACCCCCCCTCCTTAGGCGGGCCCTAACTTAAAATGTTATTCTTTGTTTATATAGATGGAGTCTTTTTAAAGAACTATAACAGCGCGCAGAAGGTTTGCCGATGACAACTTACTATTATTGTATTGTATTACATACTATTCGTGTCGTGGTAGCGTAATGGCTAGCACACGCGTCCCAGACCCAAAGGGCGCGGGTTCGATCCTGGCCGGAACGCATGCACCGCTTAGGCAGTTTTCTGACCTAATGTGCATATTGTTACGATTACCACGTGCTAATAACGGTGAAGGAAAACATCGTGATGCAACCTGCACATCAAGATAACCGATGTGTCAAACCTGCCAAGCCGCCTTGGACAAGCGTGGCGGGTATACTGTCCGCTCCCCTATAGTGGGAGGCCCGAGCCCAGCAGTGGGACATTTATGGGCTGCTATTATTATTATATTATATACATACTATTATTGTTTATACTTATGTAAAGTATTTACAATAATAAATTAAAATAATACATTTATTGCAACAACTATTTATGTAACTTTTTTGTCAACTCTACTAACCTTCGACGCGTGACGTCATAAGGCTATAGGCAAACATTCTGCGCACGGGTAGTAAGTACACTTAATTGTTGTTTTATTATTACTAGTGGTCGCCCGTGGTCCAAATTCGATCTTAATAATTATTATTTATATATAAGTTTGAACATTATTTTTTTTATGTTTAAGGCTTGGCAACTAGGCCTTTAAGCCAGGCGCCGTTGTATTGTAGGCTACAATCGACGTTATTCAACGGAGTTCTTGTGAAAACTCGAAAGGCCACATTTAGCTATATAGTTCACATTTCTCACTCAGAACAACGTCTCCTTTCAGTTCCCGCCAAAAACCCAAGAACATTATTAAGGTTCTGTTGTCAAAGACTATACTTCTATAATCACAGATTTCGCCAAGGCTACACTGTTAATTTGACTTTAACAATAAACAAAAGAGTATACATGCGTGTGTGTGTCAAATACATGGTAGTGTGTGTAATGTTTTTTTTATTGATTTAATGTATTTTTGTGCATAATTTAAAACAAATATGAGCATAAAAAATAAAAATAAAAATTCGTTTAAAAAAACCGACTTCATAAACTAAAAAGTATAACATAAAAATTACTATATTTTGAAAATTACTAAGCACCGAGTTTAAGATGTTTTAGATAATATATATTAATAATAATAGCTTTAGAAGTAAGTTATTTTATACTTTTTAGTTTTTGAAGTCGGTTTTTTTAAACGAAGTTTATTTTTATTTTTTTGTTACTTTTTAGTGTCTAGCTATGCATGGGTAGACCTACGAAAGGTGCCACGCTCCTTAAAAAATATAGGTCCCAAGAAATGGGAACAAAAAAAATGTTCGTAAAATGAAAACTACTATGCCAAACTATGTTAAATTTTTAGGGGACCAAATGGCAGCTATTCCGCGTCGAACAAAAAAAGAATCACATAAATCGGATCATAAATCTCGGAGTAATCGGTGAACATACATAAAAAATATCCCGACAAATTGAGAACGTCCTCCTTTTTTTGAAGTCGGTTAAATGGGGGTACAAAGTTTTTGCTGTGTTTTTGCTTCACGTATTAATACATATTTTTGAAGCTTATCTCTTTGTCATACCGGTACGAAACGAAATAGGCATTTCCACAAACAAACCCAAAAAAGAATAACAAAGTTTGATAATTATTTGAAATAATAATAAGGCTGCCGGCTAAGATAATTCAGACCTTATTTCCATTTCCAGAGTATTTTGAGCCCATTGTGTAATTCAATCCGACATTAACATCTCTAGGCGCGATTTTCTCGACAATATCACAACTGGCTTAGAACCTAATTTGCAGTAACAATAGACCTTCAAATAGATATCGTGACTCATACATAATATGTTATTTGCATAATCTGTACCTTAAATCAATCCTATGGCATTTCGACAGGCTAGAACTGCAGTTATTTATCATTGTTACCCAATAACTAGGTTTCGATTTGTGTAATCAAAGGTCTAAAATGTAAATATATATACGTCCTTTTTTTGTATTGTAGGAGATCAGCAGACAGGCAGACGGCCTACTTGATGGCAAGCCGTTACCATCACCTATGTACGTTTGCAACAGCAAAGTTGCTACAAATGCGCTGCTGCTCTTTTAAGGGAGACTGGAACCTGGTCACTAATGCCGGAACACAACTCAAGGTTGTTATGTCGACATACCTTAAACCAGGGGTGGTAGCCATCCAGCGTGGGGGCGTCACGGTGTAGTAACTCTGTTCTAGATCCCGTGACGCCCCGTAAAAGCGTCGATACAGGGGCGCAGGTTTAGGTTTAGTGGGTAGTTTGGCGATCGGTTTCTCGCGACTGCTTCTGTTTGAAGCTAGCGTGGAGAACCGGCCGCCGAGAGTCCCACACACCCTCGATGCATGCTTCTGCGCTGCATTTGGCTCTTCTCCCGAAGAGCCCGAGGACGGTGTCCAAAGACATTCCCCCTGCGTTATAAAAAAAAAAAAGGGGCGGTAGCCATCCAGTCGGGCAAATGCCCTACCACCTGGCTGTGGGTTGTTAAGTCGCCTCTTACGACAGGCCGCCTGGTCGCAGGAAATTGTAATCTTTCTCCGTTCTTGCACGGATAAACGTTTTACGGCCTCAGAAATTAGAGACCTAGAAAGAGATAACTAGAGATAAATAAGTTGAGAGAGATTTCAAAAACTCGCCACGCGAAAAGAAAGCTATATTTAAGCAATCTGAGCCAGAACAAACTCATAACTTTTAATGTTAAAAATAGGATTATGGTGACCGTTTACCATATGCGTTTTAACAACAGCCTCCAATGTGTACTCTCAACGGGATTTATATCAGCATTCCCCATATTACGTAGGCACGTGTCGCGTTATTTATTACGACAAACATTGCCATTATACGTTTTATTAATTGCATTAAAACGTTATTTAAGGCCTAGAATATATTTTTATTTACGTATAAATTTGTATTAATATACAAATGTAAAAGTTTGTATGTTTTTTTTTATTGCCGGACATCAGCAGATAGGCAGACGGCCCACTTTATAGAAAGTGGGACATTTGCAACACCAAAGTTGCTGCAAATGCGCTGCTGCTCTCTTAAGGGAGACTGCAACCTGGTCACTAATACCGGAATACAACACAAGGTTGTTATGGCGACATGCTTTAGACCAGGGATGGTAGCCATCTAGTCGGGCAAATGCCCTACCACCTGGCTGTGGGTTGTTAAGTCGCCTCTTACGACAGGTCGTCCGGCCGCAGGAAATTGTATTCTTTCTCCGTTCCTGCACGAATAAAAGTGCAGCTGAGCTCTTCGACCTGATCCCGTCATCTCCCTTCCATCATCGGACAACCAGACGATTACCGGCATGCGGCATCGATAGTGGATATTCCACTTATTAGAACGAAGCGTTTCGCATCTAGCTTCATCATACGCACGGCAAAGGAGTGGAACTCATTGCCGGAGTCTTTTTTCCCCGATACTATAACCTGGGTGTCTTCAAATCCCGTGTGAGTAGGTACCTTCCAGGTCAGCATACTCCATCCTCGACCATATCTTCGCTCCCCGTTGGGCAAGATTGTGGTCAAACGCGAACCTATGCTACAATAACAAAAAACTTGAGAGGTGTCAAGGGACACCCGGATGGAACGAAGTTCCTTTCGATTAATTAGTGAAGGAATTGTAATAAAATTTTATTTTTTTAAAGTTATAATAATATTTTTTTTTATTATTAACAAATATAACAAATTAAGTTGTCTCTCTCTCTCTCTATAAGAGAGAGAGAGACAGACAGAGAAACATGCGACGCCGCACAGCTTACAATAGCTTACTATAGCAAAAAGTGTCGTGACAACTTTTCGTAAGAATTTTTTCCGTCTAGCCCCCTTTCACAACGCGCGATAAGGAACTTCGTTCCAAAAAAAAACTGGTACTGACTGGCAGTGTAACATAATAATACTCTTTCTGATTTTCCCAAAAAGCTCCCCCTTAAATGCTCTTTATAAAAACCACATGACATATTCGGACATTTTTATACATATATTAGGATGTACGGGTTCGTTTATGACCCATAAGGGATGTGTATGCGATTTTATGGTGATTAAAATCCGAGGGTGAAAATATGGGAAGCCGTTATCTGCCGATTATTAACGCTGTGCAGTTACCTATTCAAATGTGTAGATTTTGATTTATTCAGAAATTATACTTCTCTATTCAAATTAATCTCTCTTTTGTTTCATCTCATTTCAATCATTTAGGGTTGGCGCGATATGTATTCTAATTCCATACTCCTATATTACATATGATGACAGATGACTGTCAGGCGAGAGGCTTACATTTGAATGCGAAGAAAACAAAGGTTATGGTGTTTGAAAGAGAAGAAACCAGAACGAATGCAAGGATAATGGTCGATGATGTTATGCTGGAGCAAGTGAATGAGTTTGTATATCTTGGGTGTGCTTTTAGCAGGGATGGAAGGTACACCGCTGATATAGAAAGAAGAGTGAATTTGGGGAATAGTGTGAATGGAGCGTTAGGTAAACTTCTAGGCGCTAAGAACCTCAGCCAGAAGGCCCAGCTCGCCGTACACAACGCGGTGCTGGTACTTACGCTCACGTATGGAAGCGAGCATGAACGTAGAGTAAACACGGTCGAGATGCGAGTACTGCGCAAAATCTATTCCGACTCGGTAGCCAGGCCACACATTATGTTTTTTAAATTTATAAACCTGATATTGTAACTGTCAGTGTCAAAATATAGTGAGAAGAGGTAGTCTATGAATAAACGATGTAAGACTGTTCTAAGGAAGTTTGTTTTGCTTTTCTTCAAACAAAACCCACAACTTTATGGAGGCTCGTGCCAGGATCATACCAGGATCATGTAAGAATCCTGCGAAGCATTGTTTTAACGTGAGTTTTGATCTGATGATTACGAAACAACCTCGAAATTAAAATTGAAGACGAGTCATTGTGTGCTGTTTTACCGACACTAATTTGCATAATGATACCAGCGCATAAAATTTCCCAGAATTTGGAATAAAGACTATTATTTTTCTTTTATGAAGACGTTTTATGAATTGGTTATTTTTTACGACTGAAAGACTTACAACCAATCATACAAGATGCCACCGAAGAAAAATAAAGATATCGAAGACTCAGATAGTAATTGTTCAGAAGCTGGTTACAGAGTACGAATTTCATTTAGCGACTTGGAAAAATCAATGACACCGTTCACAGGCGATGATACCTACCCTATTACGAATTGGCTGACCGATTTTAATGACACTGCAAATTTAATGGAATGGAATAATCTTGAAAAACTTATTTACGCGAAGAGACTGCTTTCAGGTACAGCTAAATTATTTTTACGATCGCTAGGCTCTATTACGTCATGGGATACATTAAAAGAATCTTTATTAGAAGAATTTGGTTCGAAATTAAATAGTGCTAGCATTCACAAGAAATTAGCATCACGCAAAATGAAACCGGATGAGACATATCAACAGTATTTTTTACATATGAAAGAACTGGCGTTGCATGGAAATTTAGAAGATGAGGCACTTATTGAATATGTTATTGATGGAATTCGTGATTCTGAAATAAATAAGGCCATTCTTTACGGAGCCACTGATATCAAACAATTTAGAAAGAAACTTGAAGTATATGCACAGATTAAAGAACACAAGATGCAACAAAGACCTATTCAGATGACAACCGGACGTAAAAATCATACCATCAAAAGATGCTACAATTGTGGTGAAACTGATCACCAATCACCAGCTTGTACTAAAGGTATAAAATGCTTCAAATGTAATGGATATGGACATAAGTCAAAAGAATGCCAAAGTTCTACAAATAAGACACTGAAAATTCAAGATGAGAAAGTTAGTACAGATGTTGTTAAGCCATATAAAGAAGCGAAAATTAACGGAGTTACAGTTAAAACCTTTATTGATACTGGAAGCGATGCGAATTTAATTTGTGAGAGTTATTACAAACAAAATTTTCCCGAGAATAATGATTATAATATTAAAGATACTCTCAAATTATCAGGAATAGCCGAGTACGAAGTTTGCACGAAGGGATCTTTTATGGCAAAAGTTGAAATAGACAACGTTTATTTTGAGACCTTGATGCATGTTATCGACGATGATGTAATACCTGTTAATGTCATACTTGGAAACCCGATATTAAAAGACGTTGAAATTATTTTCTCTGCCGACGGGATCTCTGTAAAAAGAATATTACACCTTACACAAATTAACGACTACGAAGAAGAATTTGATGAGAAATATGATATCAAGAAGCTGAAATATAAAGACAAGATTAAACATTTATTGGATAATTACAATAACTTGAAGACTAGAAAGAAGGAATCAAATGTTAAATTGAAAATCATACTTACTGATGAAGATCCTATACACCAGACTCCACGAAGGCTGTCACCTCTAGAAAAGGACATAGTTAATAAACAGATACAAGGATGGTTAGATCAAGAAGTAATTAAACCTAGTAAATCGGAATATGCAAGCCCTATCGTGTTAGCGAAAAAGAAAAATGGAAGCTACAGATTATGTATAGATTTTAGAAAGCTAAATAAGAAGATTATAAAGGAAAGATATCCACTTCCACTCATCGAGGATCAAGTAGACAAATTGAAAGAAGCAATACTATTTACATCACTTGACTTGGAGAATGGAGTTTTATGTAAAGCTAAAGATGGAACTAAACTGATTGTTGTACCTAAAAAGATGCAGAATGAAATAATAAGAAAATGTCATGAAAAGGGTCATTTTGGAATTTTGAAAACTGAGGAATTAATTAATAGAGATTACTACATAGATAATTGTAAAGAAAAATTTGAAATTCAACGATTAGAACTTATAGAAAGGCGAGGCAAAATATTCAGAAAATTCAGGAAGAAAATAGGAAAGTTTATAATAAAAAGAGAACACAAGCTATACAGTACGAAATTGGAGATTTAGTTGCGATTAAGAGAACACAATTTGTACAAGGATATAAGTTAAACCCGAAATATTTAGGACCATATAAAATTATAGAGAAGAAGAAAAATGACAGATACGTTGTAAGGAAAATTGGCAATGGCGAAGGACCTATGAATACCACCAGTTCAGCAGATTTGATGAAACCCTGGTCCAATGGCGATGAAGATGAAGTATCACATTCATCTGGGTCAGATGAATAATGCAGGATAGCCGTGTGGGATTCGAAGACGCATTCCGACTCGGTAGCCAGGCCACACATTATGTTTTTTAAATTTATAAACCTGATATTGTAACTGTCAGTGTCAAAATATAGTGAGAAGAGGTAGTCCATGAATAAACGATGTAAGACAGATTAGCCGGCACAAACAGACAGACAAACGGACACACAGAGAAACGAGAATTTTGAAAAAAATCTAAATTAGTTCTATTTCACTTCTTACATCCTCCTGTCTCGGTTTTTAGCATGTTTTTTCATTGTACAGAAATTCGACCTCTACAATTTTATTATATATATAGATAAGTATATATCGATACGACCCAACCTTATGACCAAAGCTCGTAAGGCATCATCGGTCGTGTCGTATAAAGGCGGCAACCGCTTTGCTTCACGCATGCGCAGATGCACTGCGCAAGCGCACCAGCGCCGCGAGTGGCTCGCATGTGAATTAAAGTATATTAGATTAAGGTGAAAAAGAGAGAGAGAGAGAGCTGCATTCACAGAAGAAACGTTTCGTGATCCCATCTCTATTTATTACACCAGCTGTTTCGTTATACATACTTGATATACAAATTAAATATTAATACTAATAAAACTATATATTTTAAGTCACTATTACTCTTATTATCAAACAGCATTATCGTTAAAGTTCAACTCTCTATGATATTCAAATCTCTTTTGATGTTTCAATCCGTGTCGCAGACAATGTTTAAATCGATATAAATATACTAGCTGTCCCGGCAGACGTTGTTCTGCCCTGAAGAAATAAAATTTAGAACCCGATTCCAGCGCCACCTACCGGGTCCAAATGTAAGCTATCCTATCTTTCAAGTCGGATCAAACTGCACACGGTGTGCAAATTTGATTAAAATCGGTCTAGTAGTTTAGGAGTCCATCGCGGCCAAACAACGTGACACGTAATTTAGATACATATATTAAGAAAAATAAAAATTAAAGTCGTGTTAGTTACTCTATTTATAACTCAAGAATTGGGAGGTTGCTTAGAACCATGAGACGGTCATAAGATACTTTTTATCCCGTTGAAACCGGTAGATGGCGCTGAGATCGGGTTCTAGAATCCTCCTAATCACCTGGAGCAATTTTGGTGATTTTGTTTTTGTGTGTTTGAGTGGGTTCCCGGATGGTTTAGACTCACAATTAGAACCGGTAGGTGGCGCTGGGATCGGGTCCTAGATTTTACGTTTTCAGAGCAGATCAACGTCTGCCGGGGCCGCTAGTACATGTATAAAAATTAAAATAAAAGCAAGAATTTTGTAATAAATTAATTTTTGATCATATCTGACAATTTAACGGGTAATTAATTAATCTAGGAAATTTTTACTGTTAACCTATTGGAGACGCAATCAGGCAAGCTCCGCGGGTAGGGGGTTATGTGCTCAATATATGGCCATCCCTTATTCCCCAATTAAGAACTGGTGCCATGAGAATATAGAATCTTACACTTACCTCTCAGTCAGCCACCAGCCCACGACAGCGCTGGTTCAGGGGGTCTGCCGCTACTTATCACGTGGCGATACACAAAGGTGGCATAACTCTAGAAAGTGTTATGAATATGTAGTTTTTTTTTTGCTACAGTACTGTTGCAGTCCACTTGATGAAAAGTAGTTACACATTTGTAAGACCGAAGGTTTTCAAATATTCTGCCAACCTCGAAGGACTTGACTCTCTAAATTTTCTTCTGTAGACTTTACAACGTTTGCCATGAGCTGAGTTGTCAGCCTTTCTCCTGTACTCCAACAAAAAATACAAAAGCAATTATGATTATCAACTTCAAAGCGGAGCAAATTATCAGGATCGTCTAATTTCTTGACATCCTCGTCTACTGCAATGTTTTAGTTCGCAAAACTGTCAAAAATCTAGAAATTATGAAAATAGCCAATTTTCGGCATTTACCGCAACATAACGCTAATTGAGTACGCCGCTAAGCCAAAGATTGGGTAATAAAAGCGATAACATGTCCATTTGTGTACTTTTAGGCATGAAACCAACACTAAACTGCTATTTTATGGTTATGGAGTGGCGATACATACATTAATGATTTAGACATTATACTTTTAAAAAAAAATTCACATCTGTTTCAACTGTAATTCTAGAGGGGTTTAAACATGAAGTCACAGAAGTACAATTTCTAATGATATCCTTACGAGTAGCGGGACTCGAATTAAAATGACGTTAGAATTATTATACAGTTTATTAGAACTATACAAACACGTATAACACAGGTACAAATATAACCGAACACAACAAATCCAAACGTATTGCAGAAGGTCGTAATTCAGTAAAACGCGCAAAGTCCGTCACTATTAGATTCTCGAATGTACACACGTCATGACCGTATCGTAGTCGTAGCCCAACTGCCCCCTCTCTCCATCAGGCCGTCGTTTTATAATTCAAAGATGTAAAAGAATCCGCAACACCTGGCTAGTGATGCTAACGAGCGAGTGCAATAGGACAATAGGCCACAATAATTAGAAACGTATGCCAATAAATAAGACGATCATAAAAGGATTACAAATAGTTCAAATGCCGACAGGTAATAAAATGTGCTTCTACAGATCTGTATGTGGAAATTGTCTTTGTCGGCGCCTAGGTTGTAACAATATGTTGATTACGAAGTACTATGTAGTTCCCACAGATAAATCCTTATCCGTGCAGGAACAGAGAAAGAATATATTTTTTTTTTTATTCCTTGAGTTCCGCAGACAGGCAGACGGACCACTTGATGGAAAGCGGTTACCATCACCTACGGACATTTGCAACACCGAAGGTGTTACAAATGTGCCGGAACACAACTCAAGGTTGTTATGGCTACATACTCTAGACCAGGGGTGGTAGCCATCCAGTCGGGCAAATGCCCTACCACCTAGATGTGGGTTGTTTTGTCGCCTCTTACGACAGGCCGCCCGGCCGCAGGAAATTGTATTCTTTCTCCGTTCCTGCACGGATAGAAAAATATTGAAAATTTTATTTTCATTTCTCGGTTGTGTATCTATCTATATATAAGCATATAAAACAAAGTCGTGTTAGTTACACCATTTATAACTCAAGAACGGCTGGACCAATTTTTATGAATTTTGTGTTTTTGGAATTGTCTTCGTCCGGCATGGGATAATAAGTATTAAAATACGATATTCATGGATATAAAAAAAATCATTAAATAAACATCAGCCACAACATCAGTCTAGCCAATAATTTATTATGATGATCTTGGTGACTGCATTTCAACTCATTTTCATTTGTCTGATTCCGGTGAATTATTTTTGTGTGCGTTCAAGTGGATCCCGGGATGGCTTAGATTCACGATTGGACCCGGTAGGTGGCGCCGCGGAACACCTCTTTAACGGTAGAACCGATTTTGATGAAATTTTTTGTGTTTTTTCAAGTAGATTCGAAAATGGTTTAGATTAACAGTTGGTCCCGGTTGATGGCGCTGCAGTCGGTTTCTAGATTTTAATTTTTTAAGGGCAAGACAACGTCTGTCGGTTACAGCTAGTAATATTATACAATTCTAAAGATTGAAGCTGTTTAAAGAAAAACCAACTGATATACACTATATAAACGACGGAGAACACGATGTATTTTTTTTAGATTTCTTGTCTGTTTGTCTGTTCGTCTGTTTGTTTAGGATTCACGTAAAAAATACTGGGTCGATTCGGTTTTCGCTGATAGACATCAAATTTTTAGTCTTAAAATCTGCGCTACTTTTTAGGGAGATTTTCTGGGAATGATTTTAAATAGCTAGATTAAAAAAAAATCGAATGTAATAAAATGTGTGAAATTTTTTATCACGCGGGAATTTTCCCGAGAGCGGTTTGAAGTTATTCAGGTGCATATCTATCATCTGCATCATGTTTATGCATTTGCCATGATCTTTAACTGTGCTAATTTATACATCAATAAATCAGTAGTTTTCTTATTTTTTTATTTATTTTAAGGACATTTGGACTAGCGTCCATATCAGTCCGTGAGTACAAAACCTTACATGCACATTAAATAATAATAAATAGACAAGCTTTATGGCATTTTTTGGGGCCCATGCAGGGAGTGGCGAGTCACCGTCTGCCCATTTTTCCATGTTCCCTATACATTGCGACGGGCAGACGCCATAGTCCCCATATTCCCAGACCCCTAGTACCATTAGCAGTTCACCACAATAGCCCGGTACTTTTTGTCCTCATTTCCCACAATAGTCCTACACTGGCCGGGGCTTGTCCTTGGGTGCAGTGCATTGCTATATAATGTAGACAGCGACAATCGCCGGTCAGTGTCACGCCACATTTACATTCAATTTGTCAAAGGGCCTCTACGTGTTGGCCTTCCAATGGCCCCATGCAAGCCCCCCAAAAGTCCGGGCCATTTTTATGGCCTGTGGTCTTGAAAAAAGAAATAGACAAGCATAAAATAATACTGTTTTTGCATGCATGAAAATGCAAAATCACTATTATTTTATGCTTTTAGCAATAAAGTCTAACACTAACTTTGTTTCTACAGACAAGGGATCGGCTAAAAAGGAATGAACCACTCCAAAGTCCAGCAAGTCTAAGCATAAGTCTCTCCTTAGTCGCTGGCTCTCATTGTTATTTTTGGAGCATTCTACAAGAATATGATATATGTCCTGTGTTTTATTACACGTCTAACAATCAGTAGATGAAAAGTGACGCAAAAGTCCACACAAAAATTTAACATACTAAATAATCTTCGAATAAAGTATAGTTTAAAAAAATCAAGGCATATAAGAAGGAAATGGTTTTTATGAAAAAAATGCGGCACGCAATAGACCCTCGACCCCTCGGGACTTTCACTAATGTTACAAATTGGGATTCCTCTTACACGTGTCCCGAAGGAATACAACTAATATTCCGGGCTGATTTTATATATAATGTGCTTTGGAAATAGGAAACTAATACCGGAGCATTCCTTTCCTTACCTTCACCGCGACACTCTCTTTCAGACTCTGTTTGAATGTATGTATCGAAATAAGCTGTGGTAGCTTAGTGGTTAACTCACGCATCTCAAACTCAAAGTGGCAGGATCGAATCCTGGCCGAAAATCGTATATCACATAGATCATACACTATATATAAAATATATGTAAGATGAGCCTCTCAGCTCTCTAGGATAAAATATAATTTACCCCGTCCGATAGATGGCGCTAAAATCGATAATTCCATAAATTCCAGTAGATGGTACTTATTAGTAATAACTTGTTCTAAATTGGAATTAGCGCTGTGTAACTCCTGAGTGATTAACTCAAAAGATACATATCCGACGCGAAGAGTGATTGGATCTGTATATCACTTGCGTTCAAAATGTGTCTTTATATCTTTAACTCTTTAGTTCATTCCTGTTCCACGCGATGACTATAGATCCGAACGAGAAGAAACTAGACTAGAAAGAAAAGAGAAAGAATGATTAGCTGATTAGCATAGCTAGAACGAGGAAACCGAATATAGTAGCAAGCCAAAATAAATCGTAACACTATAGTTTTATGGTGTAATTTTGTTTTGATGTAATTAATTTCTATATATGTTTCACTCAATTTGTTTATATTTTTTTCATATCAGTTTATCAGTATGCAGTATATCACTCACAGATAATAACTCATCTTGACTGCAATTGACACTGACACTATTCACTGTAAAGATAAAGAGTTAATATAAAAGAGTGATATATATCTTTGTATCAAAAAGATATATACCACTCTTTTCTTCTTGGTGAGTGATTTTTCCCATGACTATTCTCTAGTTTCAATTTGATTAAATAACGAAAAAAGTGAAAAATCTTCAAATCTTCCATTTCACAAATTTTTCTTTGAGTTTAGTGATGCCCCGACTAGGTAGAGGTCTGAAGGAGCGACATGGAATGCTCCTTCGCCTTAAAGGTCAATCTTCTAGGCCCGTCTATTATTATTGGAAATTTGTATATATTCTTTGTATGTTTCGGGAATCGTTTGTGACTTCAATTTTTGCACAGCGCCATCTATTGGCTTGTAAGTGTTCCACTACATGAGCATAGTCTTTAAAAGACTAAATAACGGTAAATCTTCAACATATTTCCGACTCTATCTTTATATAAACTAATAAGATATTCAATATACAAAAAAATAAAAAAACTTCGTTTAAAAAAACCGACTTCAAAAACTAAAAAAACGAAAAAGTATAAAATAACTTATTTCTAAAGCTATTATTAGTAATATATATTATCTAAAACATCTTCTCGGTCGGTGCTTAGTAATTTTCAAAATATAGTAATTTTTATGTTTTACTTTGCACCGACTTCAAGATATTTTATATAATATATATTAATAATAATAGCTTTAGATATAAGTTATTTTATACATTTTAGTTTTTGAAGTCGGTTTTTTTAAACGAAGTTTTTTTTATTTTATTTGTTACTTTTTAGTGTCTAGCTAATTAGCTATGTATGGGTAGAGACCTACGAAAGGTGCCGCGCTCCTTAAAAAATGTAGGTCCCAAGAAACGGGACCAAAAAAATGTTCGTAAAATGAAAACTACTGGGCCAAACTATGTTAAATTTTTAGGGGACCAAATGGCAACTATTCCGCATCAAACAAAAAACGAATCACGTAAATCGAATCATAAATCTCGGAGTAATCGGTGAACATACATAAAAAAAATATAAAAAAAAACATCCCGACGAATTGAGAACCTCCTCCTATTTTTGAAGTCGGTTAATAAATGCACGCGTTCCCATGAGGTACGAAACCCAACAGTCGTACCAATTTTCTAAATTGCCAAAAAACCACACGTCGTACAAGTAATATGATTCGTGGGGAGTAGGTTGAGCATGAAGGTATTGTTATAAGTCGAGGGTCTCATGAGACGGTGGCCACTTTATTCGATTGGCAGTAATGATCCAACCCTGATTCTACGCCATGACGTGGTATGGTGTCATTGACGGCGATTCATTATATTATAATGTTTATCTCTTCGATTTTATGTTTTCCTACTTTTATGTTACTTTATTTTTTTTATTGCAGGAGATCAGCAGACAGGCAGACGGCCCACTTGATGGAAAGCGGTTACCATCGCCTATGGACATTTGCAACAACAAAGTTGCTACAAATGCGCTGCTGCTCTCTTAAGTGAATCTGGAACCTGGTCAGTAATGCCGGAACACAACTCAAAATTGTTATGGCGACATGCTCTAGACCAGGGGTGGTAGCCATCCAGTCGGGCAAATGCCCTACCACCTGGCTGTGGGTTGTTAAGTCGCCTCTTACGACAGGCCGCCTCAACGCAGGAAATTGTATTCTTTCTCCGTTCCTGCACGGATAGATGCTGATGTTCTGATCTCTCTTAGGGCAAATAATATTATGTAAATTTAGTTTTATTCTACATTTTTTATTACGAAGTCGGCAAACAGCCAGACAGGACACTTAACGAAAAGCGGTTACCATCGCCTATAAATGTTTCCAACAGCAGAGGCGAAGCCATGCGTTGCCAGCCTTTAGTATGAAATACACCTCGCAAAACGCTTTGATTCATCGTTGAAATGGAATGAAAGTTAATATGAAATAAAAATTTTGGAATAAAAAACACACATACACTTTTCTAATAACACCTTATGACCTGTGAAGTGCTGAATATCCAAAACAGACTTGACTTAAAGGTCTAGAAACCAGGCCATAAAATCCAAAAACAAAATAACACCTTATGAAAAATGTTCAAGATAAACTACTTTAGACTTTTGCGGCTGCAAGCATACGAGAGCGGTTTTTTTGTATATATAAATGTACCCAATACTGAGTGGTTATATCTTCTTTCTTTGGCCTTTTTGCCAATAATTTAGGCTCCGCACAGTAAGTATGTCTTTATCTTTCATATTTCTCCATTCTAACACACTTCTTCTTTCTAACATACGTCTTCAGTTTACCATAAATCATTTTTCGCACCATCTGTCTCTTTTTGCCTTAATAAACTTACCTTTAACTATATGTAAAAAAATTAATCCCTATTTCCCTCAGTCACGCCATCACGCGTGAACGGCTGGACCGATTTCGGTTTTTTTTTTGTTGTGTTTGTTATTGTCAGGGGAAGGTTCTTATGAAAGAAAAAAATAAGGAAATTGCGCGGAAGATCAGAAAATTTAATAATACTTAACCACCATATAAAATTATTTCTAATCTAACCTTAGCGCTTTGAACAATATAAACTTTTTTAATGTAACCTTATGACGTTTGAGATAGAATTAACAGAATGCGGGCTGCAAATATTGTCAAAGAGGATGTAAAAAAACTGAATATCGTAACAGATGCTTCAGTCGGAGTTATTTTATTGATAAAATACATGTAAAATAATTAATTTAGCTGTAATCGGGTTCCAATATTTAGGTGAAATTATTTTTGTGCGTGTTCAAGTGGGTCCCGGGATGGTTAAGATTATTATAGATCTACCGGTAGGTTGCACCGCTAAAGTCTTCCTAAACGGTCGGACCTATTTTAATGATTTTTTTGTTTTTATTAAAGTGGATTCGAGAATGGTTTAAATTAACTATTGGCCCCGGTAAATATCGCTGCAATCGGGTTCTAGATTTTTATTTCTAAGGGCAAGACAATGTCTGCCGGGAACAGCTAGTTCTTAATAAATAAATCCACGTATATCTAAACCAATAAACTGTATATTTTTTTTATAAAACATGTAACTTTTTAAATATAAATATGATGAAGTAGATTTTCATATACAGTAACATCTCTATTTTCTTTCACCTTCTCCCAATACATCATCATCATATTTAATCCGTGCAGGAACGGAGAAAGAATACAATTTCCTGCGTTGGGGCGGCCTGTCGTAAGAGGCGACTTAACAACCCACAGCCAGGTGGTAGGGCATTTGCCCGACTGGATAGCTACCACCCCTGGTCTAGAGCATGTCGCCATAACAACTTTGAGTTGTGTTCCGGCATTACTGACCAGGTTCCAGATTCACTTAAGAGAGCAGCAGCGCATTTGTAACACCTTTGGTGTTGCAACTGTCCATAGGCGATGGTAACCGCTTTCCATCCAGTGGGCCGTCTGACTGTCTGCTGAACTCCTGCATTAAAAAAAAACAATTCATCTGGGTCCAGCTCCAAAAAAAAAGGATATTGTTGATTCATAGATGGAATACCTAAAGCCACGCTTATATTAGCACCTCAGCCTTCGCTTTACGTCTCGACCAGGAACCATGCGTTTTCACGGGCATTGAGTTCTCGCCCACTAACTGTAATGGCTAGCTTTAAAATGTTTACCATTATGAAGTCGGTACACGCGTCCAGGGTTACCTGGCCTTAGAATTGTATAAACGTTCAATGGTAATAAGGGTCGTGACATGTTGGTCACTATTTTACTTAGATTATGAAATGGGTATACGGTTCATGTGGTATTTATGTTTATTCATGAAGTAAACTAGGTCTACAGTAATACGTGCCAAATGGATTTGAAATGGTGGAAAAGTAATGATACGAGGAACTTCGGGGTTGTGTGTAATTTGTGTAAAATTAGTCAAGTGCCATTCAACATAATGTATTAAATTCAGTTTCCATTAAAAAATAAATAATAGTTAAAAAAAAAAAAAAAAAAATACGCTTTTATAAGAAAATCCAACTGAAAAATAAGAAATAAATTTTAATAAATTTGAATTAAAAATAGTGTAAGAAAAAATGATTTTATTGTAAAAAAAAAGCGTGGGATGTATGGTATCAATAGTTATAAATATTTTATGAACAGATATGAGTAGAAGGGTTATTTTGATAATATCCTGAAAAGCACCCATATATTTAACATACATACATAACTTCACGCCAGTTCCCTTGCGGGGTAGGCACGAACAACAGAGCGCCATTTTGGCCCATTCTTACACACCTCACTTGCTTCTTTGACATTCATAACTCTTGTCATGCACACTCGTCTGTTCTTAAGGCTCCTGACATCACCCTCCGCTAGTACACGATCAATTTGATCATGGAAGGTGTGTCGTGGCCTTCCACGACTTCTGCATCCATCCACTTTTGCATTGTATATCTGTTTAGTCATTCTTTCCACATGCCCGAACCACCGGAGCATTCCTTTCCTTACCTTCACCCCGACACTCTCTTTCAGACCAACACTCTTTCTTACTTCGGTATTACGAACGCGGTCCGCGAGCGTCACTCCGCAGATTTTGCGCAGTGCTCGCATCTCAACCGCGTATATTTAACATTTATACATTATCTTGTATTTTTAATTCTACGTCTTTTATGTCTATCTTTTGTGCTGTTTTGGGTTACATTTTTCTTATAATCTACTGTTTTAACGCTAAATTTACATTATATGTCAATAGCGTTACTTGTTGACTTGTTTCTTTTGCATTTCGGACTACTTTAGTCGCGAAGTCTTCCCATTACAACATTATCAATTAATTCCTTAGAGCCACCTTACACGGTTGTGAAGGATCTAACGATATTGTAATTCAAGACGAGACGCCGCTTTATAAACAATACAACGTAAATAGCGTAATATAGCCAGCGGCGTGCGGTTGCCGCAGTTACGTCAAATTATAATACACGCCTTGGAAGCGTGTTGGTGAAAATCCACGACTTTATTTCAGTGTTATTTTCTTATGAACCAATTTTCCTGAAACATATAATACAATATAATACTCTTTATTGTACACCAACATTACAGAGAAAAAAGCGGAGTGGAGCGAGCTATGTCGGGTGTTTCTCTTATGGATAAATTTTGGTTTTTTTTTTCAATAAAATAAAGAAACTTCGTTTAAAAAAACCTACTTCAAAAACTAAAAAGTATAAAATAACTTATTTCTAAAACTATTATTATTAATATATATTATCTAAAACATTTTAAAGTCGGTGCTTAGTCATTTTCAAAAAAATATAGTAATTTTTATGTTTTACTTTGCATAGCTTTAGAAATAAGTTATTTTATACTTTTTAGTTTTTGAAGTCGGTTTTTTTAAACGAAGTTTTTTTTATTTTATTTGTTACTTTTTAGTGTCTAGCTATGTATGGGTAGACCTACGAAAGGTGCCGCGCTCCTTAAAAAATATAGGTCCCAAGAAACGGGAACAAAAAAATGTTCTTAAAATGAAAACTACTAGGCCAAACTATGTTAAATTTTTAGGGGACCAAATGGCAACTATTCCGCATGAAACTAAACAAGAATCACGTAAATCGGATCATAAATCTCAGCGTAATCCGTGTACATATGGAATGGAATGGAAAATTTTTCATAAAAAATGTTCATAAAATGAAAACTACTAGGCTAAACTATGTCAAATTTTTAGGGGACCAAATGGCAGCTATTCCGCGTCGAACAAAAAAAGAATCACGTAAATCGGATTATAAATCTCGGAGTAATCGGTGAACATACATAAAAAAAGCAAAAAAAAAAGATCCCGACGAATTGAGAACCTCTCCCTTTTTTTGAAGTCGGTTAAAAATAAAACTAAAACATTATTATATTTAACAAAATAAAAATACATATAATCGAATACAATGCAAGAAAACTTAACTTATTTGTATTGTATTCTACTCATAGTACCTCAAGACTATAAGTAGAATACTGAGCCCAGATCACCGTCTTCTATGGGTAAGGTGCCCAGAAGGCTGGCTACGTTTCCTCGCTGGATCGCCATACTGATCCGTTGGCCGAGGTAAGCACCAGCCCTCTGATCACCCGAAGAGTCAATGAGTCGTTTCGATAAATTTTGGTAGAGGCTCATGGCCTCAGGACCCCACGGTCCAAGCCTATCGATGAAATTAGAAATGAGGATATCCGTAAGAGAACCAAGGTACCGACATAGCTCGCAAAATTAGCAAGTTGAAGTGGCAGTGAGCAGACGAGTCCTGGAGTGGAGACCGCGTCTCGGTAAACGTAGTGTCGGACGCCCTCCAGCCCGATGGACCGACGACCTATGCAAGGTCGTCGGTAGGCGCTGGATGAGGAAAACAGAGGACAGGGATGAGTGGCGCCATCTTGGGGAGGCCTACGTTCAGCAATGGACTACGAATGGCTGACAACGACAGAGAAAAAAATCTTATACTAATATATAAAGCTGAAGGGTTTGTTTGTTTGAACGCGGTAATCTCAGAAACTACTGGTCGAATATGAAAAATTCTTTCAATGTTAGATAGCCCATTTATCGAGAAAGGCTATAGGCTATATATCATCACGCTAAGATCAATAGGAGCGGAGCACCAGTGAAGAATGTTTCAAAATCGGAAGGTTTTTTTGCTTTTGAGAGCTTCAGCTGCGTGCGTTTCACCTTTTACGTAAACAAAGTCGCGGGTTAAAGTTAGCGTTAGCCTGAAGTCACTATTCCACGCGAACGAAGTCGCGGGTAGAAGTTAGTACACAATAAACTTACATACTAAAATGAGCCGACTTCAAAAACTAAAAAGTATAAAATAACTTAATAAAATTACCATATACACTGTTATAACAACAAAATGCTGCAAAATATTGAAATTTTTATGGTTTGCTCGGCACCGACTTCCAGATGTAGAAAATTTTATATTATTTTGTCTCTTAATAAACAAAATAAATTACATACATACATAACTACACGCCAGTTCCCTTGCGGGGTAGGCACGAACAACAGAGCGCCATTCAGGCTTTTTCCCTCAGATCTCACTTGCTTCTTTGACATTCATAGCCCTTGTTATGCACGCTCCTGACATCACCTTCTGCTAGTACACGAACAATTTGATCGTGGAAGGTGTGTCGTGGCCTTCCACGGCTTCTGCATCCATCCACTTTTGCATTGTATATCTGTTTAGTCATTCTTTCATCATGCATTCTTTCCACATGCCCGAACCACCGGAGCATTCTTTTCCTTACCTTCACCCCGACACTCTCTTTCAGACCAACTCTCTTTCTTAGTTAAAAATCTTTATTTTATACTTTTTAGTTTTTGAAGACGGTTTTTTAAACGATTTTTTTTTTGTTACTTTTTAGTGTCTAGCTATGGGTAGACCTACGAAAGGTGCCGCGCGCCTTAAAAAATATAGGTCCCAATAAACGGGATCGGAAAATGTTCATAAAAAATATTCATAAAAACTACTGGGCCAAACTATGTTAAATTATTAGGGGACCAAATTGCAACTTGTAGAGGAACATTAACAAGCCAATAGATGGCGCTGTGTAATAAATGATGTCACAAACGTTTCCCGAAACATACAAAAAATATATACAAAATTTCAACGGCCTGTGAGGAACAACATTAGCCTCGCTAGAAGATCTTCCTTTGAGACGGAGGAGCATTCCATCTCGCTCCTCCATCCCGTACGGGGCACCCCCTTCAAACTATTCCGCGTCAAACTATAGAACAATCACGTAAATCGGATTATAAATCTCAGCGTAATCGGTGTACATACATAAAAAAACATATCAATCAAATTGAGCACCTCCTCCTTTTTGAAGTCGGTTAAAAACGTAGTACAATAGGCGGGTTTGTTGCGAAAAGCAATCTCTTCCAGGCAACCTTTGGATGGACAAGATCTAAGTGCAAAGAGAGCGTTGGCATGCAGTTGAAATAAATACTACTATAATAATGATTAAACATATATTATAGTTATAAAAATATATACGTACATAGACATACAAAACAAGGTGTTACGAGTTGCAGTTGGAATTATTATAGAGTTTATTAGAACTATACACACACGTATAACACAGGTACAAATATAACTGAACACAACCAGTCCAAACGTAATGCACGATTCAATAACACGCGCAAAGTCCGTCACTAAATAGATTACCGAATGTACACAAGTCTTGCTTTGCTCGTGGTTATCGCTTGACTGCCGATCTCTCCATTGGGGCATTCCTTTATACTTTACAGATGCAATGTGTCTGCCTGACCGCGTGAACCGAATTTCTTAGAATCGGTTTGTACTTTTAAATCCGAGACACCTGGCAGGGATCACAATACAACAATAGGCCGTAAAACATTCCAATGCACAAGGTGCTGTTTTTTTAATCACAAAGTAAACAAAAGAAGACCAAATGCCAAAAGGTAATAATTGGGGTTTCTACAGGGCTGCAGGTGTGAATTTGTCTTTGTTAGCACCTAGGTCGTAACAAAACAACAAACACCTTATACAGTTAAATAGTGCTCTTTCACAAGTCTGTTAAAGTAATGGATATATTTAGCAGATCGGACATCTGCTGGCAGAGCATTCCAGTGATGCCTACTACCTACTAAAACCATAGCTGGGCTATTAACTCGTTAAACCGTTAGTCGTTAATTAACGAAGGTAACATTTCGAGTAACGGATTAACTTTTAAGTTAACTTAAAAATATGTTAACGGACTCGTTAACTTCCGTTAAATTTCCCAAACTCCGTTGATCGTTAATCCAGCACAATTACAATCTGTTTATTAAATATAATACTGCTATACCCTCAAGCGCTGCAGGTGAACGTCTTTTCTCCACGGGCAAGGACACTATATAATGCTACAGCCGAAACGAGCTTCCCTTTCAGACGAGAACTTCAACATATTCATGTTCATGAAGGGGAATATTCATATTATGCCAGATGACTAAATTGACAGATAAATTGGACGAGTTAGTATCGTTTCGTCTAAGATGTAAGTGGTCTATGTAGCAATTCGTCTAAATCGCAATTGGTCATTATATTACTATCAAATCGTCTTAAAATTACTTCGTCTAATTAGTGTTTCATCCAGAAGGCAACTAGTATATCTTAATAAAATAAATTGTAAATCTTAATTAAAATGAATGAAAAAACATTGTTTGTCAACATGCCTATATTAAACACTAATACATGTGGAAAGGATGCATGATGAAAGAATGACTAAACAGATATACAATGCAAAAGTGGATGGATGCAGAAGTCGTGGAAGGCCACGACACACCTTCCATGATCAAATTGATCGTGTACTAGCAGAAGGTGATGTCAGGAGCCTTAAGAACAGACGAGCTTGCATGACAAGAGTTATGAATGTCAAAGAGGCCAGTGAGGTGTGTAAGAATAAGCCTAAATGGCACTCTGTTGTTCGTGCCTACCCCGCGAGGGAACTGGCGTGAAGTTATGTATGTATGTATGTATGTAATAATTATACCCGCATTTTTTGTTGTAGACTTGCTAACTTCCAGAACCAATAGTTTTTATAAGATGCAATTTTTATCACGTGTTAACGGATTAATGATTAACGTTAACTTGCGTTAAATTCTCTCAAACGCTTTAAACCTTTAACGAAGTTAACTTTTTCAGTAACACATTAGCGATTAACGACGTTAACTATTTGATTAACGGTGCCCAGCTATGACTAAAACTTAGGTGAATAAACTGTGTTAGGTTACAAAGTGAAAAAGGTTGTGAAAAATATTTATATCAGTTAGTAATAGCGTTGAAGTTATGACAGGATTTATCAAATAGATTTTCTTTCACTCACCCCCACTTACGAGCATCTGTTTCAGATCCACCCTCTGCCAGAATTTATTTCATCCCTCTAGAGAATGTCTTGAAATTCAAGTAGATATTTTATCAACATTTGGCGAGTCTTTTACTTTGATCAACGGGTTCATCATTTTTATCCTGAATTTTGAAACTTGCTTCATTTATCAGTCTGGCACATTTTTTGTCCAGCCATATTATTATATCTTGAAAACTGCTACAATAAACTCTGTTGTTCGTGCCTACCCCGCAAGGGAACTGGCGTGAAGTTATGTATGTATGTATGTATGTATTTTAAAAATATTGATGGCCCGGTCTGGAGCGGGGATAAAGGAGATAGAAAGGACTTACAGGATAAGGTCGCCGCAGCAGACACGCTACGAACTATGCGGGTTTCGCAGCTATAAGCACTTCTTCCTCGTGATTCTTCCTTCTTGTCTTGCGGTTCCTTCGATAAGTGGACCAGCTAGAACGGTACAGTATGGACCTTCCAGCGTGCGTGTTGATGTAAGCGCGTGTAAAATTCGGCACAACACACAAAACGCGGCGAGGTTTATGCGGAAGCAGCGGTGCGTTAAACTATATCAGATTACATAGTGACAGATGCGGCGAAAGAAAACCGACTTCAAAAACTAAAAAGTATAAAATAACTTATTTCTAAAGCTATTATTATTAATATATATTAGTGTCTAGCTATGTATAGGTAGACCTACGAAAGGTGCCGCGCTCCTTAAAAAATATAGGTCCCAAGAAACGAGAACAAAAAAATGGTAAAATGAAAAATCTATGTTAAAGAATCACTTACATCGGATTATAAATCTCAGCGTAATCGGTGTACATATGGAACGGAATGGAATTTTTTTCATTAAAAATGTTCATAAAATGAAAACTACTAGGTCAAACTATGACAAATTTTTAAAGGACCAAATGGCAGCTATTCCGCGTCGAACAAAAAAAGAATCACGTAAATCGGACCTTAAATCTCGGAGTAATCGGTGAACATACATAAAAAAAAGATCCCGACGAATTGAGAACCTCCTCCTTTTTTTGAAGTCGGTTAAGAAAAGGAAACAAACAGGCGGTGACTAAATAGGTCGGCGTTAACAAATATTATTTAGGATTAGTCCGTCCGTCCATCTATCTCTTTGACGACAGGATTTTATAAATAAATCTATTTCCTGAGAAAACAGTGAGTCTATATAAATGATCAGAAA
This sequence comes from Dendrolimus kikuchii, assembly GCA_019925095.2. NCBI lineage: Eukaryota > Metazoa > Arthropoda > Insecta > Lepidoptera > Lasiocampidae > Dendrolimus > Dendrolimus kikuchii. Next base: position 23,954,034 of record CM034397.1, read on the forward strand.
TTGATGATTCAATGTAAATGCAATTTGACGCGACGATGTAGTCTGTTTGTATATCAGGACAAGGTTAAATAATGAAATCACGAAAAAAGTTAAAAATTTTCGTCAGTGTACACTGTACATAGTCGTAGGGTATATCATTAGTCAGATCATTAAAAATATGTTTCATACAATATATTTATTAATGAAGTTGGAATAAGTGGCCATTAGCTCCCAAATTCGTAAAAATCCTCTAACTTAGAAGAAGAGCCAAGAGGTTGATTGGTAGCGACCAGCTTGTCAATACAACGCTTCAAAGCTTACAGCATCAACGCTGGTTTGCTAGTCTGTCGGTTTTTTATAGGATTCATTTCGGAGAGTGTGCGGTTGAACTGTTTGACCTGATTCCTCCTACACCATTCCATCTTCGGACCACAAGACGCTCTGGTTTACGCCATCGTTTCACAGTGGAAACGCTACCATAGCGTACTAAACGTTTCGCCTCCACGTTCCTTCTGCGTACGGCAGAATTGTGGAATGCACTACCAGAGTCTGTGTTCAAGTCTCGTGTGAATAGGTACTATCTAAGTAAGCGTGCTCCATCTTCGACCGCATCATCGTCCGGCACTGGACGTGATCGTGGTCAAACGCAAACCTATTTACAAAAAGAAAAAAAAACTTGAGAGGTGTCCAGGGACACCGGGAAGGGAGGAAGTTCCCTTCGATTAATTAGTGAAGCTATTGTAATAATTTTTTGTTTTTTTTAAGTTATAATAATATTTTTATTATTATTTATTATGTACAAAAAACCTGTATACACTCAACAAAAATAATCGTCGCGACACCACACTGTTCAATGCGAAATAGAAAGGCGAAACGAAAATAACTGGCTTGCTTTCTATGAGAGAGAGAGAGACAGATAGAGAAACACGCGCACGCCGCACGGCTTACAACTATAGCAAAAAGTGTCGTTACAACTTTTGCTCTTCATTTTTTCCGTCTAGCCCCCTTTCGCAACGCGCGATAAGGAACTTCGTTCCAAAAACTTTTACACTATGGGGTGTCAGCTTTCAAAAAGGTAAGATGGCGCTAGAGCACCCGCTGACATAACGATGCGGCGTATAAAAGAATCACGTCAGCAACATGCACCCGCGCGTGCTGCTCGCCGACATACTTGCGGCTTGCCTACGCAAGCGCTCAGTCCCGGCGACACTCAAACTGTAGTGACAGCTGTATTTTTTGCCGCCGACAGTTTTCCGACTTGCAATGGGTGCCAACTAGCCCGCCGACATAGGCCGGCTTTGCTGCGTATTGCGCTTGAATACTACTTTGAACCAAAATGGTTTTACAAGATCCGCTAAGTAGTTTTTACGTATGGTAAATTATCAAACGAGACTTGGTCTGAAAGAGAGTGTCGGGGTGAAGGTAAGGAAAGGAATGCTCCAGTGGTTCGGGAACGTGGAAAGAATGCATGATGAAAGAATGACAAAACAGATATACAATGCAAAAGTGGATGGATGCAGAAGTCGTGGAAGGCCACGACACACCTTCCATGATCAAATTGATAGTATACTAGCAGAAGGTGATGTCAGGAGCCTTAAGAATAGACGAGCGTGCATGACAAGAGCTATGAATGTCAAAGAAGCGAGTGAGATGTGTAAGAACAAGCCTGAATGGCGCTCTGTTGTCCATGCTTACCCCGTATGTATATATGTCTATTCTATTTATTAGTCTCTCTTTGCTTTCACTTTCTCCCAATCATTTGAGGTCGGTAGAATATCTCTTTTCCGTCCATACTCCTCTATTCTGGCATACATCCTCTGTCACACCACAAATCATCATGTCGTTCGCCACACCATCCATCCATCTCTCTTTTGGTCTGCCTTTACATGTTTACCCGTCAATCTTCCAGTTTAACCTTCTTTTTGTCACGTGGCTTTCATCCCTTCCATGCACATAACACCTTAATCTTCTTCCTCTCAATTTCTCAGTCACGCGTGTAACTTTCACGAAATCCCTTTAAGTACTAATTTCTCACCTTATTCTCATCGTTTTGTTTAATATTATATACATTATTAAGCTTGTGTTAAGTACTATAGTCACAGTAAAGAGGATTACAGCAATCTCATCCACTTTTGGACATAATAAGCACACACGTAATGCGGATCACGCTCCTGAACTCATTTTGTATTCAAATAATAACGTATTTGCTTTCTTCGAGCCTCTCACGACACGGCCATATTGCTTTTTGACGATGGTAATTACCATAATGTAAGCATAAAGACTCGTTTTATGAATCGCGTTAGAAAATGCTTTAGATTGGTTTGTTTGGGAGAAAAGCTCATTTTTGTTCAATGGTTTAATGTGTTTAATAATTATGTTATTAATATGTTAAATAATTTTAGCTCTTGCTACATAGTCATTTTAGTAAAGGAGTCCTTTTAAAGGTCATTAGAGCCACCCGGCACCCGACTAGCACCGGATCGCCTCGCTCACAAGCTGTCCATGCTCGGGCTTCGAGTGAATCACCCGGTGACAACCCCTTCCTCGGAGTGATTCATGCATGGCCATAGTACTTTGATAGACTATTCTGTAATTTGTGGATCACAGCGGTGCTTGTTGGATGTTTTGTGGCTCTAATGAGTTATTACTCTAAATTAGATTACCTGACCAAAATTGCTTTTAATAATAAGGCCGCCATAAAGCACTCGATTGAAGAGTGTTTTTTAAATGAGTAAAAATGCTATAGGTAAGAACAAGCCGATATTACATGTTAGTTTTGACTAAAAACTGCCTAACTTCTATCATAGTTAAATATCAATGCCTGTAGAAGAGTATGCCTATCTAGCAGACACACTGCTGAGGTTGTTTAATTATTGTGGACTGTATAAAAGATAGATATCTAGATAGATGCTGGTTTATTGGTAGTTATATTATACAATTTATAGTCGTCCGTCGCACTAGCCGTCGTGCGGGCGAGAGTGTCGCGATCCCACGGCAGCCGCCGCCTGCGGCCCAGCCGTGGTCGTGGGGCGGCTCCTCCTCCTCCGCGCGTCTCTCCCCGTGCGTGCTCCAACAATGCCTGTGTTAGTCTAATAATAAAATTCCGGTACCCAATAAACTATTGTATTATTTATTTTAGTAAGCATCATTGTTACACCGGGATGTTATTGCATGTAACATTGCACAAACACAAACGAAATGCTTCGCTTAAACATCACTTTGAGCATGACTATAATAGTTTATAACTTAATATTCCATAGAATATTCATAATATATGTAAAAGTAATTGCTAAGATTTATCAATGCCAAGTACTTTGGCAAACAGTATCAGAACTGCCGGCTTTAGAACTGCAAGCAATAAATGATACGCATTTCGCATTCAACTATTAACCGCTTTTCAAACGAGTCATAACATTGACTAATCTGTCGTATAGAGAGGTTTATCGTATATAGTGAAATAATTGACTTCATTTCGCTGTTCGACTCTATCTTTGTTTTGAAATGGACTAATTAATCCTTATCGCGGTCAGTGGAATTGCTTTACAGTGTACTATCGGATGGAAATGTTATATTGTGCTTACTTTATAGTTATTTATTTTATAATAATGTAAGAGTAATATGAGTGTAGAAGTCTCACGTGACCAAAGATTAGCGTTGCCATAGAACGTGGGAATGAGGTCAGCATTTTGGGAACGCTCCCCCACCGACAGCGATCTGGACTACATCTTTTACTTGTAAATATGTTTATAATAGTATTTAATTTCTAAGTTTTTTTTTGTAGTGTAGTTTAATTCTTAAGATGGTTTATCTTCATTAAATTATTATTATCAATTATTTATTATATTAAAATTATTATTAACATTCTGTCAATAACTATAGATTTTTTCGAGCGAGTAATACACTAGAAAATAAAAAAAAATATGGGCGACCTTTTAAAATTCAAATTTTGGACTGAAACTTTCAGAAACTTATTATTTTTTGGTCTATAAAATTACACCGTAACGAGAGAAAAAAATTTAACTAAAAAATCGGGTTTTGGCGATTTTTGAAATCTGAAAAAATTGGAGCGACCTCTTCAAATTATTTTTTGAGCTGTCCTTTGGAGGGTGTTATAAAAACATAAAAAAGTAACATTTTTCCACTCGAGACTCAAAAAAATAGTCGGTTTCTTGCGCCACCCTAATATATATATTGTTACGACCTAGATGCCGACCAAAGACAAATTCGCACCTGCATACCTGTACATATTTTATTACCTTTTCGGCATTTGGACTACTTTTGTTTACTTTATGTTTAAAATTTGTGATTAGAAAAACATCCCATTGTGTATTGTAATCTTTAATGACAGTCATTAGCCAGGCGTGATTATAGAAAATTCGGCCACGCGGCTGAACAGATATATAGCATCCGTGCAGTATAAAGCAATGCCTCGATCGATTAACGAGGCAGTCGAGCGATAACATTCTGTAATCTATTTAGTGACGGACTTTGCGCGTGTTATCGAATCATGCATTACGGTTGGACTGGTTGTGCTCAGTTAGTTAGTTTTTATTCGTGCAGGAACGGAGAAAGACTACAATTTCTTGCGGCCAGGCGGCCTGTCGTAAAAAGCGACTTAACAACCCAAAGCCAGGTGGTAGGGCATTTGCCCGAGTGGATGGTTACCACAGGGGTCTAAACTATGTCGCCATAACAACCTTGAGTTGTGTTCCGGCATTAGTGACCAGGTTCCAGTCTCCCTTAAGACAGCAGCAGCGCATTTGTAGCAACTTTGGTGTTGCAAATGTCTATAGGCGATGGTAACGGCTTTCCATCAAGTGGGCCATCTGCCTGTCTGCTAATCTCCTGCAATAAAAAAAAAGTTACATTTGTACCTGTGTTATACGTGTTTGTATAGTTCTAATAAATTCTGTAGTAATTCCAACGGTATCTTAATTCGAGTCCTGCAACTCGTAACAATATTAAAGCATGCCATGTTCAAAGGAAAGTACTTAATTTACCGACAGATTTAATAATATATACATAGAAAGTATGTTTAAAGAAGATCAGTACTATTGTGTGTGAAAACCTAATGATCTGTAAAGAGCCCGATACCGCTTAATATGTGGGTGCGGATGTATACATTACGGCCTGGCAACTTGTTTGTAGTAGCATAAAAATGTTATTGACACGTCGGTATATTTAATATTTTTATGATATTGTTACCTGTGTGGGACTCGAATTAAAATGGCGTTGGAATTACTACAGAGTTTATTAGAACTGTATACAACCAGTAACACTGCACGATTCAATAACACGCGCCAAATCCGTGACTATATCGCTAATCGAAAGTACTACACACGTCCTGCTAGTATCGTAATAGGCGCTTGACTGCCGATCTCTCCGCGTTGGCATCCCTTTATACTCAGCTTACAATGGGTCACGACCGGGTAAACAATGATTTTCACGAATCACACCTGCGCCTCTGTCGACGCTATTCCCAGAAAACATAATTCTGCACACCTGCAGGATTATGTCTGCGAACGGCCATAAACAAGTACAATAACAATAGGCTATTGTCTAATTGTAAATTTTAAACACAAAAGAACTCCAAATGCGGAGGGTAATAAAACCCTACTTTATGGAAGGCCGGTGTGCTTGTGGAATTTTGACCAAGTTGTAACAATATTCTCTATACAAAATATTATTGGAGAAGAAAATTTGCGACAGTAGTAGGATGTATAGACTGGTAGAAGATAGGGATAGACAGCTAAATAACCTGAGATACTTTTTGTAATCAACGCCGAAGCCGCCAACATTTTTACGAGCATTGCAAGTTATGACGTCATTTCTTTAACGATTAATACAACTTATTTATTATTGATAACCAGCTAGGCCAACTTGTTAATTTTTTAAATGAACAAGTTGGCGGTAGGCTAAATAGAACTTTAACAATACTTATTTTTATTCGTGCATGAACGGAGAAAGAATACGATTTCCTGCGGCCGGGCGGCCTGTCGTAAGAGGCGACAAAACAACCCACGGCCAGGTGGTAGGGCATTTGTTCGACTGGATGGCGAACCTTGAGTTTGTGTTCCGGCATTAGTGACCAGGTTCCAGTTTCCCTGAAAAGAGCAGCAGCGCATTTGTAGCACCTTTAGTGTTGCAAATGTCCATAGGCGATGTTAACCGCTTTCCATCAAGTGGGCCGTCTGCCTGTTTACTGAACTCCTGCAATTTTTTTTTTTTTTAACTCATTGACACTTGACATCTTTGTCTTCCGTGATCACGGCTACTAAAAAGCAGCCGAAACGTTGGAATAATAAAAATCAAATAAATTACGTAGTACCATGGTTGGTTTGACCCACCGATTGGGATTACAGAGTTAGGAATGGTAATTAAATTCAGCAAAAAATAAAGAATAAAAATAAAATAAACGCGGTGCTGGTACCTACGCTCACGTATGGAAGCGAGAGTTGGGTATGGGAGAGAGAGCATGAGAGTAGAGTAAACGCGGTCGAGATGCGAGCACTGCGCAAGATCTGCGGAGTGACGCTCGCGGACCGCGTTCGTAATGCCGAAGTAAGAAAGAGAGTTGGTCTGAAAGAGAGTGTCGGGGTGAAGGTAAGGAAAGGAATGCTCCGGTGGTTCGGGCATGTGGCAAGAATGCAAGATGAAAGAATGACTAAACAGATATACAATGCAAAAGTGGATGGATGCAGAAGTCGTGGAAGGCCACGACACACCTTCCATGATCAAAATGATGGTGTACTAGCAGGTGATGTCAGGAGCCTTAAGAACAGACGAGCGTGCATGACAAGAGTCATAAATGTCAAAGAAGCAAGTGAGGTGTGGAAGAATAAGCCTAAATGGCGCTCTGTTGTTCGTGCCTACCCCACAAGGGAACTGGCGTGAAGTTATGTATGTATGTATGTAAAAAATAAAGAGGTTTGTGACATTGTAGGGGATAATCTCTGGACCTACTAAACCGATTTTGAAAATTCTTTCACCAGTGGAAAGCTAAATTATTCCTAAGTGACATAGGGTACACTAGATTGTGATTAATAATAAGGTTTTTTTTCTGATGCCCGGCGAAGTGGGCACGGGTCGGCTAGTTATCTATACAAGTCGTGAAAACTTAAGAAAATATTAATTTATTTGTAATTGAAAAATCTTTATAGTTTACTTTAACTATATTAATAACAAGAAGAAGTTATATTACACGAACATGAAAATAGACACTATATAAACCTAAATGACCCATTGCTACAGAGGTTAGTAAAGATCGCATCTTAATATAAAAATACAATTTTACTTGATTTTTAGTTTTACTGAAAAATGAACCTTATGTTCAAGTATTATGGGTGAAGATGAACGTATTACGTGAGGTTGCAGCAATGCAGAGCTTATCTGGTGTAAAGTTCAAGGGATTTTGCTAATTATCAAGTAAAACGTTGTGCAATGTAACAGAGTAAGTCCAAAACAGAAGCGAAGTAAAAATATGTATTACGGAGTATAACTTAATAGAAATTAGTTCAGCGAGTTTCATAGATCAATAATTTCTTAGTGAATGTTTGTTGATATTTTTTGTGATAAACTAGCTGTACCCGGCAGACGTTGTCTTGCCATTAAAAAATAAAAATCTAGAAACCGACTGCAGCGCCACCTACCGGATCTAATCGTGAATCTAATCCATTCGGGGATCCACTTGCAAACACACAAAAATAATTTCACCTAAATTCTGGAACCCGGTTACAGCGCCATCTACCTGGTTCAAATTTCAATCTAAACCATCCCGGGACCCACTTGAACACACACAAAAATAATTCACTTAAATCTGACAAATGAAAATGAGTTTAAATGCAGTCACCATTCCGAAATCGGCCGGGAGAGATCATAACAAATGAATGGCTAGACTGATTTTGTTAATTATATTTTTTTTGTTGATGAATATCATATTTTAATCCTATTATACTACTCCGGACAAAGACAATTCCAAAAACACAAAAATCATAAAAATTGTTCCAGCCGTTCTTGAGTTATAAATCGAGTAACTAACACGACTTTGTTTTATATATATAGATACTAGCGGCCCCCACAGACGTTGTTCTGCTCTGAAAAAATAAAAATCTAGGACCCGATCTCAGCGCCACCTACCAGTTCCAATTGTGGATTTAAACCATCTGGGGACTCAAACACACAAAAACAAAATCACCAAAGTCGCTGCAGGTGATTAGGAGGATTCTAAAACCCGATCTCAGCGCCACCTACCGGTTCCAACGGGATAAAAAGTATCCTATGTCCGGCTCCTGGTTCTAAGCTACCTCCCCAACAATTTTCAGCCAAATCGGTACAGCCGTTCTTGAGTTATACATAGTGTAACTAACACGAATTTGTTTTATATATATACTAGCGGCTCCGGCAGACTGTCTGAAACTGTCTGTCTGTTGTCCTGCTCTGAAAAAATAAAAATCTAGGACCCGATCCCAGCGCCACCTACCGGTTCCAACGGGATAAAAAGTATCCCATGTCCGTCTTCTGGTTTAGGTCTATTATAGGTTCGCGTTTGACCACGATCACGCCTAATGTCAGACGATGATGCGGCTGAAGATGGAGCACGCTTCGCGAAACTTGAAGACACCCGGATTGTACTTTTCGGAAAGCGTAGACTCTGGTAGAACATTTCACAGCTCTGCCGCACGCAGAAGGAATGTGGAGGCGAGAGGTTTCGTTCACACAGGTGATGTTTCCATTTTGAAACGAGAGTTTAGACCACAGCGCCTTGTCATCTGCTGATGGAATGGTCTACAGGGAATCAGGTCGAATAGTTGGACCGCAAGCTCTCCGAAATAAAATCCTATAAAATACAGATAGACCGGCATCTCGGCGTCGATGCTCTAGGCTTTGAAGCCTTGTATTGACAAGCTGGTCGCTACTAATCAGCCTCTTGGCTATTCTCTCAATTGACTCCATCGCTTCAAGCTGGTATTTAGCTAAGCTAGGATGAACTGTCCAATAGATGCACACAATATGGTTTTAGAATGGAAATATAACTAGTGTCTACGCTTTGAATTCCCGCCAAAAATGTTTAAAAAATGGTTATTATTTTCGTCTCTGGCACCTTTCTTTTTACTTTGACTTCTAATTTTGGTCAACTATTCAATAACTGCTTACTGCTTACATACATACATAACTTTACGCCAGTTCCCTTGCGGGGTAGGCACGAATAACAGAGCGCCATTCAGGCTTATTCTTACACACCTCACTTGCTTCTTTGACATTCATAGCTCTTGTCATGCACGCTCGTCTGTTCTTAAGGCTCCTGACATCACCTTCTGCTAGTACATGATTAATTTGATCATGGAAGGTGTATCGTGGCCTTCCACGACTTCTGCATTCATCCACTTTTGCATTGTATATCTGTTTAGTCATTCTTTCGTCATGCATTCCTTTCCTTACCTTCACCCCGACACTCTCTTTCAGACCAACTCTCTTTCTTACTTCGGTATTACGAACGCGGTCCGCGAGCGTCACTCCGCAGATTCTGCGCAGTGCTCGCATCTCGACCGCGTTTACTCTACTTTCATGCTCTCTCTTCTATACGCAACTCTTGCTTCCATACGCTTGCTACTTACTTATCCAAATAAAAGAATATCAATTAGGAGACTCCGTAACAACTAGGTTCGGAACTAGTCTATCTCTTCCAAGAGAAGATAGGAAATACATAATCTAGTACCTAATCAGTGCAGTTCAGTCTCCACTAGAAATAAGTTTGGAAACTCTGTCTGATACCCAACCTGCAGATCCTCAACTCTTATGGTAATTAGTAGTTTTAGCGCAACTTCGTTCGCGTAGCCGTGACGACGTATTTATTACTGAAATGACACGACGCCGACGGCTCCAAAAATAAAACGCTACCGCAGAGCCATCTTTGGAGCTATTATCGATATTCTTAGATGAATAAGCTTAAGCTTTTTCAAATGCAAACCCAAATTTAGATGATCTGTCATTAATATTAAATTTCTTTATAAACTATTACACAATGACATCAACTGTTAGAACGGTTTGATTTCAATGCTGCTCCTGTATCCTCTAACAGACAGACAAACAAAATTCTAAAATGTGTATTTCGAAATTTGCTGGTCCGAATTACTCCCACTTTATCGCCTTTTTTAAACTCATTTACAAACTCGACTCGGACATATTTACTATATTATACATATCTATATATTAATACGTGAAACAAAAACACAGCAAAAACTTTGTACCCCTTTTTACGAAAATTGCGCGGACGGAAGAGTATGAAATTTTGCACACTTATAGTTTACTAGCTGTGACTGCGACGGCGTCCGCGCGGAATTTGCTTTCAAAACCCTCCGATTTTGAAACATTCTTCATTGGTGCTCCGCTCTTATTGGTCTTAGCGTGATGATATATAGCCTATAGCCTTCCTCGATAAATGGGCTATCCAACACTGAAAGAATTTTTCAAATCAAACCAGTAGTTCCTGAGATTAGCGCGTTCAATCAAACAATATTAGTATATTTGGCTACAACACTAATACTTACATTTTATAAATATCGCGATATCTTTTGAATGAAACGTCCGAATTGAATAATTTAAAGAGTTCTAGAAAGGTATTGAATTCGTCTTGAATATGGAGTAATTTATTTTGATAAGGATCAATACCAAGGTACATAATAAAAAAAATTTGAAGCGACGACATTTTAATTATTAAAAAAATAAAAGAAAACACTTATTGTGAGATAACTACAATAGTTAGACATATGGTTACGTGATATTTTTTGTAGACAATTATTTGTTCTGCAAAGTGGTAGTACATTGTTTTGTACTATAATCAATAGTTTTCGCAGCGCACGCCGTGTATGGATTTTTTCGGGTCATTTTTTTACACCTTGGGTTACATTATAGGACTCTTAGTAAGGATCCCTAATTTTTTTTTAAATATAATATAGCCTATAGCCTTCCTCGATAAATGTACTATTAAACACTAAAATAATTTTTCAAATCGGACAAGCGGTTCCTGAGATTAGCGCGTTTAAACAAACAAACTCTTCAGCTTTATAATATTAGTATAGATATAGAGGAGTGCAGAATGCTAATATCTTTTTAAAATTATGCATAAAAATACATTACACACACTACCATATATTTGACACACACACGCATATATACTCTTTTGTTTATTGTTAAAGTCAAATTAACAGTGCAGCCTTGGCGAAATCTGTGATTATAGAAGTTAGTCTTTGACAACAAAACCTTAATATTGTTCAAACTTATAATTGAAATTAATTATTATCGTTGAATTTCGACCACAGGCGACCACTAGTAGATAATGATTATGTATTAAGGCCATTTCAATAGCTGGTGATAAAAAAAAACATGAATACGTTGTAATTCTGAAAACTTATCAGAGGTTTCGTTGTTGTAGGTACTTCAGGCAGTAGCCTTATCGACGTCTTCCAATACAATTTTTGCACTTGATCTTTGTCCTCTGCTGTAATGCAATCTTTATTATAACTGTTCTTAAGGAAGCGAGTGGTGTGGTGGATCCTCACCCCAGGTGGGGTTCGAGGGCAATTAGAAGCGTTTATCAGGGCCAGGTGCCGCTAATGCCGTGAAGATATGAACCTTTAAGATAAAACAATGTTATTTTAAACAGAAGTTAAATGTATATTTTAGTAGCTTTGGATTTTGTACCAGAGTATGCTATATTTGATCAGAAATCTAATCTGTATAATTTAGTTCTGAAATTAAATGTATTTTTTATAAACGATATATAACGTAGGGAAAAATACAGAAGTAACTTCTGTGTCTGCGTCTTTCACTTTCCATGATCAAATTGATCGTGTACTAGCAGAAGGTGATGTTAGGAGCCTTAAGAACAGACGAGCGTGCATGACAAGAGTTATGAATGTCAAAGAAGCAAGTGAGGTGTGTAAGAATAAGTGCCTACCCCGCAAGGGAACTGGCGTGAAGTTATGTATGTATGTAACTTCTGTAAGGGTTTAAATATGTATTTTTTGTGGTGCGTGTATGATGTTACCCATTGGATAGGGTGACGCACCACTGGCGAGAACCCATGGCTCCATCGCAGCGGGAGCTTGACCGCTTGAGAGGGGAATACAAAAATACGATGAGATGTTGTACTCTGTTGGCAACACCAACATAAGATATTATTTACTAGCAACATTGTAGTTGCATTTTTGCCTCTTCCATTTGGGTTGTAGCCGAAGGCAGACGCTCTCATATGTAAAGTATTATTATTACAAGTTTTCACCATCTAACAGTGTTTAACTTCCACGAATACATCGACCTGGGTATCCTAGAACCACCACCATCAGCGTGCGCCACAAATATATATTACATGCGCGACGAGCTGCGCGCATGTTGGTCCTTCGAGCCGGATATAATTAAATAGATGTAATTATTACTTAATTTAACATTAAATTCAAGACTATATATACAGAAATCATAACTGCTACGTGAAATTACATACATACATACATACATAACTTCACGCCAGTTCCCTTTCGGGGTAGGCACGAACAACAGAGCGCCATTCAGGCTTATTCTTACACACCTTGCTTCTTTGATATATATAGCTCTTGTCATGCAAGCTCGTCTGTTCTTAAGGCTCCTGACATCACCTTCTGCTAGTACACGATCAATTTGATCATGGAAGGTGTGTCGTGGCCTTCCACGACTTCTGCATCCATCCACTTGAAATTATATTATTAATTACGTGAAATTATCTAAAACTTAATCACGTTCGGAGCCGCATCTCCGAAAATTTACTGTTTTCTGTATAGACAGACTTTTGCACGTACATGGACTACTCAGTTGTAACCTTGCTAATTATGCAGCAAGCAATTATTCCATGTACGTGACGCAACATCCATGTCACGAACTTGACTGAATCGAAAAACAGAAGCCTTCACTGATCACGAACACTGAAGGATTCTATAGAAGTTATAAGTAGTAGTGATGCTAGATTTCGTCATTTAGGTAACGGAACGGGGAAAGAATACAATTTCCTGCGGCCGGACGGCCTGTCGTAAGAGGCGACTTAACAACCCACAGGCAGGTGGTAGGGCATTTGCCCGAGTGGATGGCTACCACCCCTGGTCTAAAGTATGTCGCCATAACAACCTTGAGTTGTGTTCCGGCATTAGTGACCAGGTTCCAGTGACCCTTAAGAGAGCAGCAGCGCATTTGTACCACCTTTGGTGTTGTAAATGTCTATAGACGATGGTAACCGCTTTCTATAAAGTGAACCGTCTGCCTGTCTGCTGCACTCCTGCAATAAAAAAAAATACATTTTAGCAATAAATGATTCATTCATTCATACAATTTAATCATGTTTTTTTTTGTGATGTAGTGAAATTTCTTGCGAAGCACTTGCTAGGTTTTCGAATTGCACAGCTGTATTGACTCAAATTAAAAAGTCTTTAACTAAAAGAAAGAAGACAAGATACAAAGAGTGTTACATGATAATAGATCTAACAATTAATTGTGGTGTCCTAAAAAGGCTCTTGCTCAGCATAATGCTAGTATCACAACCAGCGCTGATCTTCTGCAAGTACCTCCAGTGATGCCGCGGCTTAGCTCCACATAGAAAATTAAAAACAATATAATAAATAATAATAATCGGCAGACAAACACACACATTGTATATCCCCAAATGAAGCAAGTTACGCTTGTGTTATGGGTAATATACAACGGACTACTCTGGGGCCGATCCCAGACACCCAGACCATAGTAAATAACGGAGAAAAAACGTTTTCCGAAATTTACTATACCAGGAATCGAACCCGGAACCTCTGCGTTGCAGTGAGGTACGCCGGCAAAGGCTTAGCCCGCTCAACCACAGAGGCCGTTAATAAACATGAGTTATAGAATTATGCAATTAGTAGTGCATATGAACATTGTTATAATTACAAATTAAAAAACAACGGGCAAAAATGACGAACAAGACATAGAAATAATAAATTCATAATGGTTTGTTCTACTTGTTTCGCCAGGTGGTGGAGTATTTGCTCGACTGGATGGCGACCACCCCTGGTCTAGAGTATGCCGCCATAACAACCTTGTGTTGTGTTCCGGCATTAGTGACCAGGTTCCAGTCTCCTTTAAGAGAGCAGCAGCGCATTTGTAGCACCTTTGTTGTTACAAATGTCCATAGGCGATGGTAACCGCTTTCCATCTAGTGGGCCGTCTGCCTGTCTGCTGAACTCCTGCAATAAAAAAAAAATAGCGTGCTAATCGACATATTATAATACTATTAAATACTTGTGTCGTATTTAAGGTCTCTCTGGCGAATTTGGTGGTCAAATAAGAATTCTTTTACGTTCTTTAAGTAATATTTTCTTAAGTTTTCGCGACTTGTATACATAATAAAACTACGTTGTAACGGTTATAAGCGCGGTAATTTTATTTGATTTTGGTTTTTCCGACGTTTCGGCCACTTTTCAGTGGCCGTGATCACGGAAGACAAAGATGTCAAGTGTCAACGAGTATTGTTAAAGTTTTATTTAGCCTACCGCCAACTTGTTAATTTTAATTATTTAGTTTTAATTTTGTTTATGGTTATTATTTACTCTATGGGAGTCTAATCTAATTTACTACCGCTTCGCAACATGTTATGGCTTGTAGAGAAGAAGCGGCGCAAGAAACTATGCAGCAAACATGCCTAGCTCTAATAATTTTATATAATATTAAAATGGGTGGAAGGAAAAATAAAAGTAATTATCAGTCAAGTTGGTTTGTGTTCCGTTGTTTTTTAAGTAGACAAACGAACAGATGTACCTGAATATTACAAGTGATTTTCGTATTAACAACAATGGCTACGTAACCCTAAAAATCAAGATAACAACGAAAACTTAACTCCGATGTTGATTCAAATTCAAATTCAAAAGTTATTATTCAAAATAAGTTCCACTGGAGAACACTTTTTGAAGGTCATACATGTAAGTTAAAATTAAACTTTACTTCCAAGTTTATGTACACCGCTTCGCAACGTGTTATTGCTGTTAAGGAGAAGAAGCGGCAAGAAACTCCCCAGCAACACGTCTAGCTAAAAATTGTTTTTCTTTATATTTCTTACCAGCTGTGCCCGCGACGTCGTCCGTGTGGAATTTGTTTTCAAAACCCCCGATTTTGAAACATTATTCATTGGGTTAGCGTGATGATATTATAGCCTATAGCCTTCCTCAATAAATGGGCTATCTAACACTGAAAGAATTTTTCAAATCAGACCATTAGTTCCTGAGATTAGCGCGTTCAAACAAACAAACTTTTCAGCTTTATATATTAGTATAAGACTAGCTGTGCCCGCGACGTCGTCCACGTGGAATTTGTTTTCAAAACCCCCCGATTTTGAAATATTCTTCATTGGTGCTCCGCTCCTATTGATGTTAGTGTGATGATATATAGCCTATAGCCTTCCTCGATAAATGGGCTATCTAACACTGAAATAATTTTTCAATTTAGACCAGTTCCTGAGATTAACGCGTTCAAACTAACAAACTCTTCAGCTTTATATATTAGTATAAGACTAGCTATGCCCGCGACGTCGTCCGCGTGGAATTTGTTTTCAAAACCCCCGATTTTGAAACATTCTTCATTGGATTAGCATAATGATATATAGCCTATAGCCTTCCTCAATAAATGGGCTATCTAACACTGAAAGAATTTTTCAAATCAGACCATTAGTTCCTGAGATTAGCGCGTTTAAACAAACAAACTCTTCAGCTTTATATATTAGTATAAGACTAACTATGCCCGCGACGTCGTCCGCGTGGAATTTGTTTTCAAAACCCCCCGATTTTGAAACATTCTTCATTGGTGCTCCACTCCTATTGGTGTTAGCGTGATGATATATAGCCTATAGCCTTCCTTGATAAATGGGCTATCTAACAATGAAAGAATTTGTCAAATCAGACCAGTTGTTCCTGAGATTAGCGCGTTCAAACAAACAAACTCTTCAGCTTCATTTTTTTTTTTATAAGTCTTATACAGAAGTGTGTTACAGAATGACTTTTGAAGAATTAATGGAGTTGTAGCAAACCGCATATTTAATAAGACAGTTAAACAAAATACAAGTAAAATACAAACTAAGAGATAATGACCTTAATATCAAAACATTTTAAAACCCATTATACCCCGAAGCCCGGTCTCCGTTGGAAACACAGACACCTCTTTTGCATAAAACATTTTTCCCCACTTCAAACAAAAACAAAACTGTCCAAAAGTCGTTTAAACTAAACAAATTAGAGAGCGAATTAATTATAATCTTAAATCTTTGTCTTACGCCATTAAATTGTTTAAGGAGTACCCTCAGAGTGAAAAACAAAAATGTAAACAGCATTGTGTTGAATTTACGAGTGTCCGCTCGAAATTTCTTTCTCTCTTTGAGAATATAAATTTACCTTATGTCTGTGTTTAGCATTTATACAAATGAAGAGAATACGTTCAAAGAGTTAAATCTTTTTTTTTTATTGCAAGAGATCAGCAGACAGGCAGACAGCCTACTTGACGAAACGCGATTACCATCGCCTATGGACATTTGCAACACCAAAGGTGCTACTAATACGATGCTGCTCTCTTAAGGGAGACTGGAACCTGGTCACTAATGCCGGAACACAACTGAAGGTTGTTATGGCGACATACTTTAGACCGGGGGTGGTAGCCATCCAGTCGGGCAAATGCCCTACCACCTGGCTGTGGGTTGTTAAGTCGCCTCTTACAAGCCGCCCCAACGCAGGAAATTGTATTCTTTCTCCGTTCCTGCACGGAATAAGATCTGTACTAGTTATCATATAGTCAAGATTTACTGTCTAGGATATTCACTTGAAATTCTGTATTTTAATAAATTAATAAAGGCACGTTTGGCTGTCTACAAAGGGGTGTTGGTGCCACCCCTGATAAGTTGGGTATGGCAGAAGAAGCATGAAAGTAGGATAAACGCAGTTGAAATGAGAGCTTTGAGAAGTATATGTGCTAGCTTGAATGATATGAGAAGGAACAGTGTGATAAGGGAACGTTGTGGATTGAAAGAAGATGTAACAACAAGAGTTGAAAAAGGAATGTTAAGCCGAACGTCCACCGCCAGCTAAAATAATTAGGAACTAAGCTTAGTGAACTAAGCTACGCTAAACTAGGAAATAGTTGTTCGTCCACCGAAAAATAAGCTATAACTACGTTAGTGGTGATCAGTTTATGCTGGAGTGTCGAGTTAATCAGACGTGATGGAGGCGTACGTACGAATTCGTGTTTCATTGCCTGCGCACGATCACACACTACAAAACATCACTGGCGAAAGGCGCCAGAGGGGTAGCGCAAGGGGGTGAGAGGGGCTTGGCTTAGTTCGCGTAGTTTCGGATCGGCCTACACAACTAAGTTAGTTTGACCTAGTTGGGATATTTTAGTTAGCTTAGCATAGTTTGCGGTTACGTCCCCTGGCATAGGAAGAGGCCCAGTGAGGGGGGCCCACGCCTGCCAGGGCACTGCGGAGTCGGGCAGCCCATTTCTCGTAGCCCTGGCATAAGGCGCAGGACGGAACACCCAGGGGTTTTAGTGGGTATCCCTAACTGGGGAGTGGCAATAGCGTGGCACCGGTTCTGACCGGGCACACTAGTGCCACCCCCGATCTGGCGAATCCCACACACTCACACAGGTCGCGAACATCCCCAGGCTTCTGTGCCTGTCGCGGCTTAGTCCTAAAACGGATTTACACTGGCCAAAAAAAAAAAAGCATAGTTTGCGGTGGACGAATATGTATGAAAAACTAGCTCAACTATGCGAGCTAAACTAAACTAAGTTAGTTTAGTTCACGGTGGACGTTCGGCTTTAAGGTGGTTTGGACATGTAGAGAGAATGGATAAAAGTAGAATCCCAAAACAGGTGACAGTATGGTTAATGGTAGAGTTGTTGCCGGTAGACCGCGACGAACACACCATGGGAAACTGGCGTGACATTGTGTATGTAAGTATATCTTCTATATATATAAAAGGAATGCTCCGGTGGTTCGGGCATGTGGAAAGAATGCATGATGAAAGAATGAATAAACAGATATACAATGCAAAAGTGGATGGATGCAGAAGTCGTGGAAGGCCACGACACACCTTCCATGATCAAATTGATCGTGTACTAGCAGAAGGTGATGTCAGGAGCCTTAAGAACAGACGAGCGTGCATGACAAGAATTATGAATGTCAAAGAAGCAAGTGAGGTGTGTAAGAATAAGCCTAAATGGCGCTCTGTTGCTCGTGCCTACCCCGCAAGGGAACTGGCGTGAAGTTATGTATGTATGTATGTATGTATATATAAAAGAAAGTCGTGTTAGTTACATTATATATAACTCAAGAATGGCTGTACCGATTTGGCTGAAAATTGGTGGGGAGGTAGCTTAGAACCAGGAGACGGACATAAGATACTTTTTATCCCGTTGGAACCGGTAGCTGGCGCTGAGATCGGGTTCTAGAATCCTCCTAATCACCTGGAGCGATTTTGGTGATTTTGTTTTTGTGTGTTTGAGTGGGTTCTCGGATGGTTTAAATCCACAATTGGAATCGGTAGGTGGCGCTGGGATCGGGTCCTAGATTTTTTTTTTCAAAGCAGGACAACGTCAGCCGGGGCCGCTAGTATATGTATAAACCTTCCTTGAAACGTTATGTAACTGATGGTGAAAACGGTTAAAAAATCAGTTAAGTTAGTTAGTGGATACACAGTCAGAGGCGAAAAGCGAATTTGTTTTATTATAATAATAATCGGCAGACAAACACACATATTGTATATCCCCAAATTAAGCAAGTTACGCTTGTGTTATGGGTAATATACAACGGACTAATCTGGGGCCGATCCCAGATACCCAGACCATAGTAAATAACGGAGAAAATACGTTTCCGAAATTTATTATACCAGGAATCGAACCTGGAGCCTCTGCGTTGTAGTGAAGTAGGCCGACAAAGGCTTAGCCCGCTCAACCACAGAGGCCGTCACTGTTTTATACTCTGTAAAGATTGTTAAGAAGAAAATGTACTGAATATTTTAGCTGTAAATATATGATTGAACTAAACAGAGCGTGATATCACGTCCTTGTGCCTCATTGGCAGCCTTCTATAGCAGTCTCGGTGCTTCATTGACTAGAAGATATGCGACTGTTTTGTGTCGCGTGGATATTTGACGGCCTCTGTGGTTGAGCGGGCTAAGGCTTTGCCGGCGTACCTCACTGCAACGCAGAGGTTCCGGGTTCGATTCCTGGTATAGTAAATTTCGGAAACGTATTTTCTCCGTTATTTACTATGGTCTGGGTGTCTGGGATCGGCCCCAGAGTAGTCCGTTGTATATTACTCGTAACACAAGCGTAACTTGCTTAATTTGGGGATATACAATGTGTGTGTTTGTCTGCCGATTATTATTATTATTATTATTATATTAAGCAGTATTCTTTTCCTCATGCTACTGCTTCATCTAGGATAATGTCGGTCTTAGTGACTGTGTCACGTCGATGTAGCGATAAATATAACGCGTTATTTGAGGTACCCGGCAGACGTTGTCTTGACCTTAAAAAATAAAAATCTCACCAATCGGGACCAATTGTTAATCTAAACCATTCTCGAATCTATTTGAAAAAACACAAAAAGTCTCATCAATATCGGTCCCACTGTTAAAGAGGTGCTCAGCGGCACCACCTACCGGGGTCAATCGTGAATCTAAACCATCCCGGGATCCACTTGAACGCACACAAAAATAATTCACCTAAATCAGACAAATGAAAATGAGTTTAAATGCAGTCACGATTGCCGAAATCAGCCGGGAAAGATTATAACAAATTCATTTTTATTTATTAATAACAATAAGACCAATAATAAAGACTTGTGGTCGCCCAGTAGTCGATATTGGATCATAGTTAATTTAAATTATAAGTTTAAACATTATTAAGGTTCTGTTGTCAAAGACCATACTTCTATAATCACAGATTTCGCCAAGGCTACGCTGTTGATATGACTTTAACAATAAACAAAAGAGTATATATGTACATACATACATACATAACTTCACGCCAGTTCCCTTGCGGGGTAGGCACGAACAACAGAGTGCCATTTAGGCTTATTCTTACACACCTCACTTGCCTCTTTGATATTCATAACTCTTGTCATGCAAGCTCGTCTGTTCTTAAGGCTCCTGACATCACCTTCTGCTAGTACACGATCAATTTGATCATGGAAGGTGTGTCGTGGCCTTCCACGACTTCTGCATCCATCCACTTTTGCATTGTATATCTGTTTAGTCATTCTTTCGAGAGTATATATGTGTGTGTCAAATACATGGTAGTGTGTGTAATGTTCTTTTTTATCGGTTTAATGTATTTTTTATGCATAATTTTTAAAAAAATATTAGCATTCGTCGCTTCTTCTCTATATAAACTATGTGTGCGAAATTTCATACTCCCCCGTCAGCACAATTTTCGTATAAAGTTTTGGCTTCACGTATTTATTTATATATATATGTAAAAGCAGTAAGATCACTTTGAATTAGTCGATACAAAATACGAATCCAAAGATGTCCACGGTTACGAATATTTCGTTAGTAGGAATACGATTTTCATTTTATGCAAAAGACGATCCAATTCGGGGTGAAGCGGGGACTCCCCGCTTCCCCCTTCGGGCTTCGGGACCTTCAATCGGGATAATGCCATAGAAGAATGATCCAAATTGAATTCGTTCCTCAACCCAGCTTAGCTGCCGATCCGACAAATACCTTCTCTAAGGGCCGCGAGTCAGCGGAAATTTCTTGCTCCGTTAGTTTCCTAGGATTTTTATTAAATTTCTTAAAGGCAAAGGTTGCGGGCTTCTGTTTA
Organism: Dendrolimus kikuchii; assembly: GCA_019925095.2. Taxonomy (NCBI): domain Eukaryota; kingdom Metazoa; phylum Arthropoda; class Insecta; order Lepidoptera; family Lasiocampidae; genus Dendrolimus; species Dendrolimus kikuchii. The sequence continues at coordinate 23,974,875 of CM034397.1, forward strand.
AAGGCAGATAAGGGATGCTGTTAGGGATTATCGCGTTTATTCGGAGAATAAGGGTGGTAAGGGTCGAGTCCAGTTCCATGCTTAACAATGACATCTTCATATAAATTTGTTTTGATTTAGAAAATACAATTATTACGAAATATTATACCCAGCACAAGGAGAGAAAGAGATAGCAAATTGGTTTCCTAAACTTAATTTTGATATTAGCAGACAAAGGACGCTATGATGTGGAGTTTTTCCAAAAAGGGCATCATAAATTTCTTCGAGGCCGGCTGCGTTTTTGGTGCAAACGTTCCTAGGCGACGGTAACCGCTTTCTATCAAGTGGGCCCTCAGCCTGTTTGCCAGCTGTACTTCAACTATATAACAATTTAAAAAAATGCAGTTCACACGCAGTAGAAGTGAAATTTTCTTCTCTAACTTTTATTAATATGATTACAATTCTTTTAGTCTACATCTATCAACGAATTATAATTCAAAATAAACCTCGTAAGTATCACTTTCAATTTTTTACTGTTTTAGTCTAAAAAATATAATTATCAGTTTTATTTCGGTCCAAATCGGACTTATATTTAATCATTGGTCTTATTGACTCTCTAAATCTGTGCTGCACAATGTAAAACTCGTATCTCATTCTATCGCAGGCTTAGTCCTATAGACTTGTGTTTATCTCTTTTTAGTGTCGCATTTTCGTTTCATCGAGTTTCAAATCACAACGATGATCTAAAGAAGTTTCACTTGAATAATTTGGTTCAATTAAATTGAATCGTTAAAAATAAAAAAACGCAACACTGAAAGTATACGACGACATTCAATGATCATTAAACTTCTGAAACTTATAGTTCCTTCATCAAATTGAAAGACGTAAGTGAACCATGTAATATCAGCATCACGACTTCTCCCGCTTAAAACTGCTCGCACTGCACTACATCCTCACGCAAGATAGCTGCTAATCAAAATAGTGTTACTAGCAAGCTAGTTGCTAGTCAAAATAGTGTTACTAGCAAGCTAGCTGCCAGTCAAAATAATGTTACTAGAAAGCTAGATGCTAGTCAAAATAGTGTTATTAGCATGCTAGCTGCTAGTCAAAATAGTGTTACTAGAAAGCTAGCTGCTAGTCAAAATAGTGTTATTAGCAAGCTAGCTGCTAGTCAAAATAGTGTTACTAGTAAGCTAGGTGCTAGTCAAAATAGTGTTACTAGCAAGCTAGCTGCTAGTCAAATAGTGTTATTAGCAAGCTAGCTGCTAGTCAAAATAGTGTTATTAGCAAGCTAGCTGCTAGTCAAAATAGTGTTACTACATCTACGCAACTAATAATCACTAACTTTTGTACTTCATCGCTGTAACAAAAATCGGCTGCGAATATATTAATATCTAATATATACAGATAAATAAAATTTAAATGTCTGTTTATAATGTCAAAATAAAATGTGAGAAAATTAGGGTAAATAATTCGGATCAGGAGATTCCGTCTTTTCCAATTTTTGTCTGTCTGTCTGTCTGTATGTTCCGGCTAATCTCTGAGACGGCTCGACAGATTTTGTCGGAACTTTCGCTGGCAGATAGCTGATGTTATAAGGAGTAACTTAGGCAAGTTTGTAAGGGTTCCCCGAAAAAACTGCCACGCAAACGAGTTACTAATAAAACTACCCGAATAAATCTAAGAAAAACTATACTTGCTGTATATATCACCGGGTAATAGGGCATTTGCCCGACTGAATGGCTACCACCCCTGATCTAAAATATGTCGCCATAACAACCTTGAGTTGTGTTCCGGCATTATTGACCAAGCTCCAGTCTCCCTTAAGAGAGCAGCAGCGCATTTGTAGCACCTTTGGTGTTGCAAATGTCCATAGGCGATGGTAACCGCCTTCATCAAGTGGGCCGTCTGCCTGTCTGCTGATTTCTACCACCCCTGGTCTAGAGGATGTCGCCATTACAACCTTGAGTTGTGTTCCGGCATTATTGACCAAGCTCCAGTCTCCCTTAAGAGAGCAGCAGCGCATTTGTAGCACCTTTGGTGTTGCAAATGTCCATAGGCGATGGTAACCGCCTTCCATCAAGCGGGCCGTCTGCCTGTCTGCTGAACTCCTGCAAAAAATATATCAAACTCAGAAATGAATGACGTCTGCTCGCAGGAGTATGAGGATTTATGATGGTTACTTTAAAAAGCAGTGTCCCGACAAAAATAGCTGAATAAGACTCATAATGACGGTTTCGGTGGTGAGATTAAAACTCAGCGCAACTCGGCTAAACAACATGACCCCTAATAAACATTCGGCTGAATTTTGTCCCTCTATCCATTCATTCCTCCGTCATCCTACGTCATCACATTATTCGGTTAGCCCCGCTCCGTCGGACCCAAGCGGGGTTGCCAGCTTATAAACAAGATAACCAACATTTCATCACTTAGTTAAGAAATATAATCTAAAGGTTATATTCAAATTCAAATTTATTCAAAATAAGTTTTATTTTTTATTGCATGAGTTCATCAGACAGGCAGACGGCCCACTGGTGGAAAGCGGTTCTCATCTCCTATGGACATTAGCAACACCAAAGGTTCACAAATGCGCTGCTGCTCCCTTAAGGGAAACTGGAACCTGGCCACTAATGCCGGAACACAACCCAAGGTTGTTATGGCGGCATACTCTACACCAGAGGTGGTAGGCATCCAGACGGGCAAATACCCTACCACCTGGCTGTGGGTTGTTTTGTCGCCTCTTACCGCCCGGCCGCGGGAAATTGTATTTTTTCTCCGTTCCTGCACGGATAAGTCCCACTGGAGAACACTTTTTGAATTCACGTAAAAACTACTACGGCGATTTCGATACGGTTTTCGCTGATCAGCAGCAAATATTTAGACTTAAAATATGCGCTACTTTTTATCCTGTGATTCCCGCGGGATTTTTTCCGGGAATTATTTAAAATGACCAGATGAAAAAAATGGAATTTAAATGCGATTGTTTTACTGATCGATATATAGCCAATTTCATGTAATGAAATGTGTGATACTTTTTATTCCGAGAATCCCACGGGAATTCTCCAGGATCGGTATTTAGTTTTTCGGGTGCATAACAATTAATATATTCCGACACAGTTTCCATTAAAACGATGACTACAATCTCGGCTTCTGTGGTTGAGCGAGCTATGCCTTTGCCGGCCTACCTTACTGCAACGCAGAGGCTCCGGGTTCGATTCCTGGTATAGTAAATTTCGGAAACCTATTTTCTCCGTCATTTACTATGGTCTGGGTGTCTGGGATCGGCCCCAGAGTAGTCCGTTGTATATTACCCATAACACAAGCGTAACTTGTTTAATTTGGGGATATACAATATGTGTGCTTGTCTGCCGATTTATAAAAAAAAAACCTCTTTCTTTTCTGTGGAATTTGGACACTATAGGACACTAACTGTGACAAGGCTTTGCTTATTTACTGGGATTGTCATTTCTCATTCCTTAATGCAACATTCCTTCCATGATATTACTGGCTGGTATTTGTTGCAATGAATTCACTGAATTAGTATTTGCCTGGCAACATTTATCCTTGAATATTTTATGCGTTTATATGCAAAGTATTTTGCCTCAATTCGGTTCGTTTGCTAAAAATTTTTGCTTTACAGCGCACTACGCTGTAGACAATTTTGTGCTTGTTGAATTATTTCTGGGTTTTAGTGTATTTCTCTGGACGTATTAAGTTATTATGTTTTGAAATTGCCTACAGATTCATTTTCCTTCTATTTGGATATTTATTCCACGGAAACCGACTTCTATTCTAACATAGGTCTCTATACTTTGTAAAAACTTTCAAAAAAGTTTTTTTTATTTTTATTATTTTATTGCAGGAGTTTAGCAGACAGGCAGACGGCCCACTGGATGGAAAGCGGTTACCATCGCCTATGGACATTTGCAACACAAAAGGTACTACAAATGCGCTGCTGCTCTCTTAAGTGAGTCTGGAACCTGGTCACTAATTCCGGAACACAACTCAGAGTTGTTATAGCGGCATGCTCTAGACCAGGGGTGGTAGCCATCCAGTCGGGCAAATGCCCTACCACCTGGCTGTGGGTTTTTTGCCTCTTACGACAGGGGGCCCGGCCGCAGGAAATTGTATTCTTTCTCCGTTCCTGCACGGATATTTTCTAAGATTCTATTTCTTTCTTCTTCTTTCTTTCTTTTCTGATATTCTATTAAATAAATGGCAATTAAATCATAATACAAATTACATATTTGTATAGACATTCAATTGTGATTCCTTAAAACTGACTAAAATTAAATAGTTTCATTTTATCACTATATCTTGTATATGTATATAACCTATGTGTATATTTGTATATATAGTGTTACGAGTTGCAGGACTCGAATTAAAATGCCGTTACAATTACTATAGAATTTATTAGAACTATACAAACATGTATAACACAGGTACAAATATAACTCAACACAATCAGTCCAAACGTATTGCGCGATTCAATAACACGCGCAAAGTCCGTCACTATATAGATTATCGAATGTACACACGTCTTGTCTCGCTAGTAGTTATCCCTATTGCCGACCAATACAATATGGCTGCCCGCCCGCGTAGATCGAATTTCTTAGAATCAGTTCGACACACCTATCTAATGACTGCCATAAAAGTTTACAATACTCAATAGGCTGTTTTTCTAATTACAATTTTCAAACACAAAGTAAACAAAAGAAGTCCAAATGCGGAAAGGTAGTAAAATGTGTGTTTTTTTGGTAGGCAGGTGTGCGTCCACTTTTGTCGGCGTGTAACAATAGTATAGTTATATATTTATTATTAAAATGTAAGTAATCAAACAATAATTATGTATACCACCATCGCCACTCCTAATCAGCAATATTCTTGCCACGGGTTGTCTGGAAGAGATCCCTTTATAGCAATAAGACCGCTCTTTGTACATACAATTAGAATAATACTAGTTCGTAAGTTTTCTGTAATCGTGTACATTAAATTTTCATATATCTATCTATCTAAATTCATTAAATTATATTATTAGAATATAACTCTAGTGTAAATTATGTTACAAATGATTAAATTACACACTATTGACATTCCATAAAAAACTAAAAATAACATGCTTGTATAAAACTAATGAAAGTATAGTAATTAATTAACTTATGACATAATAACAGATATACAATGCAAAAGTGGATGAATGCAGAAGTCGTGGAAGGCCACGACACACGTTCCATGATCAAATTGATCGTGTACTAGCAGAAGGTGATGTCAGGAGCCTTAAGAACAGACGAGCGTGCATGACAAGAGCTATGAATGTCAAAGAAGCAAGTGACGTGTGTAAGAATAAGCCTAAATGGCGCTCTGTTGTTCGTGTCTACCCCGCAAGGGAACTGGCGTGAAGTTATGTATGTATGACATAATTATTAATTGTAATTATGTAGATAACAAATGTTATTGTACGCTCTCATTGGGCCAACTGTTGTTTCTTAATTCTATTTATACCACCTTTACATAAACTGTTTAACAATAAAATCATACACCAATTTGCTGAGCAACCCGTTTCAAAGCTTCTGTGATTTGGGCTCTACTGGATATTTAATGGTTAGTTGAATAATAAAACATATATATTTATATTGTTACGTGCGAGCGGGGGTACGCACTTAGGATTGGAAGAAAACACCAGTTTTTAGCTAAAAGCTTTTATTGAGCTACACAGCCGCACGTAATACCTCTCCGCAGGGCTGCCCCTATACCACCTCCTGCTACTGCAGTGCTCACCTTTTTTTTTATTGCAGGAGCTCAGCAGACAGACAGACGGCCCACTTAAAGGAAAGCGGTTACCAACGCCTATAGACATTTGCAACACCAAAGTTGCTACAAATGCGCTGCTGCTCTCTTTAAGGGAGACTGGAACCTGATCACTAATGCCGGAACACAACTCATGGTTGTTATGGCGACATACTTTAGACCAGGGGTGGTAGCCATCCAGTCGAGCAAATGCCCTACCACCTGGCTGTGGGTTGTTTTGTCGCCTCTTACGACAGGCCGCCCGGCCGCAGGAAAATTGCATTCTTTCTCCGTTCCTGCACGGATATAATAAACGGATGAATCACCTCCGATATTACCGCGTGTAGCTCACTTCTGGTTTGTCTCTCGAACTCCTTCACTTAACTATCCACTAGACTTGTCACTGTCTTCTATTAAACTTCTCTTCCAACTCTTCGCTATCGCACTTGTCGCTTCGCTGTCTTAAACTGCGCTCAACTGTAGACTGCCCGGTAGGCGCGCCTTACGCTGCTTATATAATAATATAATAATACATACATACATACATACATAACTTCACGCCAGTTCCCTTGCGGGGTAGGCACGAACAACAGAGTGCCATTTAGGCTTATTCTTACACACCTCACTTGCCTCTTTGACATTCATAACTCTTGTCATACACGCTCGTCTGTTCTTAAGGCTCCTGACATCACCTTCTGCTAGTACACGATCAATTTGATCATGGAAGGTGTGTCGTGGCCTTCCACGACTTCTGCATCCATCCACTTTTGCATTGTATATCTGTTTAGTCATTCATATAATAATAATAATAATATAATCGGCAGACAAACACACACATTGTATATCCCCAAATTAAGCAAGTTACGCTTGTGTTATGGGTAATATACAACGGACTACTCTGCGGCCGATCCCAGACACCCAGACCATAGTAAATAACGGAGAAAATACGTTTCCGAAAATTTACTATACCAGGAATCGAACCCGGAACCTCTGCGTTGCAGTGAGGTACGCCGGCAAAGGCTTAGCCCGCTCAACCACAGAGGCCGTCAGAGGCTGCTTATATACCCGGAAGAATCTTCTGGAATCCATAATTTCGATCTTCTTTTCGTTATTCTTTTATTTACTATCTGTCTCTTTCTAAACATCTATCTATCTCTGTCTTTTCCTTCCCGAACCTTCTATTCTAGAACATTCGTTCATCGTCTATCCCTTTCTAAAATGTATCCGTCCTTGTCTTTTCCTTCCAGACTTTGCTACGTTTTTCTAAAAGTCTTACAATATATTGTTTTTTTCTAAAACGTATCACGTGAGAAAAAAGCTCCTTGAAGCCCTGCATTCCGTAGCAATATTAAAAAGTTTTCGTTTTTGCAAATTAAACCCTTTTGCTGCTTGTCCTTCGCGCGTGAGATTATTGGTGATGAATCCTCATAGCCTGGCAGAGGGCTGCTAATCCCGTTATGAGTGAACCAAGTGGAAAGCTCACTATAATATTAACTAATCCCTACTTAAGCTGCTTACCGCCATGTTTCACGTCTATCAAAATGTATTTCATACATAAATATTTAATATCCATACGAATTTTGAAAATTACGTAATCTTCAAATTGACGCTGATAATTTATTTTTCAACACACTTGCTCATAAAGTGGCTCTATGGTCACCGCAATTAGGCACAGAATGACACCCATTATCAAACTGTGAGTAAAAAACATTATAACTCACTAGTGAGTTATAGATTATTTTTTTTAATTTTATTGGTTGAGTTGCTTTGTTCTTAAAAAAGTTTTTATTAAAAAAAAAAATTGATCGTGTTCTATAGAACAAATAAATTAATATTCCTATTGCTTGCTCATTTCATGCAACTTTTTATTTGAATAGATAGTTTTAACTCGTACGTGTTTAATAAATAAAACTTTCACTCATATATAACTTTTTTTATCTACTAAATAAAATGAGTTTTTGTTGTTATTTTATTCACAAGTGTGTTGAAAAACGTCGTATGATATACGTGTGTATTGATGATTACCGTCCTCGGCTCTCTTAAGACCCTCGCCTACGGCTCGAGTCTCAATGGCGCCTCGGCGGTAATCACCAATGTTACACACTAGTACCATAATGTACTATTATTTTATTTTATTTTTATTATTAAGTGAAGTGCTTGATCGTATTACTGCCACTTATAACAAGAAATTTAATGATATAGATATTTTCTATCATTCAAAATTAATTTATAAATCAAAGATACTAGAAAAATTAGGCTGATATTTTAACTGTTTATTAGGCACCATAAATATCCACCCACGCCTTTGTCTGTATAGTTTTATTTTTGGTTTGTAACATTCGTATTGTTAATGGGAGATGGTGGCATATTATGACATATGTATAATGTGGCTATGTATGAGTACCTACGCTCACCTTGGATGCGAGAGTTGCTGCTATGGAAGAGAGAGCATGAAAGTAAGTAAATGCTTTTTTAGGGTCATGCGCAAAATCTGCGGAGTGACGCTCGCGGACCATAATACCAAAGTAAGAAAGAGAGTTGGTCTGAAAGAGAGTGTCGGGGTGAATATGCTACGGTGGTTCGGGCATAGGGACAGGCAATGACTAAACAGATATACAATGCAAACGTGGATGGATGCAGAACTCGTGGAAGGCCACGACACACCTTCCATGATCAAATTGATCGTGTACTTTCTAAAGGTGATGCCTGGAACCTTAAGAACAGACGAGCTTGCATGACAAGAGTTATGAATGTCAAAGAGGCAAGTGAGGTGTGTAAGAATAAGCCTAAATGGCACTCTGTTGTTCGTGCCTACCCCGCAAGGGAACTGGCGTGAAGTTGTGTATGTATGTATGTATATTTATTCAATATTATTTTTTAGTTACTTATATATATAGGGGACGCTACAGCAGGCATTATTTTACATTATTTTATTTGATTAAATATAGTACATTTATATAAAGCTTAATATAAATAAATTCTTTATTACGGTTTTGGTCTTGCACAAATACACTGTAAAGCGTGAAGTATCCAGTAATTGGCAACGTTTATATTAAACAGAGTTGATTGTTTTAAGTTATAAATATAGCTGTTGGATATGTAATAAATAAATAAATAAATTGCACGACTTCGGCATACCGAAAGCGGTTAACATCGCCTATGGACATTTCGCCTGTCCCTATTAACAGAGTCAGATCTGCAAATCAGCAACTTTACAGGAGAGCGCTCTGAACTTTGAATTGCTTATATTTTTTTTACTACAAGAATTAAATTTTCAAAACAAATATTATATGTTAATATATGTTCGAGAGCTTATTTGCAATGCAATTATATAACATTTTTACTTATCTAAATGTTTGAAAAGCTAGTAATGGCTTTGTTATCCGTACATGGGTCATCATGATTTGTCGGATCTGTCACATCCAACAAAGTTACATGGACAAACATATTTATTCTTTGTAAGAAGTGCCACATACAACATTGTCATTAGTAAATCCTGTTTAAGTTTATGTCGTATTTAAATTGATATTATAAATTAAACGTCTAGTCATCGCAGCGCACCACGAACTACTGTCTAGTGCAGCGCGGGAGCGCACATATTAATAGTTGCTCTATCTCGCTCGCACATCATCTGTCCCGCTCACACATTATGCTATACATTGTACTAGCAGTGTCTGTCTGTCCGTCTGTTTGTCCGTTTTTGCATATCACAGACATTTTTCTCAGAAATAGTTGGCTCTAGAAATTGCAAAAAAATTAAGATTGAGGGTGGCCGCATGTACAAATTTCAACCCTTATCGACATGTCATGTAGATAAGGGTGTTTTTTTTTCGTTTCTATGTACAAAGTCCTGTAGGATATCGGAAGTCAGTTCCTGAAAATACATCGTAATGTTTTCTTTCATAACTTTTCTAATGGATTCAGTAAGTAGTGAAATATTAGCTCCCGAGCTTGTGACAATTGTGTGTCCAGACGTTAGACCATTAATGTACTGATGGAGCTTATATAAATGTTATTGTATATTATGTATATTTTACATTTATCTAACAATGTATTTTATTTAGATATATCTCTATGCATATGTAATTGTTATTATGTATGTATAATATGAGTAATACCTAAGTAAGAAAGAGAGTTGGTCTGAAAGAGAGTGTCGGGGTGAAGGTAAGGAAAGGAATGCTCCGGTGGTTCGGGCATGTGGAAAGAATGCATGATGAAAGAATGACTAAACAGATATACAATGCAAAAGTGGACACACCTTCCATGATCAAATTGATCGTGTACTAGCAGATGGTGATGTCAGGAGCCTTAAGAACAGACGAGCGTGCATGACAAGAGTTATGAATGTCAAAGAAGCAAGTGAGGTGTGTAAGAATTAGCCTAAATAGCGCTCTGTTGTCCGTGCCTACCCCGCAAGGGAACTGGCGTGAAGTTATGTATGTATGTATAATATGAGTAAGTATATACTTATTTCACTTATTAACTTATGTATATATATATTTATTGCATTTATAGACAAATTTAGTTCACTCGTTGGTTAGCAATTTAACTTGATAGAAAAACCTGTTCTTAGCCCTACATTTTAAATACGTTTTTGTTTGTTTGTATTGTTACATGCCGACAAAGAAATGCGCACACATGGCTGTCGTAAAACGCTGTTACTACCTTTCTTGCATTCGGAGTTCTTTTGTTTACTTCGTGTTTAAAATTAGCAATTAAGAAAAACATCCTATTGATGGCCGTCATTAGTGTCGAACTAATCCTTGTTGTTATTACACTGCGTCGAAGCTTGCCAGATGTGCGGATTAACTCATTGAACGCGGCCCTTTGTCGGTATTATACTGTTTAGTATAAAACAATGCCTGAACGGAGGGGTGAGTCACTCGAGCGAGGATTACGATACGAGTAAGACGTACATTCGACAAGCGATATAGTGACGAACTTTGCGCGTGTTATTGAATCGTGCAGTTTGTACTAGTAGTGTCTAGTTATATTTGTACCTATGTCATACGTGTTTGTAAAGTTCTAATAAATTCTATGGTAATTCCAACGGCATTTTTAATTCGAGTCCTTGTAGCTCGTAATAGTATTATTAATATGCGCTGTTGGTTTTTTTTTTTAATAAATAAATAAACACAAACTTCAAATGAAGTGAAGCATTTTTGATAGACATGTGTATCGCGTCTGCCTACTCCTAACGCACTGCAGTGCGATCGGCATCCTTCAAGACGTTTTAGATAATATATATTAATAATAATAGCTTTAGAAATAAGTTATCTTATACTTTTTAGTTTTTGAAGTCGGTTTTTTTAAACGAAGTTTTTTTTATTTTATTTGTTACTTTTTAGTGTCTAGCTATGTATGGGTAGACCTACGAAAGGTGCCACGCTCCTTAAAAAATATAGGTTCCAAGAAACGGGTACAAAAAAATGTGCGTAAAATGAAAACTACTGGGCCAAACTATGTTAAATTTCTACGAGACCAAATGGCAACTAGTCCGCATCAAACTAAATAAGAATCACGTAAATCGGATCATAAATCTCAGAGTAATCGGTGTACATATGGAACGGAATGGAAAATTTTTCATAAAAAATGTACATAAAATAAAAACTACTGGGACAAACTATGTCAAATTTTTATAAGACCAAGTGGAAGCTATTCCGCATCAAACAAAAAAAGAATCATGTAAATCGGATCATAAATCTCGGAGTAATCGGCGAACGTACATAAAAAAAAACCTCCTTCTTTTTTTAAGTCGGTTAAAAAGAAAATGTAGACTGTTGTTGGTTGCAAGCTAACATTACATATGCGGGTAGAAGTGTTACAAAATTCGTGAGGTGTTATACTACCATATAAACTTGTATAGTATAGTATAGTAACTTCGGCGACTTGACAACCAAATTCCCTACATTTTACAATTCCATCAAACTAGATCCTAGTTCAATAAAGATAAGTTAGAGGCGACACGAGGTCGATATCGCCATTCCTTTCAATGTAGGCGATTCAATGAAACTTTTCTGTCCGCCCTTTCATCCCGTGAGCATGAATAGACGCGTACCTATTTAACCAGAAACCCGGTTTTCCGGTGATCCGGCTGCCTATCCGCCCGGATCGGTATTACTTATCCGGATAATCGATATCCTATACTATTGTGTAAGGTCCTTTAAAGTTACATAATTTAATATTCCCAAATATCCAATAGTCGTGGTAGCGTAATGGCTAGCGCACGCATACCAGCCTCAAAGGGCGCGGGTTCGATCCTGGCCGGGACACATATTGTTACAATTACCACGTGCTAACAACGGTGAAGGAAAACATCGTGATGCAACCAGCACATCGAGATAACCGATGTGTCAAACCTGCCAAGCCACCTTCGACAAGCGTGGCGGGTATACTGTCCGTTCCCCTATAACGGGAGGCCCGAACCCAGCAGTGGGACATTTATGGGCTAATATTTTCCTAATTTAAATTGTCTTCTTTAAATTTAAAACTTTTTAATGATACCAAAACCAGCCAGATACAAATGGTATAGCCAAAGAGATCTTATTACAAGTTACATACATACATAACTTCACGCCAGTTCCCTTGCGGGGTAGGCACGAACAACAGAGCGCCATTTAGGCCCATTCTTACACACCTCAGCATATCTATGTATAGTATCTGCACTATCACTGGCAGAATTTACTCAACGAAGGCTAGTTTGTTAGCCAGCTTATTATTTAACATTTAATGGATACCATGTTTAATGGATAATAGAAACCAGAACGAATGCAAGGATAATGATCGATGATGTTATGCTGGAGCAAGTGAATGAGTTTGTATATCTTGGATGTGCTTTTAGCAGGGATGGAAGGTACACCGCTGATATAGAAAGAAGAGTAAATTTGGGGAATAGTTTGAATGGAGCGTTAGGTAAACTTCTAGGCGCTAAGAACCTCAGCCAGAAGGCCCAGCTCGCCATACACAACGCGGTGCTGGTACCTACGCTCACGTATGGAAGCGAGAGTTGGGTATGGAAGAGAGAGCATGAAAGTAGAGTAAACGCGGTTGAGATGCGAGCACTGCGCAAAATCTGCGGAGTGACGCTCGCGGACCGCGTTCGTAATACCGAAGTAAGAAAGAGAGTTGGTCTGAAAGAGAGTGTCGGGGTGAAGGTAAGGAAAGGAATGCTCCGGTGGTTCGGGCATGTGGAAAGAATGCATGATGAAAGAATGACTAAACAGATATACAATGCAAAAGTGGATGGATGCAGAAGTCGTGGAAGGCCACGACACACCTTCCATGATCAAATTGATCGTGTACTAGCGGAGGGTGATGTCAGGAGCCTTAAGAACAGACGAGTGTGCATGACAAGAGTTATGAATGTCAATGAAGCAAGTGAGGTGTGTAAGAATGGGCCTAAATGGCGCTCTGTTGTTCGTGCCTACCCCGCAAGGGAACTGGCGTGAAGTTATGTATGTATGTATGTATGTAATGGATAAGTTATTGTATGTTTAGGAGATGATGGGGCTGATATGCCTAGGTGGCAAAAGTCCCAAATAAATAAAGATAAAAATCTGCACTATCAACGTAAAATATTAATGAATTAATTACTTTGTTGCAGGTAAAGAGCTGATTTTAATTCAACACAAGATAAGTACTAATTTCGATTTAAATATCTAACATGTACAACAAATCACGAAAATATGTTTAATAAACATTAGAGCTTTCCAAGTATCTGTACTTGTGGAAAATTTGAAAACTATCCAATTTTCCGAAAAAAGGTATATTGTTACGAGTGTGGGACTCGAATTAAAATGCCGTTGGAATTACTATAGAGTTTATTAAAACTGTACCAACACGTATAACATTGGTACAAATATAACTAGACGCAATAAGTCCCACAATGCACAATTCAATAACATACGCAAAGTCCGTCACTATATCGCTTGTCGAATGTACACGTCTTGCTGGTATCGTAATCGTCGCTCGACTGCCTCACCCCTCCGTTCGGGCATTGTTTTATATTAAAGTGTATAATAGAACAAAGGACCGTGTTCAACGAATTAATCCGCACACCTGGCAAGCAACGATTAGTTCGACACTAAATGACGGCCTTATAAGAAGTAAAAAAACAATAGCATGTTTTTATTAACTACAAATTCTAAACACAAAGTAAACAAAAGAATTCCTAAATCCGGTGGCAATAAAACTGCGTATTACGACCTGCAGGTTGGCGGATTTCTGTGTCGATATGTAACAATATTATGTTTTCCTTGTGTATAAGTCTGGAGCTTTGATAACTTTATGGTGGCAATATTCAAAAGTTAGCTGTGCTCACCGTTGAGTTCCTGCGGGACTTGATTTGTTTATATTTCTAACTTCTAAACTTTGCAAAATATAAAATTGAAAAACTCATTTTTTTATCACTACTTTGCAAACAGACTAATAGATAAAAAGTATTTTCTTAAGTCTTCCCGTCTAGTCCAACTACGTTTCAAAGGTTTTAAGGACGGCAATATATTTGATTTTTATTTGGATGTTTCGGCCACTTCTCAGAGTAATGTTAAGATTATTATCTAGCCTTTTTTTTATTGCAGGAGATCAGCAGACAGGCAGACGGCCCACTTGATGGAAAGCGGTTATCATCGCCTATGGACATTTGCAACACCAAAGTTGCTACAAATGCGCTGCTGCTCTCTTTAGGGAGACTGGAACCTGGTCACTAATGCCGGAACACAACTCAAGATTGTTATGGCGACATGCTTCAGACCAGGGGTGGTAGCCATCCAGTCGGGCAAATGCCCTACCACCTGGCTGTGGTTTATTTTGTCGCCTCTTACGACAGGCCGCCCTAATGCAGGAAATTCTATTCATTCTCCGTTACTGTAGTAAGTAATATCAGCCCATAAATGTCCAACTGCTGGGCACGGGCCTCTCATTATAGGGAGAATGGATACAGTATACCCGCCACGCTTGTCCAACGCGGCTTGGCAGGTTTGACACATCGGTTATCTCGATGTTTTCCTTCACCGTTGTTAGCACGTGGTAATTGTAACAATATGCACATTACATTAGAAAACTGACTAAGTGGTGCATGCGTTTTAGCCAGGATCGAACCCGCGCCCTTGGAGTCTGGGACGCGTGCGCTAGCCATTACGCTACCACGACACTATATATTTTGATCCATTTACAATATTACTAGCTGTGCCCGCGAAGTCGTTCGCGTGAAATTTGTTTTCAAGACCCCCCGATTTTGAAACATTCTTCATTGGTGCTCCGCTCCTATTGGTCTTAGCGTGATGGTATATAGCCTATAGCTTTCCTCGATAAATGGGCTATCTAAAACTGAAAGAATTTTTCAAATTAGACCGGTAGTTCCTGAGATTAGCGCGTTCAAACAAACAAACTCTTCAGCTTTATATATTAATATATAAGATAGATGAATCAAAATATATATGAGACGTAATAATGTTATGTAAAGTAAGTATTAAATTCATATTATATTAGTTTCCATCCGAATTATGTCAGAACAATAAAATAATTCAATTGTGAACTGGTCATTGTCTGGGTGCGCCGCCGACACTAATGCGGGGTGGGCAGACAATACGATGTGCAGATTAACATCGCTACGGTCTGTGTCACACTATTAACCATAAATTTCTCGACTATAAATATGAAGAGTAATTCAAAATATTAGGGAAAAAATCACGTGTATGTCGGACCACACAGAATTAACACGTGTAACAGCCTTGCAGAGATTTGAGTAAGAAAGTACCAAATATACCAAACTTAACTATTTAGGCAGGGTTTCCCCTTTATTGTTCAGCCTTTGATGTGACTATTCACACAGCACAGTAAGCAATGAACAGCGTCTTTTTTTCATTGGACTTGACTTTATGTTGTTGGTCCGAAGACCTTACAACTTTACCGGGGTTATGGGGCGAGTGTCTTCGCGAAGCGAAAGCGCTCGAGCCCGGGGGGCAACTTGCTCGAAGGAGCTCCCTAGGGAGTTTTACCTCGGCTGGACTGTTGCCATGAGAGGGGGATGAATCTACTGATGCCCACCATAGGGCGACACAAAGCACTAATTGAGAACGAGGCCGGGATCGGCGGTTCGCGGCGGCCTACGCTATCTTACTGCCGTTTCGCAACGTGTTATGGCTGGGAGAGAAGAAACGGCGAAAGAAACTTCCCAGCAACACGCTTAGTCTATCCTATGAGGGGGCTATGTCTCCTGGCATCCCTCGCGGGGACGTGGAGAGATCGTGGAGAGACGCCGCCGTCTGTGTTTGTCTGTCCGTGCCTGCCAGCCTGCCGTCCTAACCGTGGACGTGATAACGTGGACCCTGTCCGTGAGGACGTTACGCGGTCGTCGCACAAGAGCCTTTCGCCGAGGCTTATAATCGGACGCGGACACGACGAGCGGATTTCGATGGTGCGGCGCGAGATCGAAATACTTACGCGAGAGCGACGTATTGTAGTTTTTGATGGAGGGAAGCTCCAGATCGCGGTGGAGGTCGACGTTACGCATAAAGAGGGGAGCACCGAAGGCTCTGCGCATGAATTTATTCTACACGATTTGCAGTTTATCTAAAAGGGCAGGCTTGGCATGGCTGAATACCACACTCGCGTATGTCATGATCGGGCGGAATGAACACCGTCTACAGGCCGCTACGCCTTTTATACGAAAATACTACCCTACAAAACAATAACATTGCATCATTGCTAAAAATAGCAATTACATCATAGTGTTGCCAGGATCACAAAAACAATTATAATAATTAGTTACTGATGCACTAAATTATCTAGACGATACGCAATAACCTTGAGTTGTGTTCCGGCATTAGTGACCAGGTTCCAATCTCCTTTAAGAGAGCAGCAGCGCATTTGTAGCAACTTTGCTGTTGCAAACGTCCATAGACGATGGTAACCGCTTTCAATCAAGTGGGCCGTCTGCCTGTCTGCTGATCTCCTGAAATAAATAAAATAACTCAAACAAAATGGAATATTTTTATTAAAAAAGAAGTAAAACTGGTCCCCGAACAAAGCGTAACTAATAAAACATCAAAAGAATAAGAAAATACGGCGAATGTCTATTTTTACAAACTTGTTTCTGAGTTAAATTGATCGTGTATTATTTAAATTACTTTGAAATTCGTTTGAACCGAGTTTGGTTCTTTAAGAGACATTTTACATTATACTTTTTTGAGGCCCTATACATAAAGAGGAGAGGTGATCAAAAGTACTTCTCTTTTATGAGATTTATGTAGTGTAATTACTTCTTTAATTGTATTCACAAGCTTATTTTGATGATGAATTTTCGCTGAAAAAATATATGCAACGCTCTCATTGGGAGTATAATAAATATTGTTACGAGTGTGGGACTCGAAATTAAAATGCCGTTGGTATTACTATAGAATTTATTAGAACTATACAAACACGTATAACATAGGTAGAAATATAGTTAGACACTACTAGTACAACTGCACGATTCAATAACACGCGCAAAGTCCGTCACTATATCGCTTGTCGAATCTACGTCATACTCGTATCGTAGTCCTTGCTCGACTGCCCCATCCCTCCGTTCGGGCGTTGTTTTATAGTAAACTCTACAATACACAATCGATTGCGTGGGCCGGGTTCTTCCAAGAAAATGTAATTTGCACACCTGCGAACGGCCAACAAAGTCGAAAACAATAAGGATTAGTTCGACACTAATGACGGCCATAAAACAAGTAGTACATACTTACATGTATGACTTTCAGAAAGTGTTCTCCAGTGGAACTTATTTTGAATAAAAACTTTCAAATTTCAAATTTAAATTTGGATAACAAGCCGCTCTGTGGTTGAGTGGTTTCCTAGCTCACTAAATCTCACAAGTCCTGGGTTGACAAGAACGAGCCCAAAAATGATTAAGCCCAATATAAAATACCTTCACTAACTTATGCCCGCGTCATTGAGTCATCTTCAGATGAATGGATGGTCTATAAACACAAATATGCATAGAAAAATACACGGCAATCGGTTTTCTGAACAATTTCACGCAGCTTTTGATGTACGCACAGACGACTTGCTTCGTGTTAGATGGACCGTTAAATGTATATAAATAACATTTTGGTATACCACTTTGCACATTGTTTTTGTAAGTATAAAGGCGGCTACCGAGATGACAAAGGGAATAAGTGAGCATGAAATGCTTTTGAGATGGATCATCTTATTTTTAACCGACTTCATAAAAAGGAGGATGTTCTCAATTCGTCGGGATCTTTTTTTTTTGTTTTTTTTTTAATGTATGTTCACCGATCACTCCGAGATTTATGATCCGATTTACGTGATTCTTTTTTGTTCGACGCGGAATAGCTGCCATTTGGTCCCCTAAAAATTTAACATAGTTTGACTCCGTAGTTTTCATTTTACGAACACCTTTTTGTTCCCGTTTCTTGGGACCTATATTTTTTAAGGAGCGCGGCACCTTTCGTAGGTCTACCCATACACAGCTAGACACTAAAAAGTAACAACTAAAATAAAATAAAAAAACTTCGTTTAAAAAAACCGACTTCAAAAACTAAAAAACTAAATAGTATAAAATAACTTATTTCTAAAGCTATTATTATTAATATATATTATCTAAAACATCTTGAAGTCGGTGCAAAGTAAAACATAAAAATTACTATATTTTGAAAATTACTAATATAATTATTATATATATTAATAATAATAGCTTTAGAAATAAGTTATTTTATAGTTTTTAGTTTTTTATGTTTTGTAGTCGATTTTGTTGTTCAATGTTTTTTTTTATTTTTATTGCAGGAGATCAGCAGACAGGCAGACGGCCCACTTGATGGAAAGCGGTTAACATCGCCTATGGACATTTGCAACACCAAAGGTGCTACAAATGCGCTGCTGCTCTCTTAAGGGAGACTGGAACCTGGTCACTAATGCCGGAACACAACACAACGTTGTTATGGCGGCATACTCTAGACCAGGGGTGGTCGCCATTCAGTCGAGCAAATACCCTACCACCTGGCTGTGGGTTGTTAAGTCGCCTCTTACGACAGGCCGCCCCAACGCAGGAAATTGTATTCTTTCTCCGTTCCTGCACGGATAAAATACTAATAAGTATTTTAGGTTACACACGTCACGTTTTCGTCAACAATATCAATAATATTTTATGAAATGACATCACGTCAGAAGTAGCTTAGTAGGCTAGTAGGCTAGTAGGCTGAACCTGCAGCCCACCTCTCTACACCCCTTAGCCACTCACACCCATGTTGCCCCTGTCTTTATGGCATTTTTTGGGGTCCATGCAGGGAGTGGCGAGTCACCGTCTGCCCATTTTTCCATGTTCCCTGAACATTGCGACGGACAGACCCTCAGTACCACTAGCAGTTCACCCTAATAGCCCGGTGCTTTTTGTCTTCATTTCCCACAATAGTCCTACACTGGCCGGGGCTTGTCCTTGGGTGCATCACTATATGTTGTAGACAGGGATAATCGCCGGTCAGTGTCACGCCACATTTACATTAAATTTGTCAAGGGGCCTCTACGTGTTGGCCTTCCCATGGCCCCACGCAAGCCCTCCAAAAGTCCGGGCCATTTTTATGGCCCGTGGTCTACAAAGACATACATTAAATATTTTATAAATTATTTTCAAAAAAAAAATCTAGAAAACAGACACCGATTTGAAGAGTAATTAAAAAGCAATCAATATTTTTGGATATAAATTCCTATCTATACTAATATTATAAAGCTGAAGAGTTTGTTCCTTTGTTTAAACGCCCTAATCTCAGAAACCGCTGGTCCGATTTGAAAAATTCTTTCAGTGTTGAATAGTACATTTATCGAGGAAAGCTATAGGCTATATTATATATTCAAAAAAATTAGGGATCCTTACGAAAAGTCCAATAATGTAACCCAAGGTGTAAAAATATGACCCGAAAAAATCCATACACGGCGTGCGCTGCGAAAACTATTGATTATAGAACAAAACAATGTACTACCACTTTGCAGAACATATAATTGTCTACAAAAAATATTCATAACCATATGTCTAACTATTGTAGTTATCTCACAATAAGTGTTTTCTTTTATCTTTTTAAATAATTAAAATGCCATCGCTTCAAAAACTCTTTATTTTGTACCTTGGTATTAATCCTTATCAAAATAAATTACATCACATTCAAGACGAATTCAATACCTTTCTATAACTTTTTGAATTATTCAATTCGGACGTTTCATTCAAAAGATATCGCGATATTTAAAATGTAAGTATTAGTGTTGTAGCCAAATATATACTAATATTGTTTGATTGAACGCGCTAATCTCAGGAACTACTGATCTGATTTGAAAAATTCTTTCAGTGTTGGATAGCCCATTTATCGAGGAAGGCTATAGGTTATATAGCATCACGCCAAGACCAATAGGAGCGGAGCACCAATGAAGAATGTTTCAAAATCGGAGGGTTTTGAAAGCAAATTCAACGCGGACGACGTCGCGGGCACAGCTAGTATTTGGATAAAACGGATGTTGCCAACAATAACTTTCATAGTAGTTTATCTCGGTACAAAGAACCGGATATTACATATTCATGTAATATAGGGAACCGGATTGAACAAAACAATAGTTTTCCAATTTCACTGATATTATAGAAGAATAATATTAATAATGACAATTCAGCTGTATAAAAATCTAGAAACCGATTGCGGCGCCATCAACCGGGCCCAATTGTTAATCTAAACCATTCTCGAATTTACTTGAAAAGCACAAAAAAATTTCAGCACAATCGATCTTACCGTTAAAGAGGTGTTCAGCGGCGCCACCTACCGGGTCCAATCGTTAATCTAAACCATCCCAGGACCCACTTGAACACCCAAAAAAATAATTAACCTAAATCAGACAAATTAAAATGAGTTTAAACGCAGTCACCAATGCCGAAATCGTCCGGGAAAGATCATAACAAATGAATGGCTAGACTGATGTTTTTTTTAATGATAATTTTTTTATTGATGAATATCATATTTTACTACTCATTATCCTATTCCGGACGAAGACACTTCCAAAAATCATAAAAATTGTTCCGGATGTTCTTGAGTTATAAATGGTGTAACTGTTCTTAAGGCTCCTGACATCACCTTCTGCTAGTACACGATCAATTTGATGATGGAAGGTGTGTCGTGGCCTTCCACGACTTCTGCACTGACTGACTGACTTCTGACTTTTAAATAAATACAAAAATATGCTATACAATTACATTTCGAAGAATTAATAAAGTTATAATAAAACTGAATGCATGATGAAAGAATGACTAAACGGATATACAATGCAAAAGTGGATGGATGCAGAAGTCGTGGAAGGCCACGACACACCTTCCATCATCAAATTGATCGTGTACTAGCGGAGGGTGATGTCAGGAGCCTTAAGAACAGACGAGTGTGCATGACAAGAGTTATGAATGTCAAAGAGGCAAGTGAGGTGTGTAAGAATGAGCCTAAATGGCGCTCTGTTGTTCGTGCCTACCCCGCAAGGGAACTGGCGTGAAGTTATGTATGTATGTATGTATAATAAAACTAGACTAATACTAGTTCGTAAGTTTTTCTGTAATGGTGTACAATAAAGTGTTATAGTTTAAGTGGTTTTTATCGCAGTTCTAAATATTTTATTTCTTTCTTTCTTAATGACAATCCCCTTTGTTTCATATATACACTTGTTTCTCAACGTAATGTTCGTATTTCCGAGTTGGCAATACGCAATATCCGGCGCTTTGAACCCCCACTCGAACGGGATAAATGTTCCCCAACTACTCATTATAAGTTAGTGGTCGAATGTGGATATTACATTCACTACTAAGTTTATCTCAAAGTAGTGTTTTGTTTTGGAATATACGAAACAAAACCTAATATTTCATAATATAAAATCAATAGAGAAGATCGTTGGCAAGTACCACTTGTTTGGGATCGGATCAACAAAACTATTAAGACCCAAACCCAGCAAAAACCAACTGCCAGACCTGAAGACACTGTCAGCTCTCTGCGTGCACCGGAACAGAAACCAACTTGATCGACAATTTCTTTTTATTTTTACCTCCCACCCATTTTAATTTTAATATTATAGAAAATTATTAGAACTGGGCATGTTTGCTGGAGCAAGTGAGTGAGTTTGTATATCTTGGATGTGCTTTTAGCAGGGATGGAAGGTACACCGCTGATATAGAAAGAAGAGTGCATTTGGGTAATAGTGTGAATGGAGCGTTAGGTAAACTTCTAGGCGTTAAGAACCTCAGCCAGAAGGCCCAGCTCGCCATACACAACGTGGTGCGGTAACTACGCTCATGTATGAAAGCGAGGGTTGGGTATGGAAGAGAGAGCATGAAAGTAGAGTAAACGCGGTCGAGATGCGAGCACTGCGCAAAATCTGCGGAGTGACGCTCGCGGACCGCGTTCGTAATACCGAAGTAAGAAAGAGAGAACTAGCAGAAGGTGATGTCAGGAGCCTTAAGAACAGACGAGCGTGCATGACAAGAGTTATGAATGTCAAAGAAGCAAGTGAGGTGTGTAAGAATAAGCCTAAATGGTGCTCTGCTGTTCGTGCCTACCCCGCAAGGGAACTGGCGTGAAGTTATGTATGTATGTATGTACCAATTGTATCGTTTAGAAATAAGAGGGTACGTAACAAAATAAATTATTAACTTAAAAAAAAACATGACAAGAACAACTATACTACTAAATAACTGTAATAGTACGTAACATATAGTACGAACTACTTAGAAGAAGGTTAAAAGAAGGTAAGGAAGCTGCGCTTCATATTATTTTTATTGCTAGAGTACAGCAGACACCTGACAGTCTATGATGGAATGTGGTTATCGTCGCGTATGGACATTTGCAAAACTAAAAGTGCTACCAATGCAATGTATTGCGGGCTTAGAAGGGGGAACAGTTTAAAATTATAATTTGTGCTCATAATATAGCGTAAAAATGTAATTTTCTATATATATTGTTACAACCTAGGCCTCGACAAAGACAAATTCCACGAACAAATCTGTAAAAGCACATTTTATTACCTGTCGGCATTTGAACTACTTGTAATCCTTTTATGATCGTCTTCTTTTGTTCACTTATTTATTGGCATACGTTTCTAATTATTGTTGAGAACAGCCGATTGTTCTATTGTACTCGTTTACGACCGCTTGCGGTTGCATTATTAGCCAGGTGTGTGGATTACGATTACTAGGAAATTGTATGGACGTTGCCGGGCGGATTTGTGCAGTATAAAACGATAGCTTGATTGAAAGAGGGGGGCATTCGAGCTAGAACCACGATCAAAGCGAGACGTGTGTACTACAATCGGGGATCTAATAGTGACGGACTTTACGCGTTTTATTGAATTACGACCTTCTGCATTACGTTTGGATTTGTTGTGTTTGGTTATATTTGTAGCTGTGTTTATATAATTCTAATAAACTCTATAATACTTCTAACGGCATTTTAATTCGAGAATGCATGAAATATTGTTAATTTCGTCAGCGCCTTAATATAGCTAACGGAGGACATCAAACGGGTCCTTAATTTATTCAAAATTGAACGCAGCTCGTGCACGTAATGAATAAGGAAAGTGAAGTAAAAACTCGTTTTTAATATAGATTAGAAGGTTTTATTTAATAAAGTGCCGGTTAATTGCCGCTCTCTAAGAAGCACCTTAATCGAATTTAAATTTTCAAGAATTACAGCCTTGTAATTATCCTTTCTCTTATTGCTTCCTGCTACCAGTGGAATTATTTTGTTTTGATGCTTTTTTGTATCTCAGATTATGTCCATCGACAAATTAATAGGGACTAAGTTTCGAAATTTTATTAATACGTGAAGCAAAAACTTTGTACCCCTTTTTGCGAAAATTGCGCGGACGGAGGAGTATGAAATTTCGCACACTTATAGTTTATATAGAGAAGAAGCGACGAATGTTAATATATTTTTTAAATATGCATATAAAATACATTAAATTAATAAAAGTGAGTCTAAAAGAGAGTTTCGGGGTGAAGGTAAGGAAAGGAATGCTCCGGTGGTTCGGGCATGTGGAAAGAATGACTAAACAGATATACAATGCAAAAGGGGATGGATGCAGAAGTACACCGCTTGTGTTATGGGTAATATACCACGGACTACTCTGGGGCCGATCCCAGACACCCAGACCATAGTAAATAACGGAGAAAATACGTTTCCGAAATTTACTATACCAGGAATCGAACCCGGAACCTCTGCGTTGCAGTGAGGTACGCCGGCAAAGGCTTAGCCCGCTCAACCACAGAGGCCGTAAAGCTTTGCAGGCTGTTGAAACTTTTTACGGTGCATTGTTTTAAAAAAAATGTTTTTTTATGTCTTGAATACTTGAACACGGCTACTGAAAAGTGGCCGAAACGTCGGAATAATAAAATTCAAATAAATTACCGCGCTTAAAACTGTTAAAACGTAGTTTTATTAGATTTATTGTATTAGATATTGAATAGTATTCCAATGAGTGATTCGATACAAGTTGTTCACGAGTATTTATTTTAATTTTGATATAACGTATTTATTGTTGGTTTTATTAAAATTTATTTATATGTTTTACTAATTAAATATTATATAAGTAGAATTAGTTTTATTAATTATTTAATATTTTCTTAAGTTTTCGCGACTTGTATACATAATAAAACTACGTTTTAACGGTTTTAAGCGCGGTAATTTTATTTGATTTTGGTTTTTCCGACGTTTCGGCCACTTTTCAGTGGCCGTGATCACGGAAGACAAAGATGTCAAGTGTCAACGAGTATTGTTAAAGTTTTATTTAGCCTACCGCCAACTTATTAATTTTAATTATTTAATTTTTAATTTTGTTTATGGTTATTATTTAATCTATGGGAGCCTAATCTAATTTACTACCGCTTCGCAACATGTTATGGCTTGAAGAGAAGAAGCGGCGCAAGAAACTCTTCAGCAAACATGCCTAGCTCTAATAATTTTATATAATATTAAAATGGGTGGAAGGAAAAATAAAAGTAATTATCAGTCAAGTTGGTTTGTGTTCCGTTGTACGCAGAAAGAGCTCACAGTGTCTTGAGGTCTGGCAGCTGGTTTTTGCTGGGTTTGGGTCTTAATAGTTTTGATAATTGACATGAAACACACAAGGTCTACGAAGTCTGCGATCAGTGAACACACGCTGGATAAACCCAACCACTACATCAGATTCGATAACCCACAAATCCTCGCGAAAGAGAATCGTTTCATACCTAGAATGATGCGTGAGGCTATTGAAATCAAAAAACACCCAAATTTCAATAGAGAAGATGGTTGGCAAGTACCACCTGTTTGGGATCCAATTATCAAAACTATTAAGACCCAAACCCAGCAAAAACCAGCTGCCAGACCTCAAGACACTGTGAGCTCTTTCTGCGTACAACGGAACACAAACCAACTTGACTGATAATTACTTTTATTTTTCCTTCCACCCATTTTAATATTATATAAAATTATTAGAGCTAGGCATGTTTGCTGAAGAGTTTCTTGCGCCGCTTCTTCTCTTCAAGCCATAACATGTTGCGAAGCGGTAGTAAATTAGATTAGGCTCCCATAGATTAAATAATAACCATAAACAAAATTAAAAATTAAATAATTAAAATTAATAAGTTGGCGGTAGGCTAAATAAAACTTTAACAATACTCGTTGACACTTGACATCTTTGTCTTCCGTGATCACGGCCACTGAAAAGTGGCCGAAACGTCGGAAAAACCAAAATCAAATAAAATTACCGCGCTTAAAACCGTTAAAACGTAGTTTTATTATTTATTAATTATTATTATTATTTAATTAACAAAATTGGGTCGTTTTTTTGTTTGCTGAAAATGCGGCGTAAAAATTCTCAAAATATGTTCTGTGTACAATGGTGAGAAAGAATGTAATTACGTCGCTATTTCTTCAAATAAAGTTATCTTTCTTTCTTTCTTTCTTGAATTAAACTGAAAATTGTTGTTAAACTGTCCATGTCTGTTATTTGCTCTAATCCTACTTCTATTGATAACTTCAAGTAGCATGTAAATCATGCTTAGATTGTAATATGAATGGCCGCGCGTACAATGCCACCGTCGATGATTTAGTACCACCCGCCGTGGCTGATCCTTCTATACATTGACAATATTGCCGGTTACTCCGCTTTCATATGTAGATGCATTCAGCATTGAGAAATAAATCTCAATATTTGAATAATGTCTTTGTATGGTTGCATTTATGGTAAGGATTCGCAGCGACACTTCGTCTGCGTTGCTATCACGACGTGTTTGTTAGTGGATTGCAACGGCTGCACTATAAACCTTCTTGGCTATATTCGTCTATCCCACGTAAACCACGTTAGTTATGATAACGGACATGTTACGATAAACTAGAAGTCTTTTATTTTTATTGCAGGAGATCAGCATACAGACAGACTTTCCACTTGATGG
Organism: Dendrolimus kikuchii; assembly: GCA_019925095.2. NCBI lineage: Eukaryota > Metazoa > Arthropoda > Insecta > Lepidoptera > Lasiocampidae > Dendrolimus > Dendrolimus kikuchii. Next base: position 24,001,087 of record CM034397.1, read on the forward strand.
AAAGCGGATACCATCACCTGTGGACATTTGCAACACCTGCTGAACTCCTGCAATAAAAAAAAAATGTACACCTTTACAGAAAAACTTATAGCCTAAAAATATTCTAAACGTTTCTATTCATTAGAAATTACACACATACACACACACACACACACACACACACACACACACACACACACACACACATATATATATATATATATATATATATATATATATTCGTCGTGGTAGCGTAATGGCTAGCGCACGCGTCCCAGACTCAGAGGGCGCGGGTTCGATCCTGGCCGGAACGCATGCACCTCTTAGTCAGTTTTCTGATCTAATGTGCATATTGTTACAATTACCATGTGCTAACAACGGTGAAGGAAAACATCGTGATGCAACCTGCACATCGAGATAACCGATGTGTCAAACCTGCCAAGCCGCCTTGGACAAGCGTGGCGGGTATACTGTCTGTTCCCCCTATAATGGGAGGCCCGAGCTCAGCATTGGGACATTAATGGGCTGATATTATTATTATATATATTTATTAGCTTCAATTTTTATCATTACATATTATTTTAAAATTTGTTACATTTATTTATATGTCTATTTAAAATGGATCCGTGTATGTGTACTTATATAATAGTATTATTTATTATGCGAAAGTACAATATCTGGACTATAGAAGATGTTTGATTGTTGGTAGTATTAAGTAAAATTGTTTTAAATTTGCTTCAAAAGGGCAAAAAGAAGTGATTTGTTTGGGTCACTTGTGACTTGATGGAGGCTGGTACTGAAAACCGGCATAATGCTGAGTTACCAGCCTTATTACCGTGAGTGGTATGTACATTGATCTTTTAAAGTTGTATATTTTATAAAATTCTAATGGCTTTATGTTTTATGAGTGATATTCTGTTAATTTAGTTCATTTTTTAGTTTTATGTGCATTCATTCGCGACAATACATATTTTTCTTTCTTTCTTTCTTTCTTTCTTTCAAATGTGCACAACGGGAGGTCTTATAGCTAAGAAGCGGTCTCTTCCAGACAACCCGTAGCAGGAATACAACAGACATACAAACACTGTTGGAATCTCCAACAAAAAGTATTTATTGCTTTAGCGTGGCATAGTACTGGCCACCAATGCTAAATATTTGAATTTAGAACGAAGTTTTTTTCTTTTATCTGTCTATTTTCCCTCCATTACTATTTTTTTTTTATTATTATATATATCTCTACGGACTCGAGTTCCGTACCCTTTTTTAATACTTAATTTCTATGAAAAATTTGAGACTCCATACACGCTTATTGTTTATTTTTGTTAGTGTATGTGACATTATATGTAGTAATTTTTCTGTTTTGGTGTACCTTAAGAATAACTTATTATATTAATTTATTCTAATTTTAATACTAAACTTATACTAATGTAGAGTGTATCTGTTACATGCTGGTGTTGTGAGGAAGTGCATGTGCAGTGTTGGCCTTATATCTATACTTATATATAGTCGTATCTAGTGCCATGTGTGTTGTTTTTTTCTTTTCTGTGCCTGGGTTATTAATTTTTAGGCTCTTTGTGTGTCTTGGTTTGTTTGTGGAGTGTGCGTGTAATGCAATGCGATGGTAGTGCGCGTAGGTTTAAGTATGTGTATAAGTTTTATTGTTAGTTATGTGTTTGTGACTTTGTACATACATACATACATACATAACTTCACGCCAGTTCCCTTGCGGGGTAGGCACGAACAATAGAGTGGCATTTAGGCTTATTCTTACACACCTCACTTGCCTCTTTGACATTCATAACTCTTGTCATGCAAGCTCGTCTGTTCTTAAGGCTCCTGACATCACCTTCTGCTAGTACACGATCAATTTGATTTGTGACTTGGGTGGTGTTATAATTTATTGTTTAGTTGTTGTGACATGAAAACCACCATTGCTATTAAAATCATCACATATTACGCACGTGCAGTTTTCTTTAATAATTAAAGTATTTACAATCCACAACGGATTAATATTTAATGAAGTGTTTAACAAACATCCGTGCAGGAACGGAGAAAGAATACAATTTCCTGCGGCCAGGCGGCTTGTCGTAAGAGGCGACAAAACAACCCACAGCCAGGTGGTAGCCCTGGTCTAAAGTATGTCGCCATAACAACCTTGAGTTGTGTTCCGGCATTAGTGACTAAGTTCCAGTGGCCCTTAAGAGAGCAGCAGTGCATTTGTAGCACCTTTGGTGTTGCAAATGTCCATAGGCGATGGTAACCGCTTTCCATCAAGTGGGCCGTCTACCGGCCTGCAGAACTCCTGCAATAAAAAAAAACAGTATATATGTATAACAAAAACTATTCTGTTGATATTGTGAAACTAACGCTGCGGATACAAAAATGATATTCCTGATGCACACCCCCTTTATGGTTCTAAAGCTGTGAGCACACTGATGTTATGCGCCACATAACTATTATTTACTCTTACTACTGTGTATTCAGTGGCGTAACCATTTGCAGTTTTCATACGTTATCATACATTCAATTTGTTTTAATATTTTTATGCGTCTGTAACAGATATACATACATACATAACTTCACGCCAGTTCCCTTGCGGGGTAGGCACGAACAACAGAGCGTCATTCAGGCTTATTCTTACACACCTCACTTGCTTCTTTCTTGACTTTCATAAATATAAAACACAAAATTAATACATATATCAATCAAGTTTCCACTAAAAACTTATTTATATAATAAAAATAAAAATTGGCATAAACAGTTAATTACAAAAAAAAAAAATATTGATATTCATTTATTTCAGAAAATGAAATATTTCCATATTATACAGTTTTATATTATTAAATAATAATAATAATAATAATCGGCAGACAAACACACATATTGTATAGCCCCAAATTAAGCAAGTTACGCTTGTGTTATGGGTAATATACAACGGACTACTCCGGGGCCGATCCCAGACACCCAGACCATAGTAAATTATGGAGAAAATACGTTTCCGAAATTTACTATACCAGGAATCGAACCCGGAGCCTCTACGTTGCAGTGAGGTAGGCCGTCAATATTATAAAATTATTTCAATGTTTCAAAGTTCAAATTTATACAAATGACAACAAAATACAACAATATACATACAAAAAATACTAGGGCATTACAACCGGGTCACTATAATTAATATAATTTTTTCTACTCCACGGCTTCAAGGGGTATACCAAAATGACTTCAAGTATGGACTCTGCCACCGGGCCACGAGGCGGCAGAAAACAAACTGATCAATTTAACCGACATATATTACAATAATACGAAAATTACATAAAATGTCTATTTAATTTACACGAGATCAATATTGAACAAAAACAAAAAATGTCACCACAACTTTTTTTATTAGCTCTAAGGCTTGGCAACTAGGCCTTTAAGCCAGACGTCGTTGTATTGTAGGCTACAATCGACGTCATTCAACGGAGTTTTTGTGAAAACCCAAGCCACATTTGGCTATATAGTTCACATTTCTAGCAAAAACACATAATTACTACTCAAAAACTATTTTTTTTATTTTTTTTTATTGCAGTAGTTCAGCAGACAGGCAGACGGCCCACTTGATGGAAAGCGGTTACCATCGCCTATGGACATTTACAACACCAAAGGTGCTACAAATGAGCTGCTGCTCTCTTAAAGGAGACTGGAACCTGGTCACTAATGCCGGAACACAACTCAAGGTTGTTATGGCGACATACTATGACTAAAACTATCAATATCCTACTATTGTTAATTTTAGAATAATTTTAGACATTTTTAGAAAACAAAGCTGCACAGCACAACGTCCCCTTTCAGTTCCCGCCAAAAACTCCTGTCACCACAATAATTACTAATAAAATAAAGAAAAAAAAAAGTTTTTGTCATTATTCTAAAAATTGTAACCCATTGGAGCATTCTAAACTACAACATTGATTTTTTTAATAGGCTTTTTAATTATACGCTTTTATTATTAGCTTCATACCTATGGTTGTAACGGAATCTTTCAAGTTAAATTTGATCGCCGGTTTCCGATTGAGCTGAAATTTTGCGCGTATGTGTATATCGCGTGTCAATGCAATAATATGGTACCATGGAGCTCATCTCATGATGGAGTCGGAAGGTGGTGATAGACCCGTCGTGTTTGGGCTCGTTTTACTCGCCTTGGCTAGCACTCTGCTGCTACATGATATGCAGGATCACAAAAGCTTGTATTTAAAAACCTTTTTAAAAAAGCTTATTTTTACATAACCTTCCATTTTATCATAAGAGGGTGTTTAAATATTTTTTCAAAGTTTCCACGGAGAAGGGAATTATATCACTAAATAATCATTAAGAATTGAAAAATAAATAATAGTTTAAAAAAAACTAAAAAAATACGCTTTTATAGAATAAATTTTAATAAATTTGAGTTAAAAATAGTGTAAGAAAAAATGATTTTATTATAAAACTACGTTTTAATGGTTTTAAGCGCGGTAATTTTATTTGATTTAGGTTTTTCCGACGTTTCGGCCACTTTTCAGTGGCCGTGATCACGGAAGACAAAGATGTCAAGTGTCAACGAGTATTGTTAAAGTTTTATTTAGCCTACCGCCAACTTATTAATTTTAATTATTTAATTTTAATTTTGTTTATGGTTATTATTTAATCTATGGGAGCCTAATCTAATTTACTACCGCTTCGCAACATGTTATGGCTTGAAGAGAAGAAGCGGCGCAAGAAACTCTTCAGCAAACATGCCTAGCTCTAATAATTTTATATAATATTAAAATGGGTGGAAGGAAAAATAAAAGCAATTATCAGTCAAGTTGGTTTGTGTTTCGTTGTACGCAGAAAGAGCTCACAGTGTCTTGAGGTCTGGCAGCTGGTTTTTGCTGGGTTTGGGTCTTAATAGTTTTGATAATTGGATCCCAAACAGGTGGTACTTGCCAACCATCTTCTCTATTGAAATTTGGGTGTTTTTTGATTTCAATAGCCTCACGCATCATTCTAGGTATGAAACGATTCTCTTTCCCGAGGATTTGTGGGTTATCGAATCTGATGTAGTGGTTGGGTTTATCCAGCGTGTGTCCACTGATCGCAGACTTCGTAGACCTTGTGTGTTTCATGTCAGCAATGTGTTCTTTTACTCGTGTTTTTATGCTCCTCTTTGTTTGCCCAATGTATGACAATCCACACTCACAATCAAGCTTGTAGACCCCCCACTCCAGGATGCAGGGGTCTTATGTATACAAGTCGCGAAAACTTAAGAAAATATTAAATGATTTTATTGTAAAAAAAGCGTGGGGTGCGTTTCAGGATATTATCAAATAACCCTTCTACTTATATTTGTTCATAAAATATTTATAACTATTGATACCATGCACTCCACGATTTTTTACAATAAAATCATTTTTTCTTACACTATTTTTAATTCAAATTTATTTTCTATTTTTTAGCTGGATTTTCTATAAAAGCGTATTTTTTTGTATTTTTTTCTAACTATTACTTTTAATTTGGGTTTTAAATTGATATAAGTTACATTATCATCAAATTCAGTATCGCCGCATCATTCAGCATGATATTTCAATTTGGTCGGTCAATGACAGTCTAGAATGTACAGACAGCAGATAATAGAACAATATCCCCGACTAATTTATGTATTTTCGTACAACAAAAGACACATTTACAAGTCGACAATACATTTCATTATTCTGTGAATTCCAAGAGAATCAAGATATAATAAATACTGTTAGCCAGAATGGAAGATTGCAGTCATGACATACTGTTATTGCTGTTTCACTAAAAGATACGAGCTCTCCATTATTCAAGTATAATTTATTAACGCATAAATATTCTCTTTTAAGATGTTACGTGGCAATTTATTTATTCTTTTTTTTTACATACATACATACATACATAACTTCACGCCAGTTCCCTTGCGGGGTAGGCACGAACAACAGCGTGCCATTTAAGCTTATTCTTACACACCTCACTTGCCTCTTTGACATTCATAACTCTTGTCATGCACGCTCGTCTGTTGTTAAGGCTCCTGATATCACCTTCTGCTAGTACACGATCAATTTGACCATGGAAGGTGTGTCGTGGCCTTCCACGACTTCTGCATCCATCCACTTTTGCATTGTATATCTGTTTAGTAGATGTCAAATAGTTAACACGTAATAAAAAGAGCTCTCTAATTTTCTTAATTTTAATTATTTAAAGTTAAATTATTAATCTTAAACATATGTCATTTTAAAACAACTAGCTCAAATCACTTGCCTGAGTGTTATCTCCTGTAAATCTACATTATTTCTGTCACTTTCACGGAAACACTTATAATCCACTGTGTGATATCATGGACGCAAATCAAAAGGCCTTTGCTGAGCTATCCTCAGTTTTCATGCAGCGAATGGAAGCCTTTGAAGGTGAGCTAAGAAATGCAACTCCAACTACCAACATATCCACATTGAGTACAGAATTCTTGTCTTTCAAGAACCTTATTTTGAAGTCATTAAAGTCTCTCCAGGATCAAATGATGCTAATGTCACGTTCTATTGACAATTTGGAGATGCGTACTAGACGCAAAATATTACTTCTGCATGGAGTGCCTGAAGAAAAGCAAGAAGATGCCCCTGCTCTTGTGAAGAACATTATCTGCACTAAATTGAAACTCAGTAATTTTTCATTGGATAACATCAACCGCTGCCACAGGATAGGCAAGTCCACTTCTTCTAAGCCACGCCCAATTTTGCTCAAGTTGTCTGACATCGCTGTTCGCAGCAAGATATGGTCCGCAAAAACGCAATTAAAAGGTTCGGGCGTAACATTATCGGAGTTCTTGACAAAGCACAGACATGATCTGTTCATGCGCGCGAGGCAAGAGTTCGGCATTTCAAAGTGCTGGTCTCGTGACGGCAATATATACGTGGTAGGTCAAGATGGATCTCGACATAGTATTAGCCGCATCGAGGACTTAAGTGAGATAAACCTCCCGCAGACTACTGCTATGCCCACCTTGCCTTCTATTACATCAAAGGAGCAGCAACCTACAACTCGTCGTATGGCCGCTAAGAAATAGACGAACTTCAAATGATGTGTGATGGTCACTGTCTTTGATATCTATGTTGTGTTTTTATACTACTATTATTCCATTTAAGTGTTAATAATGTCGCTTTTGTTATAGTTGTTTGTTTATGCAATAGTTAAAATATTTTAATCTAATAATGTAGGTGGATATAAATTTACCACTCGTTTTTGTTGAGGCACGTTCCGAAATCTGTGTGTAGCTATTTATAACAATATGCAATGGAACGTTCGGAAACTTATCTGTTCCTCCGTATAATTGACATAACTTATTTTTTATTGTATTTTTTTTTCTCTTAGTGTATCAAACTTTTGTAATGTATTTTTCGTTTTCTATCTATTAATATCTACTATAATAATGTATAATAGATATTAATAGTTGTATATATTTAAACTATTTTTATCTAGTATACGTATATATACTTTTTTGTATTCAGTACAATGTAATGCAACAGCACAGGCAGTGAAGCTAGTTGAAAATTATTTTTATTTTACTAGTATTAATTAATAATTTTATTGGTATTTATTGGTTATTAGTTTATATATTTATAACTTACATATTTTTATCATATATTAGTAATATTCATTGGTAATGCAACAATTAAGCAGTGATGACAGTGATTCAGACGATTATTTTTCTTGCTCCGATAGTCTTGGTTCTAATGATGCTCCCTCACTTCATGCAGTAATAGATTCTCATCTGTCTAACTTTTCCCTAAATTTCAATATCGTTCATATCAATGCGCAGAGCATTCCGGCTCATTTCACTGATATGCAAGCATCGCTTAATAATCAGAATGTACATGCAATCTTGGTGTCCGAAACATGGTTTAAACCTTGTCTCCCTACCTCCTCTTATAATTTGCCAGGGTTTGAACTGGTGCGCCATGATCGCCTTAGTATTACTGGTGGAGGTGTAGCTATTTACATCCGCTCACACATTCCTTATAGAGTAGTCAAAACATCTCTTCAGCCATCTCCACCTGATACAGGGGAATACTTATTTATTGAAGCAATCTTAGGTCATAAGCGTCTACTTCTCGGTGTATTTTATAGCCCCTCCCTTAGAGTAAATTTCTTCTCCACCTTTGAAGAGCTACTAGCTGATTTTAATGTGATCTATGAACATATAATTATTATGGGCGACTTTAACACATGTCTCATAAAGCGTGACTCTCGCTCAATTAGTTTTGAAAATGTCATTAAATCCTCTAATCTTTCTATTCTTCCACTATCTGCTACTCACCATTTTCCTAATTGTACTCCTTCTCTTCTCGACCTGATTTTAGTAAGTTGTCCTTCCTATGTATCTACACATGGTCAGTGCTCAGCAGACGCCTTTTCGTATCATGACATGATCTTTGTTTCTTATAAAATGCGCCCTCCTAAAACTAAACCTAAAATTCGTATGCAGCGTAACTTTAGTGGCATAGTTATGGACAATCTCATTAAGGATGCGCGTGAAATTGATTGGTCCGATGTCTACAATGCAGTTTCTGTCGATGTAAAGGTGCATGTATTTAATGCAGCTTTGATTAAGCTGTATGATTTGCATGCACCCGTAAAGGCTATAAAAATTAAACATCTACCTGCTCCCTGGCTGACAGATGAAATAAAATCGTTACAGCACAAAAAATGCGTAGCTAGGAGCAAATACAAAATGAAGCCTACAGATGCAAACCGCATAAAATTCGTCAAGACTCGTAATCTCTGCAATAGGGTGTGTAGAGACGCTCAACGCCGTTATATTCATAAATCTCTTGAAATTGACGATCCTGCAAAAATTTGGAAGTTTCTTAAATCTTTAGGAGTTGGCAAACCTTCGGATTCTCTTTCAAAAGATCTAAACTTCGACCTGTTAAATCAGCACTTCTCCTCTAATGCCAAATTTGATAGGCAATCTAAAACTGCAACTATAAATTTACTTTCTAACACGCCAACTCCTACATATCCTTCTTTCAACTTCTGTCAATTTTCTGATTGTGATGTTAAGAAGAGCTTAATGTCTATCAGCTCTAATGCTGTCGGCAGCGACAGTATTAGCCGCAATATGATCATTCCTATATTAGACGATATCATTCATGTGATCACCCACATCTTTAATGCCTCCATATCTTCTGGTACATTTCCTGATTCCTGGAAGCAAGCCCAAGTAATCCCTTTACCAAAAAAACCCAATCCCTCTTCCTTTTCCGAATATCGTCCCATTTCCATTCTACCTTTCCTCTCTAAAGTTCTGGAGCGCCTTGTGCACAAGCAACTCAGCGTCTTCCTTAACACCAATTCCCTTATTAATCCTTTCCAATCCGGTTTCCGTCCAGGCTATAGTACCACTACTGCGCTAGTTAAAATTACTGAAGATATCCGTCATGGTATGGGAAATGGTCTATTGACTATACTGTCGCTGCTTGACTTCAGTAGTGCTTTTAATAATGTTGATTTTGATGTCCTTCTTGGAATCTTGAGTTCTCTTAACATATCTCCAACAGTTATTGACTGGTTTCGTACTTACCTGTTTGGACGCCGGCAGCGCATTTGCATAGATGATATTTACTCGTCGTGGTGTGCTTTGTCTGCTGGTGTTCCACAGGGCGGCGTTTTATCACCTCTCTTATTTGCTATCTTCATTAACTCGATTTCCAATAACCTTTCTTCGTCTTACCACCTTTATGCAGATGATTTACAAATCTACACTCAATGTAATTTTAACCGACTTTCAGAAGCAATCCAAACCACAAATAGGGACTTTACAAAAATTGTTAACTGGAGTCAAGCCTATGGCCTGAGCGTTAATCCGAAAAAAACTAAGATTATTATTGTCGGCAGCTCTAGGCTTGTCTCCAAAATTGACTGGTCTTCGCTTCCCCATGTTGTGTTTGATGGTGTGCACATTGAAATCAGTGAAACTGTTAAAAATTTAGGAATAATCATTGACAGAGAACTGTCTTGGCGGCCTCACCTGACTGAAATCAGTCGGAAACTCTTCGCGTCATCTGCTTCACTAAGAAGACTGAAGAATTTCCTACCTACTGCTACTAAGGTTATGCTTGCTCAATCCTTGCTTCTCCCTCTAATTGATTATGCTGATGCTTGCTATCTAGATATCACCCAAGAACAACTAGATAAGCTTGAACGCCTCCAAAATGTTTGTATCCGGTTCATATTTGGGTTGCGTAAATATGACCATATCTCCGAATTTCGTAATAAGCTTAAATGGTTGCCAATTCGCCTTCGCCGGAATGTTCACTTACTCTCACTTCTGCACAATATCCTTTTCAATCCCTGTACTCCCCCATATTTAAAGGAACTTTTTAGTTTCCTCTATCAATCTCATTCCTGTAATTTGCGCTCAAATGAAAATCTTCTGCTAACGATACCTAAACACACTTCGTCCTTTGTAGGAAACTCTTTTGCCGTACAGGCTGTTCGCCTGTGGAACTCCCTTCCCTTGAAAATCAGACAAGCTACATCCATTGGTACATTCAAACACTTGATCACTGACCATTATTTGTCCGCTAAATAAAATGTGTTGCAGTAAATGGAATTCTATTATTATTCGCATGTAAGTATATGTAATTTATATTATTTTAATTTAATTATGTATGTCTTTATTAGTTTATTATTGTATTTTTTTTTCCTTCAATTACGATTGAATTAGTTTCAATTTAGTTAAGCCACCAAATATTATTTAATTTTCTTGTAATATCTCCTTAGACACCGGGTTGCCTGGAAGAGATCGCTATAAGCGATAAGGCCGCCCATTGTTCTAATTTAAATGTGTTTGTAATAAATATCTAGGTTTAAGTTATTTCCACCTTAGTACGTTTGAAGGTCGGTTAAAACAAAAAAATAGCCTATTCTTTTTTTTTTTTTTTATGCAGGAGATCAGCAGGCAGGCAGACGGTCTACTTGACGGAAAGCGGTTACCATCACCTATGGACATTTGCAACAGCAAAGTTGCTACAAATGCGCTGCTGCTCTCTTAAGGGTATACTGGAACTTGGTCACTAATGGAATACAACTCAAGGTTGTTATAGCGACATACTTTAGACCAGGGGTGGTAGCCATCCAGTCGGGCAAATGCCCTACCATCTAGCTGTGGTTTGTTAAGTCGCCTCTTACGACAGGCCGCCCGGCCGCAGAAAATTGTATACTTTCTCCGTTCCTGCACGGATAAGTATTAAAGACAACTTTTTTCAATCATTATGAATGTCTAGACTTTTGAGCTGTTTTGAAAAACACTCTAGAACTATGAAGTTTCCTGTTACAATTTTTAATTTCACCTTCTAAGACGGAACCACCACAAAATTGTTGCCGAACTGAAGTTTGTAATATGAAACTGGCGCCACGTGCCCGTGGTGATAATTAGAACTACAACTTTCGTCTCATTTCCTCTATAGTATTAAAGTGAGTCAAATGTATAGATCAGAAACGCTTCCAAGGAGGTTAGATTATTTAGCTTATTTATTGTAGTAATGTGGAACTCGTTGGTACAATTTATATATATATTTGTTTTTCACCTAAGTACCTATTTTACCGCACGTTCCGTTGTATTGTATTTTTTAGTTGGATTTTCTATAAAAGCGTATTTTTTTAACTATTATTTATTTTTCAATTTTTAATGATTATTTAGTGATTTAATTCCCTTCTCCGTGAAAACTTTGAAAAAATATTTAAATACACTCTTGTGATAAAATGGAACGTTATGTAAAAATAAGCTTTTTTAAAAAGGTTTTTAAATACAAGCTTTTGTGATCCTGCATATCAATTATTTAGTTTTAATTTTATTTATGGTTATTATTTACTCTATGGGAGCTTAATCTAATTGACTACCGCTTCGCAACATGTTACGGCTTGAAGAGAAGAAGCGGCGCAAGAAACTCTTCAGCAAACATGCCTAGCTTTAATAATTTTATATAATATTCAAATGGGTGGAAAGAAAAATAAAAGTAATTATCAGTCAAGTTGGTTTGTGTTCCGTTGCACGCAGAAAGAGCTCACAGTGTCTTGAGGTCTGGCAGCTGGTCTTCAAGCCATAACATGTTGCGAAGCGGTAGTAAATTAGATTAGGCTCTCATAGAGTAAATAATAACCATAAACAAAATTAAAATTAACAAGTTGGCGGTAGGCTAAATAAAACTTTAACAATACTCGTTGACACTTGACATCTTTGTCTTCCGTGATCACGGCCACTGAAAAGTGGCCGAAACGTCGGAAAAACCAAAATCAAATAACATTACCGCGATTAAAACCGTTAAAACGTAGTTTTATTATGTATACAAGTCGCGAAAACTTAAGAAAATATTATCTAAAGTAAGTTATAAATGTAATTCTGACATTGTTTGTGTATTAATTTTTTTGGGACAAACTGACTGTCATAGAATTTTGTATATGTGTATTTTCAATAACGACGCTGGATGTAAGATACTTTTTACTTCAAATATTAAGGTAGTTTCGTCGGGATTTGAAGCCGTAGTTAATGCGAGCAAACCGCGTGAAATGCCTCACTAAAACAATACTTAAAGCGTCTGATCCAAATCTAAAATAGCCACTTATCATGGTTATTACCCAAAGATCCGTTGCCAACGGTGCCGTGGGGAACAGAGGGTGAACCTATAAATCGGTAGCTGCCCCGCCTTCCTGGACCGCATCACAGAATTGTGGCCACCACGCCTCCTTAGATAACACGTTTCATCCTCGCTGAAAATCATAATAAACTCCTAACCTTCTTAGTTCATTTCCCTCCGCACTCAGTATGATAATGGTTCGTTAAACTTAATTAGTGGTAATATATATTGTTTCACTTTTTAACCGACTTCAAAAAAGGAGGAGGTTCTCAATTCGTCGGAATCTGTTTTTTTTTATGTATGTTCACCGATTACTCCGAGATTTATGATCCGATTTACGTGATTATTTTTTTGTTCGACGCGGAATAGCTGCCATTTGGTCCCCTAAAAATTGGACATAGTTTGGCCCCGTACTTTTCATTTCATGAACATTTTTCCATTCCGTTCCATATGTACACCGATTACGCTGAGATTTATAATCCGATTTACGTGATTCTTGTTTAGTTTGATGCGGAATAGTTGCCATTTGGTCCCCTAAAAATTGAACATAGCTTGGCCCAGTAGTTTTCAATTTATGAACATGTTTTTGTTCCCGTATCTTGGGACCTATATTTTTTAAGGAGCGCGTCACCTTTCGTAGGTCTACCCATACATAGCTATACACTAAAAAGTAACAAAAAAACTAACAACACAATAATAACAAAACAACTTATTTCTAAAGCTATTATTATTAATATATATTATCCAAAACATCTTGAAGTCGGTGCAAAGTAAAACATAAAAATTACTATATTTTGAAAATTACTAAGCACCGACTTTAAGATGTTTAAGATAATATATATTAATAGTAATTTAGAAATAAGTTATTTTATACTTTTTAGTTTTTTAATTATAAAGTTAGAGCCCAAACGAGCCAGACTTACATCATAACGTAAGGCCTAGAAATCATACAGTGCTATAAGATAATATAAATACTTTTTGCTGTGATGACTTTGATACAAGTGCTATGTTATGTACCTCTAATGCCTCAATTCTGCCAGGGCCCCAAGTATGTAACTTTAACAAAAAATCCATACCAGTGCGAGTCAAGATCCATTCGAATGACTGATGTTCAAATATCCGTCTTATCCGTGCAGGAACGGAGAAAGAATACAATTTCCTGCGGCCGGGCGGCCTTTCGTAAGAGGCGACTTAACAACCCAAAGGCAGGTGGTAGGGCATTTGTCTAAAGTATGTCGCCATAATAACCTTGAGTTGTGTTCCGGCATTAGTGACCAGGTTCCAGTCTCCCTTAAGAGAGCAGCAGAGCATTTGTAGCAACTTTGGTGTTGCAAATGTCCATAGGTGATGGTAACCGCTTTCCATCAAGTGGGCCGACTGCCAGTCTGCTAATCTCCTGCAAAAAAAAAAAAATCATCCCATCCAGTCGGGCAAACGCCCTACCACCTGGCTGTGGGTTGTTTTGTCGCCTCTTACGACAGGCCGCCCGGCCGCAGGAAGTTGTATTCTTTCTCTGCTCCTGTACGGATAATATCCGTGCAGGAACGGAGGAATAATCTTCTTCCTCTCAATTTTTCTGTCACGAGTGCAACTTTCAAAGATCCCCTTATATACTCATTTCTCACCTTATTCATTCTTGTAAGACCACACATTCATCTCAACATTCTCATCTCAATTTAAGACAATTACATATATATAATATAATTAGTATATTTTATTTGTTGTTATTGAAGTTTCGGTTTAAATGCCGAACATTCGGTGCAAGGAAAAAGTAAAATACCTACTTGCACTATTTTGACTGAAGTTAATAGAAATCATATCTATCATAACCGTAATATAAAAATTGGCATCTATATACTCATGGTCATTTATTTTAGTTAGGAACATGTAAATCTTAACGTGCAATGTGATAAAAAATAAATAAAATTAGTTCTTGATTGAGTCTTTGCCTAATTAAATAGACATCAAATTAAAACAAAAATAAAATAAACTTATTATTCCTCTAAGAAACATCAGTAAGTAGTGCAACTGCTTAATTATAATGCGTAACTTAAATTTAAAAAAAAACACGTCTAAGGGACATCAGCAATTATAACTTTAATTTTGATTGAAATCACTTTTTACGAATTAAACATTATGAATTTAGAATTATGAAATGGTGATTTTTTTTCAATCAAAGGTCTAAAAATCTATTCTTTTATCCACCTACTCATACTTAAAATTTACTAGAGGCAGGTTATGGTGTAAAAAAGCCAAAAATTCGGTGTTATCAAGTTGACGTTGTCAACAGGTCACGATGTGTTGCTCTTGAGAAAGCGTGGCGAAATTTTATCCGTCTGTTAGATCAGCACGTGAAAACTACTGAATGGATTTAAATGAAACTCGATGTACAAATTATGTCCAATAGCATTTTATAAATAAACAACTGATATGTAATGCTTAACCACACATTTAGATTCGTATGTATTCGGTAATAAAATCAGCGTCATTACAGCGCTCGTCGTATTTCTTAAATTTTATATACATTATATCATCTTAATATATATAAATTACGTGTCACGTTGTTTGTCCGCGATGGACTCCTACTACTACTTGACCGATTTTAATCAAATTTGCACACCGTGTGCAGTTTGATCCGACTTGAAAGATAGGATAGCTTACATTTGGACCCGGTAGATGGCGCTGCAATCGGGTTCTAAATTTTATTTGTTCAGGGCAGAACAACGTCTGCCGGGACAGCTAGTATATATATATATAAAAGCTCGAGTGGTTGCCTATCTCACTTCGCCGGAATGCTCATCTTCTCAACTTACTATATCGTATACTGTTTATCCCTTATACCCCTCCCTTTTTTTATTTTTTTTTTATTGCAGGAGATCAGCAGACAGGCAAACGGCCCACTTGATGGAAACCGGTTACCATCGCCTATGGACATTTGCAACAGCAAAGTTGCTACAAATGCGCTGCTACTCTCTTAAGGGAAACTGGAACCTGGTCACTAATGCCGGAACACAACTAAAGGTTGTTATGGCGACATAGGTTAGACCAGGGGTGGTAGCCATCCAGTCGGGCAAATGTCCTCCCACCTGGCTGTGGGTTGTTAAGTCGCCTCTTACAACAGGCCGCCCCAACGCAGGAAATTGTATTCTTTCTCCGTTCCTGCACGTATAGTGCATTTGTTTTGGGTCCCCTGGGATAGTCAACCATAGAACAACGCACAGACCGACAGACATTGGTTGATACTATAAGGATTCTCCTTTTACCTGAAGGTGTCGTAACCCTAATAACAGTTCAATAAGATACAAAAGAATCACCAACAATGTTGGTATACAGCGCTGGTTTACAATGGACATGATGTTTAGTGTGAACACACAAGCAGCAATGGTTTAGTTAACACAAAGTAATTGCTTTGTGATTTGTACACGTGTGTTACGTTATATGCTTTTGGGGTGTGGTCTAAGTCATATGAGTGTAGTTATATTAGCATGGTGGTTTAACCTGTCCAAATTCAAATGGTTTTATTGAAAATACAATTCTACTTAACTATATTTTTGAGTGAAACTTCTTTACAATCGTGATTTGAAAGTCGATGAAACGAAAATGCTAAATATTTTTTTGTACATACATACATAACTTCACGCCAGTTCCCTTGCGGGGTAGGCACGAACAACAGAGCGCCCTTTCAGGCTCATTCTTACACACCTCACTTGCTTCTTTGACATTCATAACTCTTGTCATGCACGCTCGTCTGTTCTTAAGGCTCCTGACATCACTTTCTGCTAGTACACGATCAATTTGATCATGGAAGGTGAGTATTTTTTTGTCACTTGACATTTTCGTCATTTTGGTTATTTTGGTAGTTTTGGTAATTTTGGATGTTTGGTTGTCACTCTTGTGTACTAAGCGTTGTAGATATAACTATTTCCGCTTGTATATTCTCTGAAATTTTACTTTTACTGCGTGTGAACTGCACACATAAACTTCTTTGAAGGTGTCACATATAAGTAAGTTAGAAGTAAGTGAAGATCAAATTGCTGTTTAAAGAGAAGAAGCGGCGGTAACTCCCGACAGCAACATATTCAGTGAAAATACTTGTATTTCATTTTTATCTGTGTCATTTTTTAGAAATATTTAATTTTCAAAAAATGATGGAGTACTAGCAATCATTCTAGCCATAGTAAAGTTTACAGGTCATAAGTGAGCACATGACCCTATCAGAAATCAGACCTCTAATTTTTAGAATACATAGCGGTCCCTCTAACCTAAGTTGATTTACATAGTATCTATATATTAATACGTGAAGCAAATACTGTACCCCTTTTTACGAAGATTGCGCGGACAGAGGACTATGAAATTTCGCACACTTTAGTTTATATAGAGAAAGAGTGTAGAATGCTAGTATTTTTTAAAAATATTTTTTTAAAATACATTAAATCACTTAAAAACTATTACACACACTACCATGTATTTGACACACACACGCATATATACTTTTTTGTTTATTGTTAAAGTCAAATTAACAGTGTAGCCTTAGCAACATCTGTGATTATAGAAGTAGTCTTTGACATTAATTATTATTGTGGAATTTCGATCACGGGAGACCACTAGTTATTATTATCTTGTTAAATATATATTTTATATTCACAGTCGTGGTAGCGTAATGGCTAGCGCACGCGTCTCAGACCCAAAGGGCGCGGGTTCGATCCTGACCGGAACGCATGCACCACTTAGGCAGTTTTCTGACCTAATGTACATATTGATACAATTACCACGTGCTAACAACGGTGAAGGAAAACATCGTGATACAACCTGCACATAGAGATAACCGATGTGTGATACTGTCCGTGCCCCAGTAATGGGAGGCCCTAGCCCAGCAGTGGGACATTCATGGGCTTTTATTCCATTTTTATATTTTATTACAAATATATATTTTAATAGTGTTCGAATATTCCTAGCATTTATATTCTTCAACTTTTAAAACTAAAACGAGATGAGCAATTTGAAAGCTGAAGCATTACCTGACTTTGGCTACGGCAGGAGAGCACACATTTTTGACGCTGCAAACATTTCATATATCCCAACCACCAAGACCCCTGATTAATGGCGACCCAGCGAGCAATTAGGCTCAACACGAAAATAATAAAGGACACTTGCGTTTCACCCTCTACTGTTGTGCAAACAATTATTTATTTAGACAATGATAAACTAACCAGATACCGGACCCAAATAACTGAGTTAATCTTCATAGTAATATTAAGAGATGAAAATAGTGCTTCATTAAGCTGTTATTTGTTAATTAATGCTTTAAATTGGGATGAATAGATATGCATATAGCAAACCTTTATCATATCTTTTGACGTGTAACTTCTTTAGAATCGTTGTGATTTGAAAATTTCAGAGAATATACAAGCGAAAATAGTTATATCTACAACGCTTAGTACACAAGAGTGACAACCAAACATCCAAAATTACCAAAATTACCAAAACTACCAAAATAACCAAAATGACGAAAATGTCAAGTGACAAAAAAATACACACCTTCCATGATCAAATTGATCGTGTACTAGCAGAAGGTGATGTCAGGAGCCTTAAGAACAGACGAGCGTGCATGACAAGAGTTATGAATGTCAAAGAAGCAAGTGAGGTGTGTAAGAATAAGCCTAAATGGCGCTCTGTTGTTTGTACCTACCCCGCAAGGGAACTGGCGTTAAGTTATGTATGTATGTATGTGATTTGAAACTCGATGAAACGATAAAAGGACACTAAAAAGAGATAAACACATAAGTCTATAATAATAATGTAGCCACCTGCATACCTGTAGACAAAGCATCTTTATTACCTGCCGGCGTTTGAGCTAGTAACATTGAAACTATTTATGACTGTCTTCTTTTGATTACTTTGCGTTTAAAATTTGTAATTAGAAAAACAGTCCATTGTGTATTTTAATCTTTTATGGCAGTCATTAGACAGGTGTGTCGAACTGATTCTAAGAAATTCAATCTACGCGGGCAGGTAGCCATATTGTATCGGTACAGTATAAAGCAATAGTTCAATGGAGAGATCGGCAGTCACCCGATAACCACTAGCGAGACAAGACGTGTGTACATTCGATAACCTATATAGTGACGGATTTTGCGCGTGTTATTGAATCGCGCATTACGTTTGGACTGATTGTGTCCAGTTATATTTGTACCTGTGTTATACGTGTTTAAACACTATGCTCATACAGATAGAGTTGGAAATGTTTTGAAGTTTTTCGTTAATACTTCAAATTTCGTGTTTTAAAGCTTAAATATATTATAACGATAGAATATATGAAATGTGACGTCACGAAATTTAGAATCTCTCCTACCCCTTGCCACACTTAGTTTCACTTCTACTGCGTGTGAACTGCACACACACACACACACATTTTTACTCTGTTTAAAACAACAATAACATGTTGCGAAGCGATCTACATAGAATAGGAATTAAACAATAATAAATTAAATAATAACAAACAAAAAATAATTAAGCATGAAAGTAGAGTAAACGCGGTTGAGATGCGAGCACTGCGCAAAATCTGCGGAGTGACGCTCGCGGACCGCGTTCGTAATACCGAAGTAAGAAAGAGAGTTGGTCTGAAAGAGAGTGTCGGGGTGAAGGTAAGGAAAGGAATGCTCCGGTGGTTAAGAATGCATGATGAAAGAATGACTAAACAGATATACAATGCAAAAGTGGATGGATGCAGAAGTCGTGGAAAGCCACGACACACCTTCCATGATCAAACTGATCATATACTAGCAGAAGGTGATGTCAGGAGCCTTAAGCACAGACGAGCGTGCATGACAAAAGTTATGAATGTCAAAGAAGCGAGTGAGGTGTGTAAGAATAAGCCTGAATGGCGCTCTGTTGTTCGTGCCTACCCCGCAAGGGAATTGGCGTGAAGCTATGTATGTATGTATGTAGGAATTAAACCTAACTTTGAACTTATATGTTACCTTGGTACCAGTGGCCTACTTCCTTTTCCTCCTCATGTCTGATAGGGAGCTATTCTCTCTCCGCTAAACCATCCTAAAGGCTGCAAACGCGTTAGCTTCGCCCGGGGCGTTGCAAACGCTTATAGGCGACGTTAATTGCTTTTCATTAGCTGGGCCGTCTACCTGTTTAATCTATACAGAAAAAAAATTGAAATATCTGTTTGTAATGTTAAAATAAAAATGTGAAAAAAATCAGGGGGCATAATTTGGACTAGGAGATTCCGAAAATGCATTTTTTAGAATTTTTGTCTGTCTGGATGTTTCAGCTAATCTCTGAAACGCCTGGACCGATTTTGACGGGACTTTCACTGGCAGATAGCTGATGTTGTAAGAAGTAACATAGGCTATTTTTTTAGGTTTACGCAAAAAAAAATAATTAAATTTGATTTTTTTTTTTCACCCCAAGCTATCTGTCAGTGATGACAAAGTTTTATTAAAAGAAATATATAGTATTAAATTGTTTTATCAACTTCAGAACTTTAGAATACAAACCTAGTTCTAAATGAGCGAATTTCTATTTATTCTTGTAGTGGATGCACTTACCACGTTTAGTTGTAATTTTATATTATATTTGATTAAAATCAAATACCACGATCCTGGTTACCACACGTTCGGTTTCCCAACTCAATTATTTGTTTATACATTTATGGAATTTCATTTTCATGTCTATCAGAAACTTTCGTATTATAAATAAAACTTGTATTTTAATCCAATTCATATTCATAAACAACAGTAGGTCAAGTTCAAGGTCAAAATTTGGCATTTGACTTTTGACATTTGACAAGTGCTACCTTATGAAAAACATAGCAACAACATTCTTTTGATCTACGCTATGTTTTCCATTCATGTTTAAATCATAATTTCTAATCGTAAAATAAATTATGTATAAATATCTATTTCAATTTTCTTATTTATTTAATTTAATTTAATTTATCAATTACATAATGATCTACTTTTGTTATTGTTATTCATTGCCTATATGCCCGTGTTAGCCAGGACGTAAGGATACGACTAACCAATGAGAGATGGGTATAAAACTCGCTCTCGTTGGTGGGAAATCAAAAATGTAAAAAGAGACACGGTTTTTGAATTCAGTTAAGAGAGACCATTTTGTACTACGACAAAAAGATACTTACAAAGGTGAAAATAAAAAGTCAGTTTAAGAGTGAAGTTATATTTATTCAAGAGCCTTACATCACAACTATAATATCATAGCACACTCTTCATTCTTACGAGAGTTGAAATGATTAGCTTTTAGGTAAATGTGTAAATGTAAGAAGATGGTAGTGTTGAACCGATCCAACTAGTACTACACACCATGGCAACGTGTGTACTTTACAGAACTCAGAAGAAACCGAATATGAAGTACTCACACATTTGGCTAGGGCAATTACTTAACAGATTAATCCCCTGGACTGTATTAAAAGTCATGATCACATTGTCCACAATCCCATACTCGATGACAACCTAGATACGCCTGATCTTCGGAGAGACTGCGGTTTTCTCCAGGACATCCACCCTTTGTATATATATTGTATTATTACGAGTCTCGAGACGCAAATTAAAATGCCGTTAGAATGACTATAGAGTTTATTAGAACTATACAAACACATATAACACAGGTACAATTATAACCGATCACAACAAGTCCAAACGTAATGTAGAAGGTCGTAATTCAATAAAATGCGCTAAGTCCGTCACTCATTAGATTCACGATTGTAGTACACACGCTTCGCTCGTAGTTATCGCTCGACTGCCTGCTCCCTCAGTCGGGCCATCGCTTTATACTGCACAGATGCAATATGTCCGCCTGGCCGTGTGGACCGAATTTCCTAGAATCAGCATGTACTTTAAATCTGTAACACCTGGCTAATGATAACAATACAACAATAGGCCGTATAATTATTAATTATTAATTATAATAATTAAACAAAAGAAGACGACCATAAAATAATTTAAATGTTATTAGTTCAAATGCCGACGGGTAATAAATGTTATTTGTTTCAGATATGCAGGTGGGTTTTGTGTTTGTCGGGATCTGAGTTGTAACAGTATCATGAGAAGTCATTAATTATCCTTTTTATTGAGACGCTTCACTCATGTACACATTGATTTTCTAGAACATTCTCTTAATCACTCTGTGGATTTTACTTTTATAACCAGAGAAACAAACAGCAGTTCGAAGACTTTAGAGTAGAAGTGTGCTATGAACTTTCTTGTTACTTACAATACAAGATATATAAACTTGTTAAACAACTCTCTATAATAAATAACCTTAGAAACAGCATAATCTCACGCAAATCGTATTGAATTCACGAACAAATATGTCCGCATTGAACTAATAAGATTTGATCGAGTGAAGTAATTGCGTAATAAAAGGTAATGTCCACCCGTCGATATTTGATAACTTAGTTCTAACTTCAATAACATACGCGGTCCAAGGCATAAGCTTAAATAAAAATTGAGCTAGTGTATACCATCTACTAACTATGAGACCTTGTGTAATGAGCCGTTGTATAGAAGGTACTGTAGACACACCGGCCTCCACAAACTCGTCGCCGCGCCTAATCTACGCAGATTGGAGGCGCGTCGTATGAATTCGCACTGATGAATTCTGTAAAAGTAAAAAACATTCACAGTAGAATTGGATGGAACATGATTTTAAAATGAGTTTGGAAGAGTAACGTGACATTTTGTACTAGATTAGTACAATGTACTTCAAGTGAGACGAGATTTATATGGTTTGTACCGCGGTAGTACATTAGAAGCGAGCCGGTGAGGCGGTGAGCATCATTCTTTCATTTGTCCCGTACAAAACTTCTAGTTCGCAAATGTTCGTTAAGAAACGGATGTGATCGGCTTCGGTCACCTCATTGTACTAGTAGTCGTACATGTAATGTTGTCCCTCTTTGTCATGTGAATATCCGTAGAGGCATTATTGTGCTGTTGTCCTCGTTCCGTCCTTCCTCTTACATTTGACGCGTGAGTAGTAGCGGGACAAAATTTTTGTCAAAAGTACTCAAATGGATATTGTTCAAACTAAAATCAATTGTTTTTAAAGCTATCTTCTTCCCACTAATTTATAAAGGCTAATATACAACAGTCATCGTAATAATTTTTCCAAGATTTTACTAACGAAACCCTACTCTTTACGTTCATTGGAAAAATTCTAAACACTCATTTATATCGCACACTCTTGAGTAGCAGCGCTATATAAACATTAGCTTCCTGTCAAATGTCATCCATATGTATAAGCCAACTACTGGTATATGACAGAAAATAATGTGACATACAAAGATAGATAGTTCCTTTTTTGCCAAAATGGATGCAGAATCTTAAAAATAGATTTTTTCAATACAAGCTTTGGACTTAATAGTAACTTACGAGTAAATATCTATAATATTATACAACTACTTTTGTTTTTAAGATTTTTTTGTGTTTGTCTGTTGGTTCGAGACTCAATAAACTACTGGGCCGATTTGGATGCAGTTTTCGATAATCCACAGCAAATTTTTAGACTCCAAATTTGCGCTACTTTTTAAGCTTTTTTATTGGGAGCGGTTTGTAGTTGTTCAAGTGCTTAATAGTTAGTTTATTACGACACTGTTTCCACTAAAACGATAGCTTGCATTCTTTTGTAAGCACTACGGTACTTTGCGTCCGGGAATCTCGCGGAAATTACAAGTCGACCACGGGAAGTTGGGTATATCCTAGTTATTAAATATAAAATTCGAAACTGACTTCACCTTGATTTGAAAAGAAATTAGATGAAATAGGAAATTACATAATTATGCTCTCTTATCTTATTTATTATTAAAATGCAAGTAGTCGTACTATATGTCACGTATACCACAATCGCCATTATCAACTCAATTTATTGCTGGGGTGGTCTGGAAGAGATAATTTTTAGTAATAAGACCGCCCTTTGAACACAATCACATAGAGTTTAGTTTAGTAAGTTGGTAGGCTTCTTCAAGGTTCTTAAAGAAGCCTACAAACTTGCTCTAACTAAATATGAATAAGACCGTTAGTTTGTAAGTTTATTTTTGTAGTAACTGACCCGTGCCTACTTCGCTGATCGTTATTAAAAATACACATGCACCCTCACACACACGCATATCAAGGTTTAATTAATCTTTGTAACAAAGCATTGAAAGCATTCGAAGTGCCTCGTAGGAAGATATGCGCAATTCTTACGTGGAACGTTATTGCTGTAACATATTTGACAGGCGTTCTCGTGCCCACTCCGCTGGGCGTAATATTTCTACTTTGTTAATTTATTAATCACAATCAAATATAGTCTATGTCACTCGGCAATAATGTAGCTTTCGGATCGGATCGCCAAATCAGATCAATAATACCGGAGATTACCCCAAACCACCAAACTCATAAACTTCACAGTATTTGTATAGATTGGTGTACAATAAGGAGTTTTATATCCATATGTGAAAAGAATGCATGATGAAAGAATGACTAAACAGATATACAATGCAATGCCACGACACACCTTCCATGATCGTGTACTAGCAGAAGGTGATGTCAGGAGCCTTAAGAACAGACGAGCGTGCATGACAAGAGCTATGAATGTCAAAGAAGCAAGTGAGGTGTGTAAGAATAAGCCTAAATAGCGGTCTGTTGTTCGTGCCTACCCCGCAAGGGAACTGGCGTGGAGCTATGTATGTATATATATATCCACCTTGTAGTTTCGTAACATTATGCAACGTCAAATTTCTTGTAACTTGTACCACACGTCACGGAATTAAAGCCAGTATTAACACGGTATCGTGTGTCGAAACTATTCGATTCGTGGTAAGTACACCAGCTCGTGTTCTACGTAATTTAGTGCCTTTAGTAATTTACCCGTTCCATTGCTCTCCGGCTTCATCCAATGTTCATCGTCTGGAATGCTGAACGGTAATTGGACAGCGAACAGACTTTATGAACAACGTGAATGAGTCTGCATGGTATTAATTAATATTTTTTTAATTCATTTGCTAAAATGAAGGAAAATTGTCATTATTTTGAGAGCTGATGTTGTAAATTAAGAGGTACGAAATTAAAGGATTAAAAGGATTTTTTATTGAAGTAACTAGCTGTGCCCGCGACGTCGTCCACGTGGAATTTGCTTTCAAAACCCTCCGATTTTGAAACATTCTTCATTGGTGCTCCGCTCCTATTAGTCTTATCGAAATCCAACACTGAAAGAATTTTTCAAATCATACCAGCAGTTCTTGAGATTAGCGCGTTCAATCAAACAATATTAGTATATTTGGCTACAACACTTATACTTACATTTTAAATATCGCGATATCTTTTGAATGAAATGTCCGAATTGAATAATTCCAAAAGTTCTAGAGAGGTATTGAAGTCGTCTTGAATATGGAGTAATTTATTTTGATAATGATTAATACCAAGGTACAAAATAAAGAGTTTTTGAAGCGACGGCATTTTAATTATTTAAAAAAATGAAAGAAAATACTTATTGTGAGGTAACTACAATAGTTAGACATATGATTACGCGATATTTTTTGTAGACAATTATATGTTCTGCAAAGTGGTAGTACATTGTTTTGTTCTATAATCAATAGTTTTCGCAGCGCACGCCGTGTAAGGATTTTTTCGGGTCATTTTTTTACACCTTGGGTTACATTATTGGACTTTTAGTAAGGATCCCTAATTTTTTTGAAAATATAATATAGTCTATAGCCTTCCTCGATAAATATACTATTCAACACTGAAAGAATTTTTTAAATCGGACCAGCGGTTTTTGAGATTAGCACGTTTAAACAAACAAACCCTTCAGCTTTATATATTAGTATAAGATTGAACCTATAGCACTAACAAACAGATAAACTACAGTTAAAAGTACCTCAGAAACCGGGCATTAAGGAAGCTTTTAATCCTTCGCATTGAACCATTTCTAAACAAAAATCACAAAACATACAAATTGTAAGTACTTGTTAACTTTAGCAATTTAGTTTAAAATATTACTGGCAGTGGCAGTATTTCTATTAAAATCATCCGATTAATATTCGAAAACGCTACCCTAGACCCCAAAAACAAGTGTAGTAAGCAATTAAGTTGTTATTCTGTTTGTCCAAAGGTCCAAACCTAATATTTGTTTTGGAAAATATACGGAATTAGGGTCATGTTTGTTTTAATTTGGATGTATACTGGATTTGTACGGTTTGCTAAATAAGTTTCACCTAATTTAAGGGGATAATTAATGATGTATTTTATTTAAAATTAGTATATCGCTCGCGGACCGCGTTCGTAATACCGAAGTAAGAAAGAGAGTTGGTCTGAAAGAGAGTGTCGGGGTGAAGGTAAGGAAAGGAATGCTCCGGTGGTTCGGGCATGTGGAAAGAATGACTAAACAGATATACAATGCAAAAGTGGATGGATGCAGAAGTCGTGGAAGGCCACGACACACCTTCCATGATCAAATTGATCGTGTACTAGCAGAGGGTGATGTCAGGAGCCTTAAGAACAGACGAGCGTTCATGACAAGAGCTATGAATGTCAAAGAAGCAAGTGAGGTGTGTAAGAATGGGCCTGAATGGCGCTCTGTTGTTCGTGCCTACCCCGCAAGGGAACTGGCGTGAAGTTATGTATGTATGTATGTATATAAATCGGTATTGACTTTCGGTCGAAATATATTATTTGGTTTCAAGTCAATCTATATATTAATACGTGAAGCAAAAACTTTGTACCCCTTTTTATGAGAATTGCGCGGACGGAGGAATGTGAAATTTCGCACACTTATCTATACTAATATTATAAAGCTGAAGAGTTTGTTTGTTTAAACGTGCTAATCTCAGAAACCGATGGTCCGATTTGAAAAATTATTTCAGTCTTAAATAGTACATTTATCGAGAAAGGCTATAGGCTATATTATATTTTTTTTTAAATTAGGGATCCTTACTAAAAGTCCAATAATGTAACCCAAGATGTAAAAAAATTACCCGAAAAAATCCTTACACAGCATGCGCTGCAAAAACTGCTGATTATAGAACACAACAATCCACTACCACTTTGCAGAACATATAATTGTCTACAAAAAATATCTCTTAACCATATGTCTAACTATTGTAGTTATCTCACAATAAGTGTTTTCTTTTATTGTCCCTTCAAAAACTCTTTATTTTGTACCTTGGTATTAATCCTTATCAAAATAAATCACTCCATATTCAAGACGAATTCAATACCTTTCTAGAACTTTTTGAATTATTCAATTCGGACTTTTCATTTAAAAGATATCGCGATATTTAAAATGTAAGTTTCGTGTTGTAGCCAAATATACTAATATTGTTTGATTGAATGCGCTAATCTCAGGAATTACTGGTCTGATTTGAAAAAAATTTTCAGTGTTGGATAGCCCATTTATCAAGGAAAGCTATAGGCTATATATCATCACGCTAAGACCAATAGGAGCGGAGCACCAATGAAGAATGTTTCAAAATCGGAGGGTTTTGAAAGCAAATTCCACGCGGACAACGTCGCGGGCACAGATAGTAGTTTATATAGAGAAGAAGCGACGAATGCTAATATTTTTTTTTAAATAATGCATAAAAATACATTAAATCAATAAAAAAAACATTACACACACTACCATGTATTTCACACACACGCATATATACTCTTTTGTTTATTGTTAAAGTCAAATTAACAGTGCAGCTTGGCGAAATCTGTGATTATAGAAGTATAGTCTTTGACATTAATTATTATGGTCGAATTTCGACCACGGGCGACCACTAGTGTTAAATAAAACTTTTACACAAACATTTTGCCAGTTTTGTAGTATGTATTTATTAATTAATAAGGAATGCTCCGGTGGTTCGGGCATGTGGAAAGAATGCATGATGAAAGAATGACTAAACAGATATACAATGCAAAAGTGGATGGATGCAGAAGTCGTGGAAGGCCACGACACACCTTCCATGATCAAATTGATCGTGTACTAGCAGGAGGTGATGTCAGGAGCCTTAAGAACAGATGAGCGTGCATGACAAGAGTTATGAATGTCAAAGAGGCAAGTGAGGTGTGTAAGAATAAGCCTAAATGGCACTCTGTTGTTCGTGCCTACCCCGCAAGGGAACTGGCGTGAAGTTATGTATGTATGTATGTATGTAATTAATAACGTTACAACAAATCAAATAATATCAAACTAAAACTAACTTAAAACATATAATTAAATACAAACAATAAATTAACTTATAAATATAAACTTAAAAATAAACTAGAGACTACATAAAAACTAAAACTAAATAAAAAAAGGGAAAAACGCCTAAAATAAGTTAATGGTCCCAAACCACTGTCATTTTCCGGGAACGTTCCCAGGAGGCTGGCGACGTTACCACGTTGTATAGCAACGCTCAATCTTTGAGCAAAATAGACGCCAGCCTTCTGGTCGCGTGTGGCGTCTACCAGACGTTTGGCGACGTCACGGTAGACCTTTAGGGCGTCAGGACCCCACGGACCCAGAGTTTCCACCCCAAATACCGGAAATGTGTAACCATTTCCAATTGTGGCGTATTTGCGGCGTTTGAGGGCCTCCTGTACTATAACATTTTGCTATATTATTGTTGTTTTTTTATATTCTACTTGGCACCGACTTCAAGTTGTATAAAATATTTATTTTTGCTTTGTAGCCTGAAGTCAGTTATGATTTTGTGAAAAAAAATAAAAGCATGTCTAGACGGACAAACATCACAACAGTACATATACATTATAGCTAATGGACACGTCCCATTACAAAATACGACAGTGTAAACTATCCGGGGACTTCCGGGAATGTATAAGAATATTTCCGGGACGACCGCTATCTCTCGGAAAAATCCAGGAAGTCGACTATTACGGGACAACGTTCAGTGTCGGATTTTAAATGGGGATTGTTAATTGACTTCAATTAGCTGCAGGAAATATACGATATATTCACACAAAGTCGTTGGCTTTTGTTGTTATTTTATTGATTGTACATACATACATACATAACTTCACGCCAGTTCCCTTGCGGGGTAGGCACGAACCACAGAGCGCCATTTAGGCCCATACTTACACACCTCACTTGCTTCTTTGAAATTCATAACTCTTGTCATGAACGCTCGTCTGTTCTTAATGCTCCTGACATCACCCTCTGCTAGTACACGATCAATTTGATCATGGAAGGTGTGTCGTCGCCTTCCACGACTTCTGCATCCATCCACTTTTGCATTGTATATCTGTTTAGTCATTCTTTCATCATGCATTCTTTCCACATGCCCGAACCACCGGAGCATTCCTTTCCTTACCTTCACCCCGACACTTTCTTTCAGACCAACTCTTTTTCTTACTTCGGTATTACGAACGCGGTCCGCGAGCGTCACTCCGCAGATTTTATTGATTGTGAACCTGGTAAGCAGACAGACAACCTAGCTCGTGTAGTTTTATCCGTGCAGGAACGGAGAAAGAATACAATTTCCTGCGGCCGGGTGGCCTGTCGTAAGAGGCGACTAAACAACCCACAGCCAGGTGGTAAGGCATTTGCCCGACTGGATGACTACCACCCCTGGTCTAGAGCATGCCGCCATAACAACTTTGAGTTGTGTTCCGGCATTAGTGACCAGGTTCCAGACTCACTTAAGAGAGCAGCAGCGCATTTGTAGCACCTTTGGTGTTGCAAATGTCCATAGGCGATGGTAACCGCTTTCCATCCAGTGGACCGTCTGCCTGTCTGCTGAACTCCTGCAAAAAAAAAAAAAAAGCTCAAGGAAAGTGGTTGGAACACCAGAGGCGAAGCCAACACGCTGGTAGCCTTTATGTGATATGGGATTGGGATAGGGGGATGGTAAGTAGGTCATCGGAACAACGGAATTTATTATTAGCGTGTGCCAGCGAAACATCGCTCGCGTTGCCAAGCCGACATATATGTTAATGAATTGCAATGGCGGCGCCAAAAAAAAGCGATTGCAACGCTATCTTTGGGGCTAATCGACATACAAAAATTCTTAATCCTACCATTTCGGGCGAATGCCGAAGTTCGGCTCAAGCTGCCGAAATTCGGTCAAATGTGAAACTAATTTCGTCCCATCCCTATATTTTATACAAGATATTGTATAAAATATTATGTTTAAAGTTTTACATGTAATAAAATAAGTCGAACATAGTAAAAATCTATCACTGCTGCCAACATGAAAATAAAATGCATACAATTATTGAGCATGCATGACAAGAGCTATGAATGTCAAAGAAGCAAGTGAGGTGTGTAAGATTAAGCCTGAATGGCGCTCTGTTCTTCGTGCCTACCCCGCAAGGGAACTGGCGTGAAGTTATGTATGTAAGTAAAAAAATACAACAAAAATAACAGACCTGTCCATTTAACGACAACTCTCTATAACGCAATAAAATGCACATTCCCTTCAGTGTCGTTATATAGAGTTTACGCTGTAATTTAATTTTTTGATATGATTAGTATGTTTTGTACTTAAAGAAAATTAAGTACCCTAATTAATTTTATTTACAATACGCATGTATAATGAAATATTTTTAATATCAGTGTTACGTCTCTATAAAATATGTTACAAACTAAGTACTTTTAGTACTATACAATGTAATATTTAAGGTATGGAAGAGCAGGATCTTCTGATACAAGTAAAATTTGCTTAAAAGAAAATTCCAGCAACGGACCACAAATTATGCATGTGTTTTGTAAGAATTTTTCATTTTTACGGTAACAGGATCATTTTCCCACGGTCACTGCTCTTCAAATACACGTAGCTCAGAAATCAATTAAGGAGGAGTTCATTCACCTCTAAACTTAATTAGAAACAGAAGCGACGAAACAATCAACGGAATTATTCGGGACACACACAAAAATAAAAGAAATCACGACCCGACACGGTCGCATTTACATAAGAACCTCTTCATAAATTCGTTTACCTTTTGAATCCTGCCTACTCTGTGTCATTATCCTTCCAATAATGCACTTTATTACAACCCTACTCCTAACAAATAAAGTTCAAAATCGTCTGAATCGACTGCTTATTATATTTGCAGGTAGTACTCTGAGAAACAAATTTAAAATGCAGCTGGTCAAGTATTATCATTTCAGATTTAGATCGTAATACTTTGGAATAAGTATCAATGTGGGTTGTGTTTGGTTTTGAAAGTGTAAAATGTATGTTTGTATGGTATTAAACAGAAATAGTGTTGCGATTGGAGTGCAATGTAAATTTGCGTCAGTCCTTACGCGGTGCGCTCTTTTATTTCATAAGTACTATCGTGAATTGGTGTATGATTTGATTTGTTAGTACAACAATGTTTATTTATAAGTCGCTTGACTTTTCAGGGACATTTGCCAGTCTTAATAACCACTTGATTGGTTGATCGGATGAACAGAGGCATTTACCTGTTGAAGTGAAACCTCTTTATAATCGTTGTGATTTGAAACTCTATAAAACGAAAAAGCGTCGCTATAAAGAGATAAACATATAAATCTATAGGCCTGAGCCTTCGAGAGAATGAGATATAATCTTAATATATATAAATTACGTGTCACGTTGTTTGTCCGCAATGGACTCCGAAACTACTTGACCGATTTTAATCAAATTTGCACAGCGTGTGCAGTTTGATCCGACTTGAAAGATAGGATAGCTTACATTTGGACCCGGTAGGTGGCGCTGGAATCGGGTTCTAAATTTTATTTCTGCAGGGCAGAACAACGTCTGCCGGGACAGCTAGTACATTATATTTAATCATTTAAATATTATATACAGAGTACTATATACAGACACACTCTACATTAGTATAAGTTTAGTATTAAAATTAGAATAAATTAATATAATAAGTTATTCGTAAGGTACACCGCAACACAAATGTCATTGAATTAATATCACACACAAAAACAAAAATAACCAAGAAGCGTGTATAAATTATAAAAATTCTTCGAAATTAAGTTTATTATTATTAATACATATTATCTAAAACATCTTAAAGTCGGTGCTTAGTAATTTTCTAAATATAGTAATTTTTATGTTCTACTTTGCACCGACTTCAAGATGTTTTAGATAATATATATTAATAATAATAGCTTTAGAAATAAGTTAATTTATACTTTTTAGTTTTTGAAGTCGGTTTTTTTTAACGAAGAGTTTTTATTTTTTTTGTTACTTTTTAGTGTCTAGCTATGTATGGGTAGACCTACGAAAGGTGCCGCGCTCCTTAAAAAATATAGGTCCCAAGAAACGGGAACAAAAAAATGTTCGTAAAATGAAAACTACTAGGCCAAACTATGTCAATTTTTTAGGGGACCAAATGTCAACTATTCCGCATCAAACTAAACAAGAATCACGTAAATCGGATCATAAATCTCAGCGTAATCGGTGTACATATGGAACGGAATGGAATTTTTTTCATAAAAAACGTTCATAAAATGAAAACTACTAGGCCAAACTATGTCAAATTTTTAGGAGTAATTGGTGAACAACCATAAAAAAAAGATCCCGACGAATTGAGAACCTCCCCCTTTTTTTGAAGTCGGTTAAAAAGGGTACGGAACTCGAGGCCGTAGACTTGTTAATAATAATATAAAAAATATATAGTATTCTTGTTGCGGCAGCACTGGGTTAACTGATAAGCAAACTGGGATCATTTTGAGGTGTATTGGGAAGAAAGAGCACGCACGTACCTGATTAATGGGCATGAAATGTAGCTGCTCCTCTGCTCCACAGTACACTTCACTCTTTACCAATCCACTTGTTTTTTTTTATAATGAATAGGTTCGCGTTTGACTGACATTACGCCTGATGTCAGGTGGAAATGCAGTCTAAGGTGGAGCACGCTTACCTAGAAGATGTAAGCTGTTGACGCGAGACTTAAAGACACCTAGATTGTATTCTTCGGGAAAGACAGACGACGGTAAAGAGTTCCACTCTTCAGAGGTGCGTATTATGGAAGAGGAAGTATAGCGTTTCGTCCGCTTCGTTGGTATTTCCACCATATATAGGTGGCGTGAGATCAGCAAACAGGCAGACGGTCCACTCGATGGAAAGCGGTTACCATCGTCTATGGACATTTGCAACACCAAAGGTGCTACAAATGCGCTGCTGCTCTCTTAAGGGAAATTGGAACCTGGTCACTAATGCCGGAACACAACTCAAGGTTGTTATGGCGACATACTTTAGACCTGGCTGTGGGTTGTTAAGTCGCCTCTTACGACAGGCCGCTTCAACGCAGGAAATTGTATTCTTTATCCGTTTCTGCACAGATAACAGTTACTATTATACACGGTTACTTGGCGATTACCAATGTTCATGCAGATAGAGTTGGAAATGTTTTAAAGCTTAAATATATTATAACAGTATAATAAACTAGCGGCCCGGCGCGGTTTCACCCGCGCTCTGTCCCGCCCCCGTGGTATATAGCGTCATGTTATATAGCCTATGACGCTCCCTGTTAACGTAGCTTTCGAACAGTAAAAGAATTTTAAAAATCGGTTCAGTAGATCCAGAGATTACCCCCTACAACGTCACAAACTTTACCTCTTTATAATATTGGTGTAGATGAAATATGACGTCGCGAAATATAGAATCCCTCCCACCCTTTATCACTGTTTTAATTCTACTGCCTGTGAACTGCTCACACACAATTTTTATATATGTTTTTACATATACTTCTTGAAGTGAAACTTCTATATAGACGGGGTCTTACGATTTTTCGCTCACGAAAAAGCGTCACGGCCGCGTGTTCTAATACTTACATTTTTAAACTCGTGATATCTTTCGAATGGAATGTCCGAATTGAATAATTCAAAAACTTATATAAAGGTACAGAAGCAGTCTTGAATATGAAGTAATTTATTTTGATAAGGATGAATACCAAAATACAAATAAAAAGCCTTTTCTAGC
Source organism: Dendrolimus kikuchii (assembly GCA_019925095.2). NCBI lineage: Eukaryota > Metazoa > Arthropoda > Insecta > Lepidoptera > Lasiocampidae > Dendrolimus > Dendrolimus kikuchii. The sequence goes on from CM034397.1 coordinate 24,034,612, forward strand.
GGCGCCATTTTAATTTTTTTTTTTTTTTGATAAAAGAACACTTATTGTGGCATAACTATAATAGATAGACATATGCCGTCGCGACACTTTTTGTAAATAATGATGTGTTCTGCAAAGTCATAGTACATTCTTTTATTCTATCATCAATAGTTTTCGCAGCGCACGCGATTTTTGGTATTTTTTTTACACCTTGGGTTACATTATTGGAGTTTTAGTAAGGATCCCTAATTTTTTTGTAAATATAATATAGCCTATGTCACCCGAGGATAATGTAGCTTGCCAACAGTTGGGCGTAACTACGTTCTAAGTCTCAGCCTTTCCTACATAAAAAGCGCGGGGCACATGGGAGGAGGGTGGTTTTAGTGGGTAGTGGCTGTTGCCCGTGCAACTTCTCTGAGTCTCCACACAAGCTGGCTTGATTAGTGTTCGGATTGCCCCTTATCAAAGGGGAAAGCCTTCATGATCAACTATGGTCTAATCCCTTGCAAAGGACCCAGTATTGTGCGTAAATAGCATTTCCTCCGCCTTAAAAAAAAAGCTTGCCAACAGTGAAAGAATTTTTAAAATCGGTTCAGTAGTTTCGGAGCCTCTTCAATGCAAACAAACAATCTTTCCTCTTTATAATATTAGATGTTCATATATTTTTGTGTTGCGATTCGTTTTTCCACTTGCCCGTTGAAGTTTCACTTCTAATATTATATGTCCCAGCACACATTTCGATTTTCATCATCAATGTTCACGTCATCGGAATCAGACTCTGGTGCCTTAGCCAATAAATCACTACAAAGTTTTATACCATCCTAAATATACCAACATAACTATAATAAATGTGCGAAGCCAGTTAGAATATGCATCTCCATCGTGGAACCCAATGTATCAACTATATGTAAAGCGTATTGAGGCAGTGCAGAAAAAATTTCTTCGATATTTAGACTATAAATCTAGCCAAAATATATAATAATCTAGAACGCCGTCAACACTACCATTTCCTACCTTTGGAGTATAGGCGGAATGTAAATGATATTTGTTTTCTACTTAATATAACTAGCGGCTTTATCGACTGTCCCGAACTTCTTTGTAATATTGGACTACGCACTCAACAATTGGGCATTAGGCAGAGACAGTTGCTGTATGTACCCTTTGCATCCACCAATTATAGTCAAAATTCTTTCTTTCTCTGCAGCGCCTCACAATTTAACGATCTAGCACTAAAATTGGACATTGATATCTTTTTAACTAAACCCAACACCTTTAGAAATATAATGAACAAAGAATGTTTTCAAAGAAAACTAGTTTGTTCCTAACTACTTAATATGTACTCAAATTCAAATTCTCTTTTCAATCTTTTAATCTCACTTTTCAATTTTACAATTTTTCAATCTTCATTATCAACCACACACACTGACACACAGACACACACACATACTCACACATCTTCATCAATTAACCTGAGCAAGTCTATATGTCAGGAGCCTTCAGAACAGACGAGTGTGCATGACAAGAGTTATGAATGTCAAAGAAGCAAGTGAGGTGTGTAAGAACGGGCCTAAATGGCGCTCTGTTGTTCGTGCCTACCCCGCAAGGGAACTGGCGTGAAGTTATGTATGTATGTATGTAAGTCTATATGCTAAGGCTTGTAATTAGCAATTCTTTTATTTATGTTCTTAATTTATATCGTTATTTGTCTGTAAGCCTTACTAAAATAAATAAATAAAAATAAATCGTCAATTAGTAATCTAATTTACATATTGTTGACGTGACAATGGCGTAATGCTTCATGGCTGCGCCGGCGCATTGTGAGGGAGTGTGCGACTGATATTTACACGCGTGTCCATTGGACTCATGTTTCAGCAATTAAGGCTGCGTGGGAGGCGGTGTTGCCAGGGTGAATGAACAAAAATAGATGAAAATTTCTCGAATGATATCTAAAATTATTGTATTAATATTTATTTCTGTAATTTAAACGAGGAATACAGTTAAAATGTGATTAGCCTTAAAAGAACATCATTTTATGTTATGATATTAATAGAATTTGTCTTTATTTCTCAACTTTTGGAACACTTGATGGGAAGCGGTTACCATCGCCTAAGGACATTTGCAACACCAAAGGGGCTACAAATGCGCTGCTGCTCTCTTAAGGGAGACTGGAACCCGGTCACTGATGCCGGAACACAACTCAAAGTTGTTATGGCGACATACTTTAGACCCGGGGTGGTAGCCATCCAGTCGGGAAAATGCCCTACCACCTGGCTGTGGGTTGTTTTGTCGCCTCTTACGATAGGCCGCCCGGCCGCAGGAAATTGTATTCTTTCTCCGATCCTGCACGGATCTCTCCATTGGGGCATTGCTTTATACTGCACAGATACAATATGTCTGCCCGACCGCGTGGATCGAATTTCTTAGAATCAGTCCGACACACCTGGCTAATGGCTGCCATAAAAGATTACAATACACAATGGGCTGTTTTCTAAACAAAAGAAGTCCAAATGCCGAAAGGTAATAAAGTGTGTTTTTACGGTATGCAGGTCCACTTTTGTCGGCGTGTAGGTCGTAACAATATTAATAAAATTGACGCTCACATCATGGCCACCATCATCAGTGTTAGATTATCATTCTTGTCTTAATATGTCCATAATAGTTGTGCCCTTTAAAAGTTTTTCATCTTGTCACGCATCTCAAATGCCAGAACATCCGGAGGAAAGCAGAATTGCTGGCAACATTGATGGAACTGGGAGGGCTCGACGCCGCTTGGTTATTAATGGGGATGGCAAGCTATATGCATTTTAAATTAAAGTTTTACTGAGAAATTTTACAAAGATCAATGTTGGCAATTATTTTCTTGCAATCAACAGTCGGTACATCATCATCCGTGCAGGAACGGAGAAAGAATACTAAGTCCTGCTGCCGGCGGGCTGTTGTCAAAAGAACCCACAGTCAAGGGGTAGGTTATTTGCCCGTCTGGATGACTATCACCTTTAATATAGAATATGCTGCCATAACGGCCTTGAGTTGTATTTCAGCATCAATAATCAGGTTTCTGTCCTCTCTTTAAGACCGGCAGCATATTAGTACCACCTTTGGTGTTGCAAATGTTGGGGCGTCAGCCTATCTGCTGTACTCCAACAATAAAAAAAACTGTCAGTCGTAGGAATGCATATTAGAAGTGAAAAGTTTGTATCTATACCAATATCATAAAGCTGAAGAGTTTGTTTGTTTGTTTAAACGCGCTAATCTCAGGAATCGCTGGTCCGATTTGAAAAATTCTTTCTGTGTTGAATAGTACGTTTATCGAGAAAGGCTATAGGTTATATTATAATTTCAAAAAAAATTAGGGATTGTTACTAAAAGTCCAATAATGTAATCCAAGGTGTAAAAAAATTACCCGATAAAATTGATTATAGAACAAAACAATGTACTACCACTTTGCAGAACATATAATTGTTTACAAAAAATATCGCGTAATCATATGTCTAACTATTGTAGTTATCTCCCATTACATTTTTTTACCTTTAATTTTTTAAATAATTAAAATGCCGTCGCTTCAAAAACTCTTTATTTTGTACCTTGGTATTAATCCTTATCAAAATAAATAAAACTCCATATTCAAGACAAATTCAATAAATACCTTTCTAGAACTTTTTGAATTATTCAATGCGGACGTTTCATTCAAAAGATATCGCGATATTTCTAATGTAAGTATTAGTGTTGTAGCCAAATATACTAATATTGTTTGATTGAACGCGCTAATCTCAGGAACTACTGGTTTGATTTGAAAAATTCTTTCAGTGTTAGATAGCCCATTTATCGAGGAAGGCTATAGGCTATATATCATCACGCTAAGACCAATAGGAGCGGAGCACCAATGAAGAATGTTTCAAAATCGGAGGGTTTTGAAAGCAAATTCCACGCGGACGACAGCGGGCACAGCTAGTCTGAGCATAAATGGTCACGCAAGTTCAGTGCTTTTCCTCATCCCAAAAGTGCCCAACATGCCTAAAGAAGTTTTCTCTTCAGAAATGTTTTTTTTTATTTTTTACTAGCTGTACCCGGCAGACGTTGTCTTGCCCTTAAAAATAAGAATCTAGAAACCGATTGCAGAGCCATCAACCGGGACTAATCGTGAATCTAAACCATCCCGGGATCCCCTTGAACACACACACAGATAATTTCACCTAAATCCTAAAACTCGATTGCAGCGCCATCTACCTGGTTCAAATTTTAATCTAAACCATCCCGGGATCCGCTAGAACACACACAAAAATAATTAACCTAAATCAGACAAATGAAAATGAGTTTAAATGCAGTCACCATTGTCAAAATCGGCCGTGAAAGATTATAACAAATGCATGGCTAGACTGATGTATTTTTAATGATAATTTTTTTATTGATGAATATCATATTTTAATACTTATTATCCTATTCCGGACGAAGACAATTCCAAAGTCACAAAAATCATAAAAATTGGTCGAATCGTTCTTGAGTTATAAACTGTGTAACTAATCATCACTTTGTTTTATATATATAGACTAGCGGCCCCGGCAGACGTTGTCCTGCTCTGAAAAAAATAAAAGTCTAGGACCCGATCCCAGCGCCACCTAGCAGTTCTAATTGCGAATCTAAACCATCCGGGAACCCACTCAAACACATAAAAACAAAATCACCAAAATCGCTCCAGGTGATTAGGAGGATTCTAGAACCCGATCTCAGCAACTACCGGTTCCAACGTGATAAAAGTATCCTATGTCCGTCTCCTGGTTCTAAGCTACCTCCCCACCAATTTTCAGCCAAATCGGTACAGCCGTTCTTCAGTTATAAATAGTGTAACTAACACGACTTTCTTTTATATATCTAGATAGATATATAGAGAATATGGTTCTAAAGACCCGTAACGACAAAGTAATAGATAGATAGACAGATGGACAGATGGTTATGAAGAATATGCTGAACACACGGGGCACTAAAAAGTTAAGAGATATTTTTAACCTTCAACAAAAAGCAAGAAGCAACAAAAAGGTGATGTCAGGCTTAAGAACAGACTAACGTGCATGACAAGGTGTGTAAGAATAAGCCTGAATGGCGCTCTGTTGTTCGTGTCTACCTCGCAAGGGAACTGGCGTAAAGTTATATATGTATGTAACAAAAAGCAACATCTGAAATCCACGTTAAAGCTTAATCAAAAACTATTTCAGTTCGAAGTCATTTCCACCCGACATCACTTACACGCTGGATTAACAAGATTGATGGGAAACGTTAAAAGGATCTTTTAATCTTTGACTTTTTTACACGAATTCAAAAATATCTTCCAACTCCTTTTAGATATTTTTGTCCACTCAATTCCTCTAACGGTGTATTAATTTTCATATAGTGTATCAATACATTTTAAGTACCTGTGCTCTTTCTAATCGTTTGTTTTACCTGTCGCTTCTTTGACATTCATAGCTCTTGTCATGCACGCTCGTCTGTTCTTAAGGCTCCTGACATCACCTTCTGCTAGTACACGATCAATTTGATCATGGAAGGTGTGTCGTGGCCTTCCACGACTTCTGCATCCATCCACTTTTGCATTGTATATCTGTTTAGTCGTTCTTTCATCGGATTTCTTGAATTTAACATGCTAACTAATTTTATAAAAGTCATACTTTATAGTTCCAAGCAACGTAATAGTGACGATCTACAAGCCATCTAATGCTTAGTCTAAACTAAAGAATTCGTGCCTTAAGATCGTATAATGCACAACTATCGAATTAATCTATAAATTCGTCGTTATCGTGTCTAAGTTCTGGTCACTATCCATCAGCAAAGTTTGCGTATCTCATGAGGTAGGTAAATTCACCAAACTGCACTACTTATAGCGATTTAGAAGATCTAGATGAGGTAATTCAGTGTAGATATTGGATATTGGTGCTGTAATAACAATCTGTCTGAGCCCATATCTGAAATATCTCGACCCCTGGGTGATTTAATTGGAGCCCTTCACCAGTGACTGAATTTGTTTTGAGATAATCCAGGCATGGAGGTGTCATAGATGTAGTACCTAAAGTCTAGTTCTTGTGGCACCGCATAAAAGCGCATAGGAGAGGAGCGCAGGTTAGGTTTAATGGTAATAGTCTGACGACCGACCATCCCGTCACTCCGCTTGGAGTCCACGGTGGGTATATACGGTCGTTAAGCAGTCCCACACATCCCTCGACGAGCCTTTCCCGTCAGTCCGGAGGATGGTGTCCCAAAAAAAGACATTCCCTTGCGTCATAAAAATGACTACAATGGGATTGAAGCGTCCGTGTGGATAAAAACCCACCAAAAACTAGGTGCTACACTATGATACTACACTATTTATCCGTGCAGGAACGGAGAAAGAATACAATTTCCTGCGGCCGGGCGGCCTGTCGTAAGAGGCGACTTAACAACCCACAGCCAGGTGGTAGGACATTTGCCCGACTGGATGGCTACCACCCCTGGTCTAAAGTATGTCGCCATAACAACCTTGAGTTGTGTTCCGGCATTAGTGACCAGGTTCCAGTCTCCCCTAAGAGAGCAAGAGAGTGATGCAAATGTCCATAGGCGATGGTAACCGATTTCCATCTAGTGGGCCGTCTGCCTGTCTGCTGATCTCGTGTATTTTTTCTAAAATTAGCCAATTCAATCCTTGACTATATGTTTCAAAAATCTAATGATACCGTTTTAGTTTCAGTAATAATCAGCCCCAAGATTCATTTGAGTATTTTTCGCTATATTATAGTTTCGGATTTAGTCGTATCTTATCTATTCGTATGCTACTGATATACAATTATCGAGAACCACTTTCCATCAGTTGTGTCATCAGCCCGTCTGCTATACCCCAACTGTAAAAAGCAGTCGAAATAAATCAGTAAGACTGTATTATTCCACTAAATTCAAAGGCAACAATCGTCTGAACTATTGCAAACAGTAGTAGCGTTTGTTTGTCCGTGTGTTCATCAGCGCCGTGGTCCTAATTAACTTCCCCGTACCCCGGGGGGTCGCCCTGCAGGGGATCATTACGTATATTTGCACAAGGAGGCTTCATTAATCATTATACACAAGCGCACTGATCTCGAACATGTACGGCTTTAAGTAGTATCAATTATTCTTGATTATTAAATATTATTTTATGAACGTGACGGGCAATTCGCTACCCGATTTTTATCTAGTCTGGATGTTACAGAAATTTTCAGAGTTGCTCATAGAATCTATGTTATAAGCATAGTTGAGATGCGAATGTAGTTTTTTGTATGTAAGAAGTTTTGAAAAAAATGAAATGCTTGTGAATTCCTTAATGATTTCATTACAACTGTTTTAATGTGAAATGGAATATGCATACTTTAATAATAAAATAGATTAAATAAACATAATTCATAACATGTTTAAGTTAGGAGTTCTGCTGAAAAGTTTAGCGAGCGTTTCGTGTTTTGGTTCAATTTGTAATTGGTACCTAACTAAAAGTTTATGAGCATAATTACTTATCATTATCTTATCCATCAAAGTTAGCTGGTTTTATTATGCTTACTATTAACTTGATTCATAACAACACTACGTTTTAACGGTTTTAAGCGCGATACGTTAAAACGCAGTTTTGTTATGCGTACTAGTCGCGAAAACAATACCATGCATAATTCACCAACACATACGCTATATTATATAATAAAACGGTGTTTGTTCATGAATTTTAAGAGAAAATTATTTCAAAATGATGCGTTATACAAACGCGAAATCTCTACAAATTTTTTATAGCATGGATTGACCTATTTTATAATAAATATCCTTGCTACACCTCGTGTAATGTTACTGTTAGTGATTGTAACCAAATGCTAGTTACTTATCTATACTAATTTTATAAAGCTGAAGAGTTTGTATGTTTGTTTAAACGCGCTAATCTCAGGAACCGTTGGTCCGATTTGAAAAATTCTTTCAGTATTGAATAGTACATTTATCGAGAAAGGCTATAGGCTATATTACATTTTCAAAAAAATTAGGGATCCTTGCTAAAAGTCCAATAATGTAACCCAAGGTGTAAAAAAATGACCCGGAAAAATCCTTACACTGCGTGCGCTGCGAAAACTATTGATTATAGAACAAAACAATGTACTACCACTTTGCAGAACATATAATTGTCTACAAAAAATATCGCATAACCATATGTCTAACTATTGTAGTTATCTCACAATAAGTGTGTTGCCGTCGCTTCAAAAACTCTTTATTTTGTACCTTGGTATTAATCCTTATCAAAATAAATTACTCAATATTCAAGACGAATTCAATACCTTTCTAGAATTTTTTGAATTATTCAAATCGGACGTTTCATTCAATAGATATCGCGATATTTAAAATGTAAGTATTAGTGTTGTAGCCAAATATACTAATATTGTTTGATTGAACGCGCTAATCTCAGGAACTACTGGTTTGATTTGAAAAATTCTTTCAGTGTTGGATAGCCCATTTATCGAGGAAAGCTTTAGGCTATATATCATCACGCTAAGACCACTAGGAGCGGAGCACCAATGAAGAATGTTTCAAAATCGGAGGGTTTTGAAAGCAAATTCCACGCGGACGACGTCGCGGGCATAGCTAGTAGCCTTATAAAATAACACCGTTAACGATTAGCCACATTAGTGACACATGAGTTATGTGTCAACTTTTAACGTCAATAATAATGTCGCATCCCAAAGAACATCTAAAATATTTGGCTACATCTCCGTGACACAGTCACTAATTTTGAAACTTCCAACAAAGAGGTTTTAATGTGGTTATTGTGGATGGTGCAAGACATAAGACTGGCCACTAATATTAATTTTTAAATATAGAACATCAATGTTTTTTTTTATACATACATAACTTCACGCCAGTTCCCTTGCGGGGTGGGCACGAACAACAGAGCGCCATTTAGGCCCATTCTTACACACCTCACTTGCTTCTTTGACATTCATAACTCTTGTCATGCACACTCTTTAAGGCTCCTTTTTTTATGTATGGCAATATTTGTCTTTCTATATTAGATCGTTCCTATATTCGCATATGTTAATACTAATAAATATTAAAATATTTACAGTTCCAATACTAATATATAAAGAAGTGTTTAACATAATGTTACGAGCTCCACAGGACTCGAATTAAAATGCCGTTGGAATTACTATAGAATTTATTAGAACTGTACAAACACGTATAAAACAGGTACAAATATACTGAATAGAACCAGTAACACTGCACTATTCAATAACATGCGCAAATTCCGTCAATATATCGCTAATCGAAATTACTACACACGTCTTGCTAGTATCGTAATGGTCGCTTGACTGCCGATCGCTCCGTTCGGGAATTCCTTTATACTCAGCTTACAATATGTCACGACCGTGTAAACAATGATTTCCAAAACATAATTCTGCTGCCATAAACAAGTACAATAACAATAGGCTATTGTCTAATTGCAAATTTTAACCACAAAAGAACTCCAAATGCGGAGAGTAATAAAACACTGCTTTATGGCAAAGGTGTACTTCGTGGAACTTTGGCTAAGTTGTAACAAAATTATTTTTGATCCTTCGAACCGGATATTAACCAGCGACCTATGGATATACAGTCCACAGACCATTTCAATATTAATATTTAAAAAAGTGGTTTACAACTAACACTAACATCACCCCAGGTGTAACTGGGCCATTATAATTTTATAAATCATCTATTTGTGAGTTCGATTTTTAATCGCAGTCCGCAGATGCAAAATCTGCTAGATTTTTTAGACCTTGCAAAACTATAGTATAAAAATAACATGCAAACCTTTCGATGATATTTTAGCTATAATTTATATCAGAGATTCTCAAAGCGGTCGATATTGACCCCCTGGGGTCGAAATCGGTTTATCAGGGGTCGACATAAACAAAAATTGAATTTGAGAATCGACGAGATCTAAAAATCGACCCCTATTAATTAAAGCAAGTTCTTGTTTGAAACTTTCAAGATACTGCATAAGTTGTGTTAAGCGTACCAACTTGTTATAAGAATGATTAATAGCCGGAAGTATCATTGTTGTACTTTTAAAGCTAAAGTAAGTAAAAGTTCTTAAATTGGTAAGTATTTTGTATCAATACGAAAGAAACTAGAGATAGGAAGCAATTTGACTAGTCTGGAGTGGATGTGAGTCTGAGGTATCACTTCATTTTGGAAAAGGGTCTTGTGCCCAAAATAATTTGGGAATCTCTGCTTTATATGAACGCAAACCTTATTCTTTTGCCAAATGTATTTATTATCCCTCATTTTTGGGTAAGTTTAAAACAACGTGGAAATTATAATATGGGAGAGAATAAAAGCCCTGACAAGCTGAATAATGTTCAAATGTTTCCTGCGATGAAGCGAGTGGCGCTGATCCCAGGTCAATCGGCGGTTAAGTGGGTAACTAAATAAACTGTCATATCCATGTTACATCACGAACAGGGTTGGCACCAACAATATCGACGAAATTATTCAAAAACTTAATATATACGGCGAGGGTGAATTTTTCAAGTGGGCATCTGTTGCCCAACCAGAAACTATTTTATACTAATATATAATCGGGCATGTGGAAAGAATGCATGATGAAAGAATGACTAAACAGATATACAATGCAAAAGTGGATGGATGCAGAAGTCGTGGAAGGCCACGACACACCTTCCATGATCAAATTGATCGTGTACTAGCAGAAGGTGATGCCAGGAGCCTTAAGAACAGACGAGCGTGCATGACAAGAGTTATGATTGTCAAAGAAGCAAGTGAGGTGTGTAAGAATAAGCCTAAATGGCTGTATGTATGTATAAAGCTGAAGAGTTTGTTTGTTTGAACGCGCTAATCTCAGGAACTACTGGTCTGATTTGAAAAATTCTTTCAGTTTTAGATAGCTCATTTATCGAGGAAGGCTATAAGCTATATATCATCACGCTAAGAATAATAGGAGCGGAGCACCAATGAAGAATGTTTCAAAATCAATGGGATTTTTAACTTACTTTTTTTTTACTATTCCACGCGGACGAAGTTTGCGGGCAGAATCTAGTTATATATATAGGCTTAGACCATTAATAGAAACATACAAAACTACGGACTTCCGTTTATAAAGGAACGGACAGTATACCCGCCACGCTTGTCATAGACGGATTGACGAGTTTCATCATGTTGTTTTCCCTCATTGTTAGCACGTTGTAATTGTAACAATATACACATTAGATCAGAAAACTGCCTAAGTGGTGCATGCTTGGATTAGATCCCGGGCCCTTTCAGTTTGAGACGGGTGCGCTAGCCACTAAGCTACCACGGCTGCCTGAAGATTTCTAATGAATAGACTCGTCTAGAGTATGCTGTAATAACAATTGTGTTCCGGCATTAGTGACCAGGTTCCAGTCTCCCTTAAGAGAGCAGCAGCGCATTTGTAGCCTTTGGTGTTGCAAATATCCATAGCCGATGGTAACCGCTTTCCATCAAGTGGGTCATCTGTCTGTCTGCTGAACTCATGCAATAAAAAAAAAAATAACCATGTTGTAGCTTGTAAAGATCAACTTGTGTAAAGGAATTTCAAATGTCAAACTAAAGTTATCGCGTATTTTGAAAACTCATTATCTGAAAGATATTTGTTTAAATTATTCAATCAGTAAGCCGTGGATTAGAAATACTTAAATAATCCTCAGAATCTTAAATAACAAGCACTGGTTTGTATTTATTTTAAGAGATTCCAAATTAAGGATATTCTCCGAAGTGCTCAATTCGTTCAACCAGATTCAGACGAAGTAGATTACTAAGGGTTCTTTGCCCTTCACATTTCCACTTCGCCTGATGAGGTAGTGATGTGTACATTCATTTATATTCTTAAAGAATATCCGACAAATAGGATAATGTACAATGTCCTGAGGCCATGAGCCTCTACCAAAATTTATCGAAACGACTCATTGACTCTTCAGGTGATCAGAGGGCTGCTGCTTACCTCGGCCAACGGATCAGTATGGCGATCCAGCGAGGAAACATAGCCAGCCTTCTGGGCACCTTACCCATAGAAGACGGTGATCTGGGCTCAGTATTCTACTTATAGTCTTGAGGGACTATGAGTAGAATACAATATTCGATTATATGTAATTTTATTTTGTTAAATATATCACTTGTTATGTACAATATCACTATAGGGATATGACAATTTTGTAACATACATACATACATACATAACTTCACGCCAGTTCCCTTGCGGGGTAGGCACGAGCAACAGAGCGCCATTCAGGCTTATTCTCACACCTCACTTGCTTCTTTGACATTCATAGCTCTTGTCATGCACGCTCGTCTTTTCTTAAGCCTCCTGACATCACCTTCTGCTAGTCCACGATCAATTTGATCATGGAAGGTGTGTCGTGGCCTTCTACGACTTCTGCATCCATCCACTTTTGCATTGCATATCTGTTTAGTCATTCTTTCATCGTGCATTCTTTCCACATGGCCGAACCACCGGAGCATTCCTTTCCTTACCTTCACCCCGACAATCTCTTTCAGACCAACTCTCTTCCTTACTTCGGTAGGAACAGTTTTCATAAGATGCAATTTTTATCACGAGTTAACGGATTAACGATTAACGTTAACTTGCGTTAAATTTTCTGAAATGTGAAGGTTTAACTTTTAACGAAGTTAACTTTTTCAGTAACGGATTACCGATTAACGAAGTTAACTATTTGATTAACGGTGCCCAGCTGTTTTTTGGAATTCCTTATATTAAACTAAAGGTCCTGGCAGACGTTGTCCTGTCCTGGAAATAAAATCTAGGAACCCGACCTCAGTGCCACCTACCGATTGCAATTGTGGATCAAACCATCTAGGGTTTCACTCAAAGACAAAAAAATCATCAAAGTTCAGGAGATTAGGAGAATTCTAGAAGTTGATCCCAATGCCACGTATCGGTGCGAATTGGGAAACTAAATGATCCGGGTACCCACTCCAAAACAAACAAATAATTTCAAGTTATGCGCGTATATACATTTCTACGATTCGTTTTAATCTTAAAGTAGGCCGTCGTTTTTACAAGCTTTTATTTAACTTGCAATGCTATGTATGTAAGTTCGGGTGAAATCTTGCAAGTTAAATTTGACCAACTTCCCGGTTTCCGATTGAGCTGAAATTTTTCACGCATATGTATATCGCGTGACAATGCAATAATGATGATGATGGAGTCGGAAGGTGGCCATAGGAACTCCTGTATTAAACAAGATAGACCCGTCGTGTTTGGGCTAGTTTTACTTGTCTTGGCTAGCACTCTACTGCTACATGATATCCAGGATCTCAAAAGCTTGTATTTAAAAACCTTTTTAAAAAAGCTTATTGTTTAGATGGACTTTAGCCAACTCGTATCCGATTCTCGGATACAAGCCGTAATGCAATTGAACATCACTTCAACTCTAGAAGTCTAATCTCCGGGGAACAATGGAAACCGCTTAATTACGAACTTACTGTAAGTGAAATGACCGTTTCGCAAAAACTTTTCAAACTCTGCCAGAGATAACGAATGCAAAGTATTAAAGTATTCGCTTAAGTGCTCGCAGTAAAGATCTGCAGACGCCAAGGAAGTTGATCGTCTTAGAAATAGACCTGTTTTGTGCGATCATTATATATAATAAGCGCCTGATATATATATATATATATATATATATATATATATATATATATATATATATATATATATATATATATATATATATATATATATATATATATATTAAATACAATAATTATGAGTAATATTTGTTCTTTCTTTAGACATTGAAACTAAAATGACCGAGTTAGGGGCTGGCAACGCTGCCGCTTCGGCTGAGGACGTCAAACGGCGCGGAGCCTTAGGAAGGGGTTACATATTTGTGCCGTTTGGGGTTGAAACATTAGGCCCGTGGGGTCCGTCGGCAAAGAGTTTCTTTAAAGACATATGTAAGAAACTCTTTGACACTACCCGTGATCAGAAGGCTGGCTCATATGTTGCACAACAAATAAGTATTGCCATACAGCGTGGCAATGCAGCCAGCCTTCTGGGCACGCTCCCCGTTGGCAATGATCTGCTACATAATGTATTTTAGTTTCAATGTCTAAAGAAAGAACATATATATATATATACATATATATATATATATATATATATATATATATATATATATATATATATGTATATATATATGTATATATATTCCTACCTATATCTTTTTTTTCACTTATAAACGTGTATTACCTGTTGTTTACCTAAGAGGAGCACAGGTAACGTAGGTGGTACCCAAAGTATTAGACTTGTAGTGGAATACTTACAAGCCAATAGATGGCGCTGTGCAATAATTGATGTTATAAACGTTTGCCGAAGCATACAAATAATATAAACAAATGGGCCTAGCGCTGCGAGGAACAACATTAGCCTCGCTGGAAGATCTTCCATTGAGACGGAGGAGCATTCCATCTCGCTCCTCCAACCGTAGGGTCACTCCCTTCAAACTAAAGAGGAGTTTATGGGTAAGATTTTCACTAATCAGTTGCTGAATGCTGAGTAGTTTCTTTAAATTTAAGAAACGATCATAAGTAAGGCCCGTTAAGATTAAATTTATATTTAAAACTACATAGTTTTAAATAATAAATCGCGGACCGCGTTCGTAATACCGAAGTAAGAAAGAGAGTTGGTCTGAAAGAGAGTGTCGGGGTGAAGGTAAGGAAAGGAATGCTCCGGTAGTTCGGGCATGTGGAAAGAATGACTAAACAGATATACAATGCAAAAGTGGATGGATGCAGAAGTCGTGGAAGGCCACGACACACCTTCCATGATCAAATTGATCGTGTACTAGCAGAAGGTGATGTCAGGAGCCTTAAGAACAGACGAGTGTGCATGACAAGAGTTATGAATGTGAAAGAAGCAAGTGAGGTGTGTAAGAATAAGCCTAAATGGCGCTCTGTTGTTCGTGCCTACCCCGCAAGGGAACTGGCGTGAAGTTATGTAGTTTTAAATAACCCTCAAATGCCAGCGCTCCCCCTATCTTGGAACAACTGAATTAATATTATTTTAACGGTCCGCTTCCTGAGCCCATAATTTATTCTTATCTTTGGGTTTTTTAGCAATTTCACTCTCTCAAGGAAGTTAGGTGTTTTTTTTTATGAATTTTTAAGCACGTCCCGTATCTGCGACGAGATCGTGTCTCCGAGATTATTATAATGAAAATAATTTTTGACGTTTACAACTTTTTTAATTTGATTGCATTAGATCTGCACGTGTTCTTTCGCTAGCAATGAAAGGTTAAAACAAAATAATGCATTTTTTCGTTTTATTTAATCAACTTCAAAATAAGGAGGAGGATCTTAATTCGTCGTGTAAACTAAAATACTAATGTTTGAGACTAGGTGCGCCCGCGGTTTCACTTCAAATATTTAAACTCTGATATCACCATGTAACATTCTGTCAGCCTGTACAGAGTTTCTTCTATTATATTTTAAACTAGCTATGCCCGCGACGTCGTCCGCGTGGAATTTGCTTTCAAAACCCTCCGATTTTGAAACATTCTTCATTGGTGCTCCGCTCCTACTGGTATTAGCGTAATGATATATAGCCTATAGCCTTCCTCGATAAATGGGCTATCAAACAGTGAAATAATTTTTCAAATCAGACTAGTAGTTCCTGAGATTAGCGCGTTCGATCAAACAATATATTAGTATATTTAGCTACACCACTAATACTTACATTTTAAATATCGCGATATCTTTTGAATGAAACGTCCGAATTGAATAATTCAAAAAGTTCTAGAAAGGTATTGAATTCGTCTTGAATATGGAGTAATTTATTTTGATAAGGATTAATACCAAGGTACAAAATAAAGAGTTTTTGAAGCGACAATAAAAGAAAACACTTATTGTGAGATAACTACAACAGTTTGACATATGGTTACGCGATATTTTTTGTAGACAATTATATGTTCTGCAAAGTGGTAGTACATTGTTTTGTTCTATAATCAATAGTTTTCGCAGCGCACGCCGTGTAAGGATTTTTTCGGGTCATTTTTTTACACCTTGGGTTACATTATTGGACTTTTAGTAAGGATTCCTAATTTTTTTTTGAAGATATAATATAGCCTATAACCTTCCTCGATAAATTTAATATTCAATATTGAAAGAATTTTTCAAATCGGACCAGCGGTTCCTGAGATTAGCGCGTTCAAACAAACAAACTCTTCAGCTTTATAATATTAGTATAGATGAGTCATGAAATCTGACAGCGTATTCCCTTTTCGCTCGCACGCCAATTCATTAATTGTAATTATAAAATAAATCGCCCTGCTCCGCAAATATAAATATACATACATACATAACTTCACGCCAGTTCCCTTGCGGGGTAGGCACGAACAACAGAGTGCCATTTAGGCTTATTCTTACACACCTCACTTGCCTCTTTGACATTCATAAATGTAAATATAAATACTCTTAATCACATCGCTCTAAATAAAATATAATTAAACCCGGCTTATATATGTTACATATATAAACAAACAACAACAAGTCGTGGAAGGCCACGACACACCTTCCATGATCAAATTGATCGTGTACTTGCAGAAGGTGATGTCAGGAGCCTTAAGAACAGACGAGCGTGCATGACAAGAGCTATGAATGTCAAAGAAGCAAGTGAGGTGTGTAAGAATAAGCCTGAATGGCGCTCTGTTGTTCGTGCCTACCCCGCAAGGGAACTGGCGTGAAGTTATGTATATATGTGTATGTATATATAAACAAAAGTGAAGTGCTGAACTGAAGAGCAGCTACATTCCATTATTACATCAATCAGTTACGTGCATGCTGTCTCGTATTCCCTTCCAAAGCATCCCATACATCTTTTCCTATAATTTTAACAATTCAGGGTTATCCACATTTTCATCCGTGCAGGAACAGAGAAAGAATACAATGCCACGGCCAGGTGATAGGGCATTTGCCCGACGCCATGGTCTAAAGTATGTCGACATGGCAACCTTGAGTTGTGTTCGGCATTAGTGACCAGGTTCCAGTCTCCCCTAAGAGAGCAAGAGAGTGATGCAAATGTCCATAGGCGATGGTAACCGCTTTCCATCCAGTGGGCCGTCTGCCTGTCTCCTGAACTCCGGCACAAAATCTTAGAGAGACGCGAAGTTTCTCCGAAGACCGAAGACCGAAGACGATCCTAAATAACTTGACCAGCGTCTGTTAGGCTTTAATTATCCTCATCAATTACGCAAGTACTAAGCCAGAGTTTGAAAGTCAAATGGAATTTGCGTATGATGTCAGCTGAAACCGGCATTGATCCTGGCGGGACAGACGCGGTAATGTCACGGCAAATATTTGCACGCAACGGGCAGACGGGGCGAGAGTGGTGTTGCCATGTGTTGAAGACGAGTTGCATAACTTGCTACTCGTATCTCAGCTGTTAATATTTTAAATGTTGACACTACTTTTGTCATGATTTTCTAGCGAACAGAGAAAACAACTCAAAAATTTATATTTTCGAAACCTTTGTTTTTTTAACCGACTTCAAAAAAGGAGGAGGTTCGCAATTCGTCGGGATCTTTTTTTTTCATGTATGTTCACCGATTACTCCGAGATTTATGATCCGATTTACGTGATTCTTTTTTTTTTCGACGCGAAATAGCTGCCATTTGGTCCCCTAAAAATTTGACATACTTTGGCCGCGTAGTTTTTATTTTATGAACATTTTTTGTGAAAAAAATTCCATTCCGTTCCATATGTACACCGATTATGCTGAGATTTATGATCCGATTTACGTGACTCTTTTTTTGTTCGACGCGGAATAGCTGCCATTTGGTCCTCTAAAAATTTGAAATAGTTTGACCTAGTAGTTTTCATTTTACGATCATTTTTTTTTGTTCCCGTTTCTTGGGACCTATATTTTTTAAGAAGCGCGGCACCTTTCGTAGGTCTACCCATACATAGCTAGACACTAAAAAGTAACAAATAAAATAAAAAAACCGACTTCAAAAACTAAAAAACGAAAAAGTATAAAATAACTTATTTCTAAAGCTATTATTATTAATATATATTATCTAAAACATCTTGAAGTCGTTTCAAAGTAAAACGTAAAAATTACTATATTTTTTTGAAAATTACTAAGCACCGACTTTAAAATAATTTAGATAATATATATTAACAATAATAGCTTTATAAATAAGTTATTTTATACTTTTTCGATTTTTAGTTTTTGAAGTCGCTTTTTTAAGGTTTTTTTAAATGAAGTTTTTTTAAAAAAAATTTAAGATCAATGTCCTAGCAAAATTTACTGGTATAATGAATTTTGATTTAATCTTATGACGATTTTTATGAATGCTAGATGTACTATCGATTTTTAGTATGCATTACTATAACGACAAGTTTGACAGTGAATTGAAAGAAAGAAAGAAAGACATATGTCTAGGACAAAAACAATATAGAGTATATTATCAAACAGTAAAATAATAGAAACAGAATAAGTCCCAAAATTGGACCCAGTCTCAGCATATGCTGACCAATTAACACCAGCGCTGTTTTTCCGCCTGGGATCAGGTGAAGTCACGAAGGACAATACAACACACATAAAAATACATCTATATATATGTGTGTTTATATATGTGTCTATATATATGTGTGTATATCGCTCATTTGGTAGAACATCGACGTAATTACCACTTTTGCATTTTTTCAGAAGAGCATGTAATGTGTTTTTTTTTTTTGGAGTTCTTGAATCAATTTGTAAGCAATGGTGGTAGAGTTATGATTATACTATATATATATTATAGATACAACACCGCCATGTTGCTCCAAATGGATGGAGACACTTATTACGGGAGTTTTCACATATTAAACTCAATTTTAATAAAATGACAATAACGTCCTTGTTCCACCAAATGAACGATATATGTATATATCTCTCTCTTTTCTCTTTTCTTTCACCATATCCCAATTACTTGGGGACGACACAACATGTCTTTTCCTTCCACACTCTTCTATTCTGACAGACCTCTTCTGTCACACAGCAAATCATCATACCATCCTTCACACAATCCATCCATCTTTTTTTGGTCTACCTTTAATATATATATATATATATATATATATTTATATATATATGACGGAGTGGGTACGTGGTTGTTGAAAATTGGCTCGCTTTGAATAAAACAGATCTTCGAATAATAAACAATAATCTTCTGAATAAACCTTTGAAAAACACCTTAAAAACGACTTCTTCGCACACACGCCACCTACCACCCTCTTACGCTTTATAATAAAATTAATGTCAATTTTTTTTTTATTGCATGAGTTCAACAAACAGGCAGACGGCCCACTTGATGGAAAGCGGTTACCATCGCCTATGGACATTTACAACACCAAGTTGCTGCAAATGCGCTGCTGTTCTCTTAAGGGAAACTGGAACCTGGTCACTAATGCCGGAACACAACTCACGGTTGTTATGGCGACGTACTTTAGATCAGGGGTGGTAGCCAGCCAGTAGGGCAAGTGCCCTACCACCTGGCTGTGGATTGTTTTGTCGCCTCTTACGACAGGCCGCCCCAACGCAGGAAATTGTATTCTTTCTCCGTTCCTACACGGATAAAATTGATTTGAACAATAAACAAAAAAGTCTATATGCTTCTGTGTGTCAAATGTATTTTATATGCATAATTTAAAAAAAAAAAATTAGCATTCTACGCTCCTTTTCTATATCTATACTAATATTATAAAGTTGAAGAGTTTGTTTAAACGCGCTAATCTTAGGAACCGCTGGTCTGATTTGAAAAAAAATTTCAGTGTTGGATAGCCCATTTATCGAGGAAGGCTATAGGCTATATATCATCACGCTAAGACCAATAGAAGCGGAGCACCAATTAAGAATGTTTCAAAATCGGAGGGTTTTGAAAGCAAATTCCACGCGGACGACGTAGCGGGCACAGCCAGTAAACTATAAGTGTGCGAAATTTCATACTCCGCAATTTTCATAACATTACGTCGCTATTTTTTCAAATAAAGTAATTTTTTATCTTCTCTTCCAGTCGGAATAAAGAGTATTTTTCTCCCAAATTGTGGCAAATCTGTTCTAACGCCTAGCATCCCTGCACCAGGCGTCCCGCTTATTCGTTTCGCGCTGTCTCTACAACGCACCGGTTTGTTTTCCAAACTGGTCCCCTCCGCCAAATATTTACATTCTTTTATAGTTTCTTCCGCTACTGTTTAAAGAATAATAGAAGGTATGAAATGTAAGCAAAACTTTATTGCTATTTGAGATACGTAACAAGTCAATTCGCCGGAAATGTTAAAGATACAGTTAACAGAAATTAAATTTTACAATACAATAGGCGGTCTTATCGCTATTAGCGATTTCTTCCAGACAACCTTTGGATGGACAAAAAATTTGATAAGAACAGAGGTATGTTGCATTATTCTCACTAGCGAATCAGAATCTTATCAATATATACATACATTATATAATGTAAATACATTAATAAAAATAATACTTATATTAAATTATACTAATACGATAAATATATATATATATATATATATATATATATATATATATACATATATATATATATATATATATATATATATATATATATATATATATATATATATATATAGTACATACATACATACATAACTTCACGCCAGTTCCCTTGCGGGGTAGGCACGAACAACAGAGCGCCATTTAGGCCCATTCTTACACACCTCATTTGTTTCTTTGACATTCATAACTCTTGTCATGCACACTCGTCTGTTCTTAAGGCTCCTGACATCACCCTCCGCTAGTACACGATCAATTTGATCATGGAAGGTGTGTCGTGGCCTTCCATATATATAGTAATACCATATATGTAAATAAAGTATTATAAAATACACTGAAATAAATATAAACTACAAAAATATGACAATAACTGTTGTATCCTTAATTTGAGCTATAATAATCCTTCATAAGTCTATTGAAAGTAAGCAGTGATTTGGCTAGCTTTATATTAACCGGCAGCGCGTTCCAAAGACGAACTGCTTGGACTGTGAAGGATTTGCCATAGGAGCTAGTTGTATGCAGAGGAGTTTTAAGTAACAAATTTTCCGAAGATCTGAGAGACTTTAAGTTACATGTATGCAGGGGTCTGAGGGTTAAATAATGTATTATACAGAAGAGACAGTATATGAGCATTCCGGCGAAGACGTATTGGAAGCCACTTGAGTTTGGCGCGGAATTCTGAAACGTGATCATATTTACGCAAACCAAATATGAAGTGTAATGATTCATGTTAAATAACAGGGATAGAAAAGCTATAAATCTTAAAGACAGACAGACAGACGAGTGTACTTATTACATTCTAATATCATCCTGATGATGCTGGTGAGGATATTACGTCAAAGTTATGAATATATACACTATTTAAGTATGTGCATTTAATTTATAAAATTTTATTAGAACTATACAAACTCGTATAACACAGGTACAAATATAACTGGACACAACCAGTACAAACTGCACGATTCAATAACACGCGCAAAGTCCGTCACTATGTAGCTTATCGAATGTACACACGTCTTGCTTGTATCGTAATCGACACTAGACTGCCTCCCCTCTCCACGTTACCGTCGCTTTATGCTTGACAAATATAAGTGTGCCTGCTCGTATCGTCGACTTAATTTCCTAGAAATACGTAATCCGCACACCTGCTTAATTATTCCTGCAAACGGCCATAAACTAGTACAATACACAATAGACTGTTTTTCTAAGTAAACAAAAGAAATCCTAATGCGGGAAGTTAATAAACTGTGCTTTATGGCAGACAGGTGTGCATTCATTTTTGTCGGCATGTAACAATATGTAGTTTAAGTATGTCTGTTTTAGTTCTACCAAAGAATCTTCACTTAGGTTAAATTATTCCTAAGTTAGGTTGCCTGAAAGAGATTGTTTTAAGTGATATACATAGCTGCCCAGCCCTTTTATACTATCTTCTGTATAAAGTTTATATTTTGCATAAAATGTAAGGAATCTATGGAGATTTGTCGCAGTATGAATTCTAAGTACTACGTCATTATTGCGACGGTGACAATATTGTTACATGCCTTCAAAAGAATGCGCACACCTGCCTGTCGTAAAACGCAGTTGTTACCTTTCCTGCATTCGGAGTTCTTTTGTTTACCTCGTGTTTAAAATTTGCAATTAAGAATAACAACCTATTGTTATCGTACTTGTTTTATGGTCGTCATTAGTGTCGAACTAATCCTTATTGTTATTGTTTTCGACTTTGTTTGCCGTTCGCAGGTGTGCAAATTACATTTTCTTGGAAGAAACCAGCCCACGCAATCGATTGTGTATTGTACAGTATACTATAAAACATTGCCCAAACGGAGGGTTAGGGCAGTCGAACGACGATTACGATACAAGCAAGACGTGTACATTCGACAAGCGATATAGTGACGGACTTTGCGCGTGTTATTGATCATGCAGATTGTAACAAGTAGTGTCTAGTTTTATTTGTAGCTGTTTTATACGTGCTTGTATAGTTCTAATAAACTCGTATAAATATTTTTTTGTTACAAATCCATTCATTCTTTTAAAAATAATTGTCATACAACTTCTATATGTATTTTAAAAAAAATTAGCCTGAAATAATATATTACGTCCGTCAGTGCGTCCTTCGGTTTTTTTTCTTAGATAATTTTTTATCAGAAATTACTGGGCAGCTGTAGTCTATGTATTGTAGTCTAAAATGTATTCTAAGGTGCTACATAATAGTTTAATAAAATTATCAAATAACTTAGAGATGGCCACCATTACTTGAATATAGTAGGTAGATTTTTTAAATTGGGCCAGAAGGCCCAGCTCGCCATACACAACGCGGTGCTGGTACCTACGCTCACGTATGGATGCGAGAGTTGGGTATGGAAGAGAGAGCATGAAAGTAGAGTAAACGCGGTCGAGATGCGAGCACTGCGCAAAATCTGCGGAGTGACGCTCGCGGACCGCGTTCGTAATACCGAAGTAAGAAAGAGAGTTGCTCTGAAAGAGAGTGTCGGGGTGAAGGAAAGGAAAGGAATGCTCCGGTGGTTCGGGCATGTGGAAAGAATGCATTATGAAAGAATGACTAAACAGATATACAATGCAAAAGTGGATGGATGCAGAAGTCGTGGAAGGCCACGACACACCTTCCATGATCAAATTGATCGTGTACTAGCAGAAGGTGATGTCAGGAGCCTTAAGAACAGACGAGCTTGCATGACAAGAGTTATGAATGTCAAAGAGGCAAGTGAGGTGTGTAAGAATAAGCCTAAATGGCACTCTGTTGTTCGTGCCTACCCCGCAAGGGAACTGGCGTGAAGTTATGTATGTATGTATGTAGATTTTTTAAATGCACTAGATCCATATATATGTATTTAGTGCATTTAAAAAAAACACTAAATACATACAAATGCCCTACCACCTGGCTTTGGGTTGTTTCGTCGCCTCTTACAACTGGCCACCCGGCCTGTTTTTCTATTCTTTCTCCGGTCCTGCACGGATGCACTAGATAGATACATATATAGTCTTGTTACTGAGATCTGACAAATAGATACGATTGCATTACAGACTATACACATAGACGTGTTCCGTAGAGGCAAGGGACTTTTAAAAATTTTCTCCTTTAAATAGGAAAGCCTAAAATGAAAGAGTTTCATATAAAAATGTCGTAATAACAACAGGTCTGATAAAAATATAACAAAACCAACATTATATTGCATATAATGACTAAACAGATATACAATGCAAAAGTGGATTGATGCAGAAGTCGTGGAAGGCCACGACAAACCTTCCATGATCAAATTGATCGTGTACTAGCAGAAGGTGATGTCAGGAGCCTTAAGAACAGACGAGCGTGCATGACAAGAGCTATGAATGTCAAAGAAGCAAGTGAGGTGTGTAAGAATAAGCCTGAATGGCGCTCTGTTGTTCGTGCCTACCCCGCAAGGGAACTGGCGTGAAGTTATGTATGTATGTATGTATGTATGTATGCAATAGAATTCTAGAGAACATCCACTAACGGAAATAATAAAATTTAAAACCAAATCGGTACAATGTAAGAGAACGAATTGAGTTCAAGAGATAAGTTTGGAGGTGTTGAAAGTTTTCCCATTTGAAAGATACGCCGCGGGCCGCCGCTTCACTGCAGCCCCGACATTGTTACTTCCCGCTTAGAACAAAGCTGAAGTTATATATTTCAATGCACCTTAAATTCATGCAGCATCCTTCCTGTTAACATGCATCTATGCTTCTCACAATTTACGAGCTTCTACTGATCTTAGACTTAATACTCCCAAACATTATTCATAATCCTTTTACTGTACAGACTATTTGACTCTACATACATACATAACTTCACGCCAGTTCCCTTGCGGGGTAGGCACGAGCAACAGAGCGCCATTCAGGCTTGTTCTTACACACCTCACTTGCTTCTTTGACATTCATAACTCTTGTCATGCACGCTCGTCTGTTCTTAAGGCTCCTGACATTACGAAACTCTAAGACCATAAAAGTCCCCTTAAGGACACTTATGATCTCAAATTTCTGTTAACTATGACCAACTATTATCTATTTATCCGTGCAGGAACGGAGAAAGAATACAATTTCCTGCGTTGGGGCGGCCTGTCGTAAGAGGCGACAAAACAACCCACAGCCAGCTGGTAGGGCATTTGCCCGACTGGATGGCTACCACCCCTGGTCTAAAATATGTCGCGGTAACAACCTTGAGTTGTGTTCCGGCATTAGTGACCAGGTTCCAGTCTCCCTTAAGAGAGCAGCAGCGCATTTGTAGCAACTTTGGTGTTGCAAATGTCCATAGGCGATGGTAACCGCTTTCCATCAAGTGGGCCGTCTGCCTGTCTGCTGATCTCCTGCAATAAAAAAAAACCTATAAATACAGAACAAGATAACATAATTCGCCTTTAAAACAGTACGCAAACAGAAATACTAACCAGCCCTTAATTAGCGAGATACTTGCAATTAAAGTGATTTATTAGGACTTCCTGTTTACCGGAACAAGTAAATATTTTCCCTATCAAATGCAAAAAGCTTAATTGCAAGCTGTGGGGGTCAATAAATTCAAAAGACAAGATTAAACATGTCATGGGGTGCCCGTTTAGTCGCGTCGATTTATGCAAATACCTCCTCTAAGTCGACGGAGGGTGGTTTTGCCATAGATAAGGCCTAATACGTAGATAACTGACAATTTTGGATAGATGAGAATATATGTTTCATTATCTGAGTAATTTATTACTTTGCACACCCTACTTTTTGCTACCTTTAGGTTTAGACCATCCTTTCCCAAAGTGGGCGATAATGCCCCCTTGTGGGCGCTGCAGGCCTAAACGGGGGCGGTAAGAGACCCAGAAAAAAAATGGGTGCGTTGTGTAGAGGCAAAACAGCATTAGGTTCATCCTTCACATCAGTTTTTATATAAGAATCGATTATGTTTGTTTTATTTTGAATAAAAGTTACTCTGTCTGAATACTATAAATTTGCGTTTCAATGATCATTCTCATTGACAGGTGTAGCCCGTAAGAGTTAACTTGAGACCTCAGCGGCGTTGTGTACTACCTACTGCGCTTAGGTCTCAAGTCAACTCTTGCGCAAAAGTGTCTATTGCATGGGGCCCTTCGTATACAATAAGCTTCCGAAATCTCTTAGAGAACTGCCATATACACTATTTAAGAAAAAATTAAATTTGCTATTGACCACTAAATGCTATTATAATATAAACATGTTTATGGACGATGAAACACTATGAACTGACATAAATATATTTTTGACATGCTTTAATAGTAGACATTTTATTATTTAGATTATTTATAGATTATTATTATATTGTATGTTATTTTTTATTGATTGATGTAGTAGATATTGATTTTATTGATTACTATTATTAATTTAAATTGTATTAATACATTGTTTGTAAAAAATAAGTTTATAAATCAATATTGTAGTTTTAATTTTGCACGCCCAATGCATTGATACTGTAAAAACCGGGCTATAGTAAGTCTCATTTAGAATGAATGTTTAATCTCCGCTAATATAGCTTACAATAATCAATTAATTTAATTTGACGTTATAGTGGTTTTTAAGTAGGTGAAAAAATGGGGCGCTAAAAAATAATTTATTCTCCAAGTGGGCAGTATACAAAATAAGTTTGGGAACCACTGGCTTATACGAACAAAATAGATAGACTTACTGACTGACCGCAAGCTCTCCAAGTGAAGCCGGCTGAAGGAAGAATCCGACTAAAGGAAGCCAACTTTGATATAGGAAGCCGATCACGCCACAGTGCTTAACGAGAACTTGGTATTATTTTTTTTTATTGCAAGAGTTCAGCAGATAAAACAATGATTTGAAGGAAACTTCTCGCCGCAGTTTTCTCTATGCGCTATGACATGGTGTTCATTAAGAAGGCCGTTGTTAAACTTCTTAGAGATCGGCAACGGTGGTGTTACATGTTGTACATCGCGAGCGAAAAGTAAAAAATAAGCTTGCTTAAAAAGCAGTTTAGTGACCAGGTTCCAGTTTCCCTTAAGAGAACATACATACATAACTTCACGCCAGTTCCCTTGCAGGGTAGGCACGAGCAACAGAGCGCCATTTAGGGCCATTCTTACACACCTCACTTGCTTCTTTGACATTCATAACTCTTGTCATGCACACTCGTCTGTTCTTAAGGCTCCTGACATAACCCTCCGCTAGTACACGATCAATTTGATCTTGGAAGGTGTGTCGTGGCCTTCCACGACTTCTGCATCCATCCACTTTTGCATTGTATATCTGTTTAGTCATTCTTTCATCATGCATTCTTTCCACATGCCCGAACCACCGGAGCATTCCTTTCCTTACCTTCACCCCAACACTCTCTTTCAGACCAACTCTCCATATATATATATATGATTCGCCTTGACAGACATACAAATGTATTTGTAGTTTTGATTACAAGCCGTTTGTAGTCCTTATGACTGCGTATAGATTTATGATTATATTATTGGTTATATTTCTGACTATATTATTGATTATTATGCTATTGGAATTACAAAAAAATGTTTAATATACAATTTATTATATCTCTTTCAGTTATATATCTATATATATATATATTAGGTTGGGGAAAAAGTTTCTTCGCATTTTATATAAAAATTCAAAAGGTTTTTTTACAAAGTTTATTTACATTTGACTAAAGTATGTAGGTGCCATTTTGTTGGATAACTTTTTGCCATCTTGTAGGTAGGGACGCGATCCCATTGCTATAAAAGCAATTCTATTGAAGAATATTTGAATTACGTAACTGCATTTACATAGCTGCTCGCTCCAGCCTTTTATACTATCTTCTGTATAACGTCTATATGTTGCATACGCTGTAAAGATTCTATGGAGATAGATAAATAATTATGATGAAAATTAATTTTTAGCTAGACGTGTTTCTGGGGAGTTTCTTGCCGGTTCTTCTCCTATGAACAGCGATAATACATTGCGAAGCGGTGTACATAGAATAGGAAGTAGATTTAAATATTGACTTACATGTACTGATGACATTGGTCGTGTACTAGCAGAAGGTGATGTCAGGAGCCTTAAGAACAGACAAGCGTGCATGACAAGAGCTATGAATGTCAAAGAAGCAAGTGAGGTGTGTAAGAATAAGCCTGAATGGCGCTCTGTTGTTCGTGCCTACCCCGCAAGGGAACTGGCGTGAAGTTATGTATGTACTTACATGTATGACCTTTAAAAAGTGTTCTCCAGTGGAACTTATTTTGAATAAAAACTTTTGATTTTGAATTTACTGTATCTGCTCAGTTACAGTCCTCACAAATGAGTACCCAGCTTAAAATCAAACAATAAACATTTTAACCAAAATTATTCGCTTTACATCAAATCTGTGTAAAATTTCTTCGTTGAATCACTTGATATATCTCTTACTTAGCTTTCAGCGAGATTAAGTTAATATAAATATACATTAAGTACACAATAAATGTCTTGGTAAACAACTCCTGAAATACTGAAAGGCGAACTACTGGAGTACTAAACAATATCAACCATTCATTTGAATAAGGATCGTTACATCTCTCCGCAGAATCGTAAATCGGGGTGGCTTTATATCGCATTTGTCTTATTGTTGTTTCCACGGCATCCCCTCCCGCGCCTCCCTTCCTCGCATTGTCTCTGAGATTTATCGTCCTCTTCAAAGATTAAAACGTCCACAAATTGTTGAATAAAATCTTCATTAAGTGCTCTTTTTATTTGGTTACTAGCTGTGCCCGCGACGTGCTCCGATTTTGAAACATTCTTCATTGGTACTCGGCTCCTATTGGTCTTAGCGTGATGATATATAGCCTATAGCCTTCCTCGATAAATGGGCTATCCAACACTGAAAGAATTTTTCAAATCAGACCAGTAGTTCCTGAGATTAGCGCGTTCAATCAAACAATGTTAGTATATTTGGCTACAACACTAATACTTACATTTTAAATATCGCGATATCTTTTGAACGAAACTTCCGAATTGAATAATTCAAAAAGTTCTAGAAAGGTATTGAATTCGTCTTGAATATAGAGTAATTTATTTTGATAAGGATTAATACTGAGGTACAAAACAAAGAGTTTTTGAAGCGAAGGCATTTTAATTATTTAAAAAAATAAAAGAAAACACTTATTGTGAGATAACTACAATAGTTAGATATATGGTTACAGGTTATTTTTTGTAGACAATTATATGTTCTGCAAAGTGGTAGTACATTGTTTTGTTCTATAATCAATAGTTTTCACAGCGCACGCCGTGTAAGGATTTTTTCGGGTCATTTTTTTACACCTTAGGTTACATTATTGGACTTTTAATAAGGATCACAATTAAAAAAAATATATAATATAGCCTATAGCCTTCCTCGATAAATGTACTATTCAACATTGAAAGAACTTTTCAAATCGGACCAGCGGTTCCTGAGATTAGCGCGTTTAAACAAACAAACAAACAAACTCTTCAGCTTTATAATATTAGTATAGATATATAAATTACGTGACACGTTGTTTGTCCGCGATGGGCTCCTAAGCTACTTGACCGATTTTAATCAAATTTGCACACCGTGTGCAGTTTGATCCGACTTGAAAGATAGGATAGCTTACATTTGGACCCGGTAGGTGGGGCTGGAATCGGGTTCTAAATTTTATTTCTTCAGGGCAGAACAACGTCTGTACTTGTGTACATGTACTTTTTCTAGCACCCATCCACCGAGCAACGAGCGATAGAGAACTTCACTCCAAAAAGTCCTAGAAGTGTACATAAGACATAACGCCTTCATCCACTCATGTCTTTTACACTCCAATTATTATTAACTTAATATCACAAACATCCCAGTGCTGGGCAAAGGACCTCTATTTCAAGGGCACAGCGTGTATGCCGACGATGTGCACGACGTATTTGTTAGTGAACTATATTTTAATTGACCTGAGAAATAAACTAGCTTGGAATCGAGTTTCAATTAAATCAGTGCTAACATTTAGTTTACTCAGAAAACCCTATTTGTCCACAAATAGCTGTCTGATTATCACAATATAATCATGTTAATACATTTATTATAATGAGTTATATATTTTGATATACACTATTGTATATATATGTATATTTATTTCTTAAATTAGTTTGAGTATTTTTTTTTTAATTTTTTTTTTATTGCAGGAGATCAGCAGACAGGCAGACGGGCCACTAGATGGAAAGCGGTTACCATCGCCTATGGACATTTGCAACACCAAAGTTGCTACAAATGCGCTGCTGCTCTCTTAAGGGAAACTGGAACCTGGTCACTAATGTCGGAACACAACACAAGGTTGTTATGGCGATATATTCTAGACCAAGGGTGGTAGCCATCCAGTCGGGCAAATGCCCTACCACCTAGGTATTTATGTATCTATTGCCTTTTTCCTGCATCACCTATATCACTTGATTCAAATTTCTTTGACTTAGTTTGCCTGGAAGAGATCGCTTTGAGCGATAAGGCCGCCTATTGTACATACATACATAACTTCACGCCAGTTAGACTTGCGGGGTAGGCACGAACAACAGAGCGCCATTTAGGCTTATTCTTACACACCTCACTTGCTTCTTTGACATTCATAACTCTTGTCATGCACACTCGTCTGTTCTTAAGGCTCCTGACATCACCTTCTGCTATTGTATTGCCTAGAAAATATTGTAAATTATGGTCTGTTTTTGTAATTGCATATTTTGGTGTGCAATAAAGTGTTGTCTCTCTCTCTCTCTCTTTGTCCCTCTCTCTCTCTCTGTTCAGTAGTTTTCACGTGACGATGCTCTAATATATACAAAAATTTTATAAATTGTGTTTTTGGAATTTGCTGCCTCGAATTAGCCCCCTGATTTATTTTTCAAATTTAAATTTAAAATTTACTTCCTTTCTCGTATTATATATAGGTTATACTGTAAACAATGTTGGCAAGTAGACTTTTTTTTTTTTGTATTCAAACGCTATCCGCTTACATTCGCACCGCAGCCTTAGACCTGTCGACTTGATTGATTGGCGCCGATCATGTTGAGATTATCAAAGCACTAATAACGTTAACTGTCGATTATTATGATGAATCACTATACTTTTGTTAAACATCGATTTGGTTCCATTGTGTATTAAGTATGTATTATTTATAAAAATAAGTGATCACTTAATCTTAAGATACGTGGATTATTTAATCTTTATATAGTATAAAAAAAGTCCCTCTCCTCGTCAGTCTGTCTGTTTGTGTACTCGCTTACTGCTAACTTAATATTTAAAAGATTTTAAGCTTCACTCGTGATCTTATACTAATATATAAAGCTGAAAAGTTTGTTTGTTTGAACGCGTTAATCTCAGGAACTACTTCACAGATTTGAAAAATTCTTTCAGTGTTAGATAGCCCATTTATCGAGAAATGCTATGGGCTATATATCATCACGCTAAGACCAATAAGAGCGGAGCACCAATGAAGAAAGTTTCAAAATCGGGGGGTTTTGAAAACAAATTCCACGCGGACGATGTCGCGGGCACAGCTAGTATTTATATATAAGTAAAATAGGACTACTTATTAGAAATTGATCTTTGGATTGGATAACTCTAGTAATATATATATATATACATATATGTGAGTAATTTTTTTATCCGAAACTATCCCACTGCTAAGCTCGGGCCTCCCACTGTAGGGGAACGGACAGAATACCCGCCACGCTTGTCCAAGGCGGCTTGGCAGGTTTGACAGATCGGTCATCTCGATGTGCAGGTTGCATCACGATGTTTTCCTTCACCGTTGTTAGCACGTGGTAATTGTAACAATATGCACATTAGACCAGAAAACTGACAATGGTGCATGTGTTTCGGCCAGGATCGAACCCGCGCCCTTTGAGCTTAGAACGCGTGCGCTAGCCGTTGCGCTACCACGACTTATCGGGACGACGAAAGTTATTTAATAAATAAGTAAAACCATACATCAAAATTGATTCGAAGCACTCGGTACTTGTTGTTTCAGTGAAGAAAACGACCAACATCCATATACATACATAACTTCACGCCAGTTCCCTTGCGGGGTAGGCACGAACAACAGAGCGCCATTTAGGCTTATTCTTACACACCTCACTTGCTTCTTTGACATTCATAACTCTTGTCATGCACGCTCGTCTGTTCTTAAGGCCCCTGACATCACCTTCTGCTAGTACACGACTTCCACGTAGGCCGTAAAACGTATTAGAAAGTTTCTTCAATAAAGCACGTAAGAAAAACATCATAGAAACAAGTACTGAAGCGCTTTATCTTTCTGGATTTGAAATCACGTCTTAAATATACGTACAAGTCAATTGACACCACGCAGTCTATAGCAGTCGATGTTTAAGTAAATTATAGAAAATTTCGACACCGTTGGTACAGTCTTCGGTAGTATAGTGGTCAGTATCCCCGCCTGTCACGCGGGAGACCGGGGTTCGATTCCCCGCCGGAGAGAACTTTTTTTTTATTTGTTTGTTATATCGTTTATTATAATTTATTTTGTTTACTTTTTTATTTTTATCAATGAATCTAATATTTTCTTAGAAGTGAAATTTAAAATGATTGATACCTATAAGTCAATAATCGAATGTTCGTTTACGAAATTTTACCACACCAGGAATCGAACCTGGAAATCGGAACTGTGAGTTTTGAAATGAGCATAACTGACTTTTTGGTTCCTAGAAAATTAAGAGATTCCGAGTATGTCGAGCCCAGAGATCACGCTAGAGGACTTTACGTAAAATCTTAAATCTGTCAAAACTGTTGTCTTTGATAAAGTCAATTACTTACACCTTTTTCATTATATCAACATACATATACATATGACGAGAGTGCTATGATGTTGGACGTGATGTAAGGCTCTTGAATAAATATAACTTCGATCTTAAAACTGGCTTTCATTTTCACACTAGTAAATATCTTTCAGTAGTACAAAAAGTGTCTCTTAACTAAATTCAAAAACCCGTGTCTTTTTTACATTTTGAGTTCCAGCCAATGGGAGCGAGTTTTATACATACCTCTCATTGGTTAGTCGTATCCTTACGTCCTGGCTAACAGAGCTATATAGGCATTGATTAACGATAACAAAAGTAGCACTTGTCAAACGTCAAAAGTCAAATGCCAAAAGATTGACCTTGAACTTGGTCTGATCTTGTTTATGAGAGAATTACATAAATTAATTCGTTTAATTGCCAGTTTCTAGTAAACACGTATACTAAGCGAATAATTGAGTTGGGAACCCGAACGCGTCGTAACCTCCCGATCATGACATACGCGAGTGTGGTATTCGGCCATGTCAAGCCTGCCCTTTTAGATAAACTGCAAATCGTGCAGAATAAATTCATGCGCAGAGCCGTCGGTGCTCCCCTCTATATGCGTAACGTCGACCTCCACCGCGATCTGGAGCTTCCCTCCATCAAAAACTACATTACGTCGCTCTCGCGTAAGTATTTCGATCTCGCGCCGCACCATCGAAATCCGCTCGTCGTGTCCGCGTCCGATTATAAGCCTCGTCGAAAGGCTCTTGTGCGACGACCGCGTAACGTCCTGACGGACAGAGTCGACGTTATTACGAAACGGCTGGCCCGGATCAGTCCGCCCACGGTTAGAACAGTAGGCTGGCAGGCACCGACAGACAGACACAGACGGCGGCGTCTCAGACGCCGCCAATCAAGATCTCTCCACGTCCCCGCGAGGGACGCTAGGAGACATAGCTCACCCCACAGGATAGACTAGGCGTGTTGCTGGGAAGTTTCTTTCGCCGTTTCTTCTCTCCCAGCCATAACACGTTGCGAAACGGCAGTAAGATAGCGTAGGCCACCGCAAACCACCGATCCCGGCCCGCCGTGATCCTTCCCTTCGGGCTTTATATTACCCGTCGCCCGTTCTCAATTAGTATTTTGTGTCGCCCTATGGTGGGCATCATTAAATTCATTCCCCATTCATGGCAACAGTCCAGCCGAGGTAAAACTCCTTAGGGAGCTCCCTCGAGCAAGTTGCCCCCCGGGCTCGAGCGCCTTCGCTTCGCGAAGGCACTCGCCCCAAAGACCCCGGTAAAGTTGTAAGGTCTTCGGACCAACAACATAAAGTCAAGGCCAATAATAAATAAATAGCGTCGTAACCAGGATCATGGTATATTAAGCAAAGTAAAGAATACAAAAATCTACAACTATGAACGTGGTAAGTGTATCCTCTACACATACATCTATACTAATATTATAAAGCTGAAGAGTTTGTTTGTTTGTTTAACGCGCTAGTCTGATTTGAAAAATTCTTTCAGTATTGAATAGTACATTTATCGAGGAAAGCTGTAGGCTATATTATATTTTGAAAAAAATAGGGATCCTTACTAAAAGTCCAATAATGTAACCCAAGGTGTAAAAAAATGACCCGAAAAAATCCTTACACGGCGTGCGCTGCGAAAACTATTGATTATAGAACAAAACAATGTACTACCACTTTGCAGAACATATAATTGTCTACAAAAAATATCGCGTAACCGTATATCTAACTATTGTAGTTATCTCACAATACGTATTTTCTTATATTTTTTTAAATAATTAAAATTAGTCGCCTCAAAAACTCTTTATTTTGTACCTTGGTATCCTTATCAAAATAAGTAAAACTCCATATTCAAGACGAATTCAATATCTTTCTAGAACTTTTTGAATTATTCAATTCGGACGTTTCATTCAAAAGATATCGCGACATTTAAAATAAGTATTAGTGTTATAGCCAAATATACTAATATTGTTTGATTGAACGCGCCAATCTCAGGAACTACTGGTCTGATTTGAAAAATTCTTTCAGTGTTGGATAGCACATTTATCGAGGAAGGTGTGGAGCACCAATGAAGAATGTTTCAAAATCGGAGTGTTTTGAAAGCAAATTCCACGCGGACGACGTCGCGGGCACAGCTAGTCTTCTGTATAAATGGAACATATCATTTTACTTACCTGGGAAAACAATTAATGAAATTTGTAATTAGTTTTATATCCATGATTGTTCAAGTAATAATTAAGATATCCTAAAGTTGTTTATAGTTCCCAAATTAATTCACATATAGTTAGTTAGAGTTATTTTTTTATATTGTTGTTTTATTAGGGTATATTATTGTAAAATTCTTATATTTTTTTTATTAGATAGATAGATAAATAGATAACACTTTATTGTACACCATTACAAAAAAACTTACGAACTAGTATTAGTCTAGTTGGGTACGAAGGGCGGTCTTATCGCTAAGAAGCGATCTCTTCCAGACAACCCGTGGCAAGAATGTTCTGATTAGGAGTGGCGACGGTGGTATACATCATTATTGTACGATTACTTACATTTTAATAATAAATATATAACTATGCTATATATACAAATATACACATAAGTTATATACATATACAAGATATGGTGATAAAATGCAACTAAATTATATAAAATTACACATCATTATATTGCAGATAGTATTTCCTGGCCATGTTCTTAAATGTTATTAGAGATTTAGCTTGTCTGACAGCAACAGGCAATGCGTTCCAAAGTTGGACAGCCTTAACCGTGAAAGAATTATTGAATAACGTTGTATTATGAATAGGAGTAATAAGTCTATGTTGACTGGAAGGGCGTAAATTGTGAGAGCAAGAAATAAATTCGAAGCGTACTTTAAGGTACTGTGGAATAGTAAGGATGAATAAATTACTATAAAGCAATGAAAAGATGTGAGTATTCCGGCGAAAACGAATTGGCAACCACTTGAGTTTTTTTCGAAATTCAGAAACGTGGTCATACTTGCGTAACCCAAATATGAACCATATAGAAGAGTTTTCGAGGCGCTCAAGTTTATTAAGTTGTATTAGGGCCGCTTGCATAACGTTCCTTAAATTTAAGAAACACTAAACGCATTTAACACCCTTAAATACGATACGATACGAGGCTTACATTTGAATGCGAAGAAAACAAAGGTTATGGTGTTTGAAAGAGAAGAAACCAGAACGAATGCAAGGATAATGGTCGATGATGTTATGCTGGAGCAAGTGAATGAGTTTGTATATCTTGGATGTGCTTTTAGCAGGGATGGAAGGTACACCGCTGATATAGAAAGAAGAGTAAATTTGGGGAATAGTTTGAATGGAGCGTTAGGTAAACTTCTAGGCGCTAAGAACCTCAGCCAGAAGGCCCAGCTCGCCATACACAACGCGGTGCTGGTACCTACGCTCACGTATGGAAGCGAGAGTTGGGTATGGAAGAGAGAGCATGAAAGTAGAGTAAACGCGGTTGAGATGCGAGCACTGCGCAAAATCTGCGGAGTGACGCTCGCGGACCGCGTTCGTAATACCGAAGTAAGAAAGAGAGTTGGTCTGAAAGAGAGTGTCGGGGTGAAGGTAAGGAAAGGAATGCTCCGGTGGTTCGGGCATGTGGAACGAATGACTAAACAGATATACAATGCAAAAGTGGATGGATGCAGAAGTCGTGGAAGGCCACGACACACCTTCCATGATCAAATTGATCGTGTACTAGCGGAGGGTGATGTCAGGAGTCTTAAGAACAGACGAGTGTGCATGACAAGAGTTATGAATGTCAAAGAAGCAAGTGAGGTGTGTAATAATGGGCCTAAACGGCGCTCTGTTGTTCGTGCCTACCCCGCAAGGGAACTGGCGTGAAGTTATGTATGTATGTAAATACGATTAGCGTCTTGCACAACGCAAAATTTACCGGTAAATATGTTTAAAGAACTGTCAAAGTCAATCATCCAAAAATGGGTATTTAACTGCCTTTAACTCGTTTAAGGACAAAAAAATGTCGAGTAACCTCTTTTCATAAATTAATATTTACCATTCTTTATGAAATTGTCACTTATTAAAAGGTCAATTTTTTTTTATTTTTTTATTGCAGGAGTTCAGCAGACAGGCAGACGGCCCACTTAGTGGAAAGCGGTTGCCATCGCCTATGGACATTTGCAACACCAAAGGTGCTACAAATGCGCTGCTGCTCTCTTAAAGGAGACTGGAACCTGGTCACTAATGCCGGAACACAATACAAGATTGTTATGGCGGCATACTCTAGACAAGGGGTGGTCGCCATCCAGTCGAACAAATACTCTACCACCTGGCTGTGGGTTGTTTAGTCGCCTCTTACGACAGGCCGCCTGGCCGCAGGAAATTGTATTTTTTCTCCGTTCCTGCACGGATAGAACAGATTACAGATTACAATTACAGATTGTCACTCGTATATTATTTGCTTTAATTATTTTTCTCAATTCTAAATATCCATTATTCGTACAAACTTTAACACGGTAGCAGAGTAATATAGTTAAGGATTTGAATGCGGTAAAGATATTTTAACTTGGAAAGAATAAATACAATATTCTAGCATTGTTCAACGGAACACATCTGGCTGTTTTACCGACGGCATAAATACATTTTTCAACACACTTGCTCATAAAGTGGCTCTATGGTCATCGCAATTAGGCAAAAAATGACACCCATAACCAAACTGTGAGTAAAAAATATTATAACTCACTAGTGACTTATAGATTTTTTTTTAAATTTTATTGGTTGAGTTGCTTTGTTCTTAAAAAAGTTTTTATTCAAAAAAAAAAGATCGTGTTCTATAGAACAAATAAATTAATGTTCCTATTGCTTGCTCATTTCATGCAACTTCTTATTTAAATAGATAATTTTAACTCGTACGTGTTTAATAAATAAAACTTTCACTCATATATAACTTTTTTTTATCTACTAAATAAAATGAGTTTTTGTTGTTATTTTATTCACAAGTGTGTTGAAAAACGTCGTATGATACACGTGTGTATTGATGATTACCGTCCTCGGCTCTCTTAAGACCCTCGCCTATGGCTCGAGTCTCAATGGCGCCTCGGCGGTAATCATTAATGTTACACACTAGTACCATAATGTACTATTAACTTGGAAAGA
Source organism: Dendrolimus kikuchii (assembly GCA_019925095.2). Lineage (NCBI taxonomy): Eukaryota > Metazoa > Arthropoda > Insecta > Lepidoptera > Lasiocampidae > Dendrolimus > Dendrolimus kikuchii. The sequence goes on from CM034397.1 coordinate 24,072,074, forward strand.
ATAAATACAATATTCTAGGATTGTTCAACGGAACACATCTGGCTGTTTTACCGACGGCATAAATACATTTAGCTAAATAACATGGCAGACCGCCTTATGCAGGACATTTTAAATACGTTTTGTGTAAAACGTATTTAGGCAGTTTAATATGATGAACTAAATTTGATTTAAAGACGATCGTTGTGCAAGCGGGCCTTAATGTAATAGTTCATAGTTACCCACGTGCTTGGGGTATTAGCACATATGAGATTTTGGAGGTGGGCACTGAAAATCAGTGCTGTGTTGGAACATGGTTTCAACTTCAACTTCAGTTCATAAATTTCATTCATTTATTGTTATTTTCTTGTCAGTTTGTATTGTATGAGTCGCAATTGGAAATAAATATTTTCTTTCTTTCTTCTTTCTTTCTATACATAATTATTGTCAAGCTTCTTTCCCATTGGGGTAGGCAGAGACTTTAGATCTCTACCTACTAAGATCCTGAGAAACACTTCGCTCCATTAACTTGCATTAATCTCTTCATACATACACGCATATTACAGTGCTTTTACCTGACCATTATAATCATTATAACAAAGGCGAAGAAAAGTATAATTACATTCCCATTAAGGTTTTTTGCTGATACAGAAGCTCGGAAAACTGCGGTCAGTTTCGCCCGAAGGGATTCTGTTGCCCTCGAGTATATGTTCTTATCTACTAGGTTTGATAAATTATTCCTTGGAATAATATTGTTGAGATTGCTAGATACATAGACATAACATACCTCATCTATATCTATACTAATATTATAAAACTGAAGAGGTTGTTTAAACGCGCTAATCTCAGGAACAGCTGGTCCGATTTGAAAAATTCTTTCAGTGTTGAATAGTACATTTATCGACGAAGGCTATAGGCTATATAATATTTTCAAAAAAATTAGGGATCCTTACTAAAAGTCCAATAATGTAAGCCAAGGTGTAAAAAAATGACCCAAAAAAATCCTTACACGGCGTGCGCTGCGAAAGCTATTGATTATAGAACAAAACAATGTACTATCACTTTGCAGAACATATAATTAACTATTGTAGTTCTCTCACAATAGGTGTTTTCTTTTATTTTTTTAAATAATTAAAATGCCATCGTTTCAAAAACTCTTTATTTTGTACCTCGGTATTAATCCTTATCAAAATAAATTACTCCATATTCAAGACGAGTTCAATACCTTTCTAGAACTTTTGAATTCTTCAATTCGGACGTTTCATTCAAAAGATATCGCGATATTTTAAATGTAAGTGTTAGTGTTGTAGCCAAATATACTAATATTGATTGATTGAACGCTCTAATCTCAGGAACTACTGGTCTGATTTGAAAAATTCTTTCAGTGTTGGATAGCCCATTTATCGAGGAAGGCTATAGGCTATATATCGTCACGCTAAGACCAATGGGAGCGGAGCACCAATGAAGATTGTTTCAAAATCAGCGGGGTTTGAAAGCAAATTCCACGCGGACGACGTCGCGGGCACAGCTAGTTAATATTATAAAGAGGAAATAAACTCAAAAACTACTAGACAGATTTCAAAAATTCTTTCACCATTAGAATGCTACATTATCCTTAAATAATATAAACTATATATATATATTACTAGAAAAAAATTAGGGATCACCACTAAAAATTCAATAATGTAATCTATTTGAAAAAAAATAATTGCCAAATAATGTCTTTAATTGCATGCGCTGCGGAAACTATTGATACATACATACATACATAACTTCACGCCAGTTCCCTTGCGGAGTAGGCACGAACAACAGAGCGCCATTTAGGCCCATTCTTACACACCTCACTTGCTTCTTTGACATTCATAACTCTTGTCATGCACGCTCGTCTGTTCTTAAGGCTCCTGACATCACCCTCCGCTAGTACACGATCAATTTGATCATGGAAGGTGTGTCGTGGCCTTCCACGACTTCTGCATCCATCCACTTTTGCATTGTATATCTGTTTAGTCATTCTTTCCACATGCCCGAACCACCGGAGCATTCCTTTCCTTACCTTCACCCTGACACTCTCTTTCAGACTAATGATAATAGAACAAATGAATACTGTGCAATATTAAAACGCATATCAATGTCTACAAAAGACTTCGCATTACCACATGTCTGACTATTGGAGTTATTTATAGTGACATAACTACAATAGTTTTTTTTATATTGTTAAGAGTTGCAGGACTCGAAATAAAATGCCGTTGGAATTATTATAGAGTTTATTAGAACTGTACAAACACGTATAACACAGGTAGAAATATAACCGAACACAACAAATCCAACCGTAATGCAGAAGGTCGTAATTCAATAAAACGCGCAAAGTCCGTCACTAATAGATTCCCGAATGTACATACGTGACACGTCTCGCCTTGATCGTGATTCTCGCTCGACTGCCACCCTCCCCCAATCAGGACATCGTTTTATACTGCACAAATGAAATGTGTCCGCCCGGCAACGTGGACCGAATTTCCTAGAATCAGCTTGTTAAAATCCGTAACACCTGGCTAATGATTACAATACAACAATAGGCTATTCTCTAGAAACGTATGCTAATAAATAAGTAAACAAAAGATGACGATTATAAAAGAATTACAATAGTTCAAATGTCGACGGGTAATAAATGTGCTTCTATAAATTTGTACGTGGAATTTGCCTTTGTCGGCGCCTAGGTTGTAACAATATTTTAAAAGTTGATACAAATGCCGACTAAAATGAGACCATGCTATTCATGCCTTTATATTAATGCTTATACAAATAAATAATTTCGTATTCAAGACTGCTTCAATACCTGTAGATTACTGTTTGAATAATTCAAATCGGATATTTCATTCAAAAGATATTACAAATTTAAAAACGTCAATCTAAACAAAATACTTGGCGCTGGAATAGGGTTCTAAATTGTTATTTTTTTCAGAGTAGGACAACGTCTAATGGGACCGCTAGTTTTTATTTAAATTTATTTTCAAGAAAAGTTACCACGATTATACAAGCAAATACATTACCAAACTGCAGCGCAGTTTGTCGGCAGCGTTCTCGTGGATCATATTAAATTATACCTTGTAACTTCTGTTTTAAATACTTAAGTACACTTTTTAAATATAAATTGTAATAGTGTTACATACCGACAAAGAAATGCGCACACCTGCCGGTCGTAAAAGCGCAGTTTATTGCCTTCCCGGATTTAGGAATTCTTTTGTTTACTTTGAGAATTTGTAATTAAGAAAAACATGCTATTGTTTTCCCACTTGTTTTATGGCCGTCATTAGTGTCGAACTAATCCTTATTTTTATTGTTTTCAACTTTGTTGACCGTTCGCAGGTGTGCAAATTACATTTTCTTGGAAGAACGTGTATTGTACAGTTTACTATAAAAATAAATGCCTGAACGGAGGGCTGGGGCAGTCGAGCCAGGATTACGATACGAGTAAGACGTACATTCGACAAGCGATATAGTGACGGACTTTGCGCGTGTTATAGAATCGTGCAGTTTGTACTAGTAGTGTCTAGTTATATTTGTACCTATGTTATACGTGTTTGCATAGTTCTAATAAATTCTATAGTAATTCCAACGGCATTTAAATTCGAGTCCCACACTTTTAACAATATAAATTAACTTAAATGATTCGACTTACCAATTTTTGTATTAAGCCTTACATTATTTACCACCGTTATCTAAAGTATATTACACTAAACCTCTTGGGAACTTGTTCAATACGTTACGTGAAGCAAAAGCTATGTACCCCTTTTTACGAAAATTAATTATTATTTTATTACGAAAATAAATATTGTCGAGATTTGTGTAACATTGATTTGTCGTAAGTAATATATTTCAATTTCTTCTTCTTCTTCAGCCAATCAGTCCACTGCTGAACGTAGGACTCCCTATATCTGCGCCACATATCCCGGTCTCCCACGTTCCCCATCCAGCCCCTACCGGCGACCTTACGCAGGTCCAGTCCACCGGAAGGGCGTCCTGCGCTACGCCTACCGAAAGTCAGTCTGTTTTTTTTTTAAGGCGGGGGAAATGCTATTTACGCACAATACTGGGTCCTTTACAAGGGATTAGACCATAGTTGATCATGAAGGCTTTACCCTTTAATAAGGGGCAATCCAAACAGTAATCAAGCCAGCTTGTGTGGAGACTCCGAGAAGTTGCACGGGCAACAACCACTTCCCACTAAAACCACCCTCCTCCCATGTGCCCCGCGCTTTTTATGTAGGAAAGGCTGAGAGTCAGTCTGTACTCTAAGACACGTTAGCTCCATCGCCCATCGCTCCTGCGACAGATGTGACCGGCCGACTGCCACTTCAACTTGCTAATTTTTGAAGAGAAACTTCTATATAGACGGGGTCTTACGATTTTTCGCTCACGAAAAAGCGTCACGGCCGCGTGTTCTAATACTTACATTTTTAAACTCGTGATATCTTTCGAATGGAATGTCCGAATTGAATAATTCAAAAACTTATATAAAGGTATTGAAGCAGTCTTGAATATGAAGTAATTTATTTTGATAAGTATGAATACCAAGATACAAATAAAGAGCCTTTTCTAGCGGCGGCATTTTAAGTAAATATTTAAAATAAAAGAATTCTTATTGTGGCATAACTATAATAGTCAGATCTGCAAATTAGCAACTTAACAGGAGAGCGCTCTGAACTTTGAATTGCTTATATTTTTTTTACTACAAAAATTAAATTTTCAAAAAAAATATTATATGTTAATATATGTTCGAGAGCTTATTTGCAATGCAATTAAATAACATTTTTACTTATCTAAATGTTTGAAAAGCTAGTAATGGCTTTGTTATCCGTACATGGGTCATCATGATTTGTCGGATCTGTCACATCCAACAAAGTTACATGGACAAACATATTTATTCTTTGTAAGAAGTGCCACATACAACATTGTCATTAGTAAATCCTGTTTAAGTTTATGTCGTATTTAAATTGATATTATAAATTAAATCCAATTTTTAATAAATTTGTTTCACAAATAACAAATAATCAAACATAATTGACAATTTAGGGACAAAATGAAAACAATCTTTGCCATAAAATTTGTTAAAATCATTAATTATAAAGTCTACCTGTATGAATGGCACTTAATAATCACATTTCAGGTTTCATTAGCTTAGATAATCAGTCTTAGTAATTTCTTTCTTACAAAAATATACCCCGCATACCCCCCTCGCGCCCCGCTAATAACGTCGGGAGTTAACATTCGTCATTGTTAATGGGAGATGGTGGCATATATGACATTGTTAATGTGGCTATTTTAAAAACTATGAGGAAAAATTACCTTTTTGTTGCTGCTATTGAAAAACAATGCTTTTTTAGGGTCATTAGTGAAATAAAACCAAAATGTCGAAAATTGCATATCCTACATTGTTAATAGGGACAGGCGATCATGGGCAACTCCACTTAACCCCTTCTTCCTTAAACAGTCGTTGTTATCCTATTACTGTTTTGCACTTTTCATTGCAAACTTTTTCTTCGAAACTTTCAAGATAGCAGCGCACCCGGACCGTGTTCGCTTAAGATAATACTCTTCCCCCTTTGCTGAGAACTTTTCTGACGACTGCGGTCGGTCGGGAATGTGCAATCTCATGTTTAGTATGGTATCCCGGATTGCTTTGATTAAAAAGAAAATAGTATTAAGAGGTCAATTTTGTTAAATTAAAATAGTTCTCGTCTTATTTGTTTTCTTGAATTGATATACCTTTATATTAATATAAAGGTACTAGCTTCTGCCCGCGACTTCGTCCGCGTGGAATAGTAAAAAAAGTAAGTTAAAAAAAACCCCGATTTTGAAACATTGTTCATTAGTGCTCCGCTCCTATTGGTCTTAGCGTTATGATATATAATCTATAATCTTCCTCTATAAATGGGCTATCTAACACTGAAATAATTTTTCAAATCAGACCAGTAGTTCCTGAGATTATCGCGTTCAAACAAACAAACTTTTCAGCTTTATATATTAGTATAAGATATAAATTACGCATTTAGTATATATGCGAAGTAGGGTAGCGCAAAAAAAAACGACTAGTTTTTTTTTGAGTCTCGAGTGACAAAATGATAGTTTATGATGTTTTAAGAAGTCCTTCCAAAGGACAGCTCAAAAAAAATTTTTAAGACATCGCTCCAAATTTTTTAAGATTTCAAAAATCGCCAAAAACCGAATTTTTATTTATTCTATTTTTTTTCATCACTCGCTCGAAAAATCAAAAATAATGCACTAGTACATTACAAAAAGATATGAGCAACCTTTTAAAATTCAAATTTTGAACTGAAACTTTCAGAAACTTATAATTTTTTGGTCTATAAAATTATACCATAATGAGAAAAAAAATTGAACAAATAAAAATTCAGTTTTAGGCGATTTTTGAAATTTGAAAAATTTGGCGCGACCACTTAAAATTTTTTTTGAGCTGACCTTTGAAGGGAGCGAGTTCTTAAAACATTTTTCACACGAGACTCAAAAAAAAAATTGTCGGTTTTTTGCACCACCCTAATGCGAAGGTATATAAAGGTACTAGCTGTCCCGGGAGACGTTGTTCTGCCCTGAAGAAATAAAATTTAGAACCCGATTGCAGCGCCACCTACCGGGTCCAATTGTGAATCTAAACCATCCTCGAATCCACTTGAACACACGCAAAAAAATCATTCAAATCGGTCCAGCCGTTTAGGAGGAGTTCACTGTCAACACACGTACAGAAGAATTATATATATATAAAGACTAGCGGCCCCGGCAGACGTTGTCCTGCCTTTAACCCGATCCCAGAGCCACCTACCGGTTTTAATTGTGAATCTAAACCATCCGGATACCCACTCAAACACACAAAAACAGAAACACCAAAATCGCTCCAGGTGATTAGGAGGATTCCAGAACCCGATCTCAGCGCCACCTACCGGTTCTAATTGTGAATCTAAAAGAGTAATATATTTTTATTTATTCTAAGTCATGACAAAATAAGATTAAATTTCTTGCCAAAAAATTAAAGTTTATAATTTTAACAAATAAGAAATAGGGGTTGATCGTAGAGGGGTGAAAATTTAGGGTTGATGATGATACAACAAAAAAAAATAGAAATTAAAAATTTTGTCTAAAAAATAAAAATAAAAATTTAGGGGTGGACTACCCCTAACATTTAGGGGGATGAAAAATAGATGTTGGCCGATTCTCATAGATACCGGATAAGCACAAAAAATTTCATCAAAATCGGTCAAGCCGTTTCGGAGGAGTATGGCAACGAAAACTGTGACACGAGAATTTTATATATTAGATATACAATTGCTATGTTTTAGCGATAAATAGAGCTACAAATGTAAAAATAGATCAAAAAACGAGTGGCTGGATTGTGTAAAGGATGATATGATGATTTGTGGTGTTATACGGGATGTATGTTAGAATAGAAGAGTGTGGAATGAAAAGACATATCGTACCAACCCCAAATAATTGGAAGAAGGTGAAAAGACAGAGAGAGAGAGAAATACAGAAGAATTTTATTGGACTGAACGGCTGGGGCGATTTTGATGAAATTTTTTGTAAGTCTTTAAGCGAATCCATGGTCTAGATTAACAATTGAACACATTGAATACGTGGCGCTGCAATCGGTTTCTAGTTTTTTTTTCAGGGTAGAACAACGTCTGCCAAGCCTAGGTTTACCATGTGTACTATCCGTGCAGGAACGGAGAAAGAATACAATTTCCTGCGGCCGGGCGGCCTGTCGTAAGAGGCGACTTATCAACGTACAGCCAGGTGGTAGGGCATTTGCCCGACTGGACGGCTACCACCCCTGGTCTAAAGTATATCGCCATAACAACCTTGAGTTGTGTTCCGGCATTAGTGACCAGATTCCAGTCTCCTTTAAGAGAGCAGCAGCGTATTTGTAGCAACGTTGGTGTTACAAATGTCCATAGACGATGGTAACCGTTTTCCATCAAGTGGGCCGTCTGCCTGTCTGCTGATAGAAACCCTCGATTTGTAACCACTTACCAAATTAATTTAATGTTGTAATGCTCTTCGTGGTTGGTGTGTAATTTTGAAAATACATTTAATTAAGTACACTCGACTACTAGGCTCTCAAAAATATCAAGTGTTTTTTCCAAGTTAACCACTTTGCGAAACGATGTGCTAAGAGTTTTTACTTTAGTCGAATTGTCGCGGCCTACGACGCGCTTCCATTTGCAAATTAGATGCGTTTTTTGATATTGAAATAGTCTCTATGGTAATACATATAAGGTTCAAAAGATTGATCAATCTATGAATAGATTTGTAAAATTTTCAACATAAAATAGACTTAACGCTATGAGCATTAAAGTTAAAAGTTGGAAACAAACATATTAGATTATTTGGCGCTATTACAAACGACGCTGTACTAAGTTTTGTATAAAATCTTATACTAATATATAAAGCTGAAGAGTTTGTTTGTTTGAACGCGCTAATCTCAGGAACTACTGGTCTGATTTGAAAAATTCTTTCAGTGTTATATAGCCCATTTATCGAGGAAGGCTATAGGCTATAGGCTATATATCATCACGCTAAAACCAATAGGAGCGGAGCACGAATGAAGAATGTTTCAAAAACGGGGGGTTTTGAAAACAAATTCCACGCGGACGACGTCGCGGGCACATCTCCTTTCAGTTCCCGCCAAAAACTTCAGAGAAAATTATCAATTTAGTTGAGGTGTGTTCCCGTGCACGCAGAAAGAGCTCACAGTTTTTTGACGTCTGGCAGTTGTTTTTGGCTACTGAAAAGTGGCCGAAATGTCGAAATAAAAAAAACTTCGTTTAAAAAAACCGACTTCAAAAACTAAAAAGTATAAAATAACTTGTTTCTATAGCTATTATTATTATTAATATATATTATCTAAAACATTTTAAAGTCAGTGCTTAGTAATTTTCAAAATATAGTAATTTTTATGTTTTACTTTGCACCGACTTCAAGATGTTTTAGATAATATATATTAATAATAATAGCTTTAGAAATAAGTTATTTTATACTTTTTAGTTTTTGAAGTCGGTTTTTAAACGAGGTTTTTTTATTTTTTTGTTACTTATTAGTGTCTAGCTATGTATGGGTAGACCTACGAAAGGTGTCGCGCTCCTTAAAAAATATAGGTCCCAAGAAACGGGAACAAAAAAATGTTCATAAAATGAAAACTACTGGGCCAAACTATGTGAAATTTTTAGGGGACCAAATGGCAACTATTCCGCATCAAACTAAACAAGAATTACGTAAATAATAATAGCTTTAGAATAACTAAAGCTATTATTATTAATATATATTAAACTAAATAACATAACTTCACGCCAGTTGCCTTGCGGGGTAGGCACGAGCAACAGAGCGCCATTCAGGCTTATTCTTACACACCTCACTTGCTTCTTTGACATTCATAACTCTTGTCATGCACGCTCGTCTGTTCATAAGGCTCCTGACATCACCTTCTGCTAGTACACGATCAATTTGATCATGGAAGGTGTGTCGTGGCCTTCCACGACTTCTGCATCCATCCACTAAAATAAACTTCAATTAAATATCTATAAAAGAATTCCAGCTTTTAGTAGCTGAAAGGAAAGTTCTCCGTAAGATTCTGGGTCCAGCAAAAAGATGATGATGGTAGCTGGAAGGTCCGAAGTAACCTCGAAATTGAGAATCTCGTGGTCCAGCCTAACATAATAGGAGAAATAAAAGCTCATCGTCTCCACTGGCTCGATCACGTAGAGCGGATGGGAGAGGATCGCAGCGTGAGGAAAGCATATTTGAGACGGTAGGTAGGCGTCGAGAAAGGACAGAGTGGAAGCTGACCTGTCGGAGCTACGAGCCAATAATTAGCAAGAAACCGCACAGGGCCGAGAAAAGTTGCAAGCTCTCGTTTCGGAGGCCAAGACCCACTTTGGGTCGCTGACCATGTTCAAGCTAGGTATTTAGTACAAAATAATTCTAGTTATGATCTATTATACGCTACTCTGTTGGCAGTGCTAAAGGCCACCCAGAACAATAGGCTTTTGTTAATTGACTGCAGTACAATGTAGTGCGTGTGCCTGCAGCCGTTTTGGCAACACCGCACCCCGGCATTGCCGCAAATCTAGGCTTTGCATAAACTAACCATAAAACCTATTTTCATATTGCATATAGAGATGTTTAAATATTTTGCACGTTCGTAGTATCTGTCTGCAATTTGCGGCAAATGCATTAAGCCTAGTTACTTAATGCATTTGCCGCATGATGATGATGAATGATCTCCCACCACCTTTTAGAAATATAAAGTCGGCGATCTCATTTAAAGTTCATTACATAAAGTATTTGATGGAGGAACAAAGGAATGACCCCACGTACCACTCTTATTAAAGCGTTGAACTCCACTGTAGAATTCTTCTTTAAAATAATGCATAGCCCCCTTTTTCCCATAATACATTTTAGTTTTTTTTAATTCCTTTCTTTTCACAACACTACGTGTTTGATATATCTTTAAGTCTTTTGTAATTTCACTAATATACATACATACATACATACATACATAACTTCACGCCAGTTCCCTTGCGGGGTAGGCACGAACAACAGAGCGCCATTTAGGCTTATTCTTACACACCTCACTTGCTTCTTTGACATTCATAACTCTTGTCATGCACGCTCGTCTGTTCTTAAGGCTCCTAACATCACCTTCTGCTAGTACACGATCAATTTGATCATGGAAAGTGTGTCGTGGCCTTCCAAGACTTCTGCATCCATCCACTTTTGCATTGTATATCTGTTTATTCATTCTTTCATCATGCATTCTTTCTACATGTCCGAACCACCGGAGCATTCCTTTCCTTACCTTCACCCCGACACTCTCTTTCAGACCAACGGTCTTCTTCTTCACTAATATATATATATATTGTTTAATAAAATTACTATGTTTTTTTCACAGTATATTTATATGTATGTATGTATTTGTGTATATGCTGTATGTGTTTATGTGTACACGAACTTATATATATACAATATCTATAGAGATGTTATTGGGTAAGGTGTATGGAGGTTGGCACTGAAAATCAGCGCTATATCGGGATTTTTAAAAAATTTCGATACAGCACAATGCTGAGTTGTCAACCTCGTTGACTAAAAATCTCGACGTACAAGCCTTAGATATTTATTTATTAATTACATATATGTTTTTGTGTTTTATGTAAAAATGTTGTGAATGTATTATTTGTTTTTTATGTATAGCGTCGTATTTTTATTTTATTTTTTTAGTCAATAAATCTTTTCTTTCTTTCTTTCTTTACTATGTGTACTGGGAACAGTAGAAGTGAAACTTCAACGGACAAGTGGCAAAACGAATCGCAACAAAATTTTAACTTAAAGTTTTACGGGCAGGTTTTCAAATCGGATAAGTACATTAACAATCTGCCCGTAAAACTTCAAGTTAAAATTTTGTTGCGATTCGTTTTTCCACTTGCCCGTTGAAGTTTCACTTCTACTGTATATCCCAGCACACATTTCGATTTTTCGCAGGTTCACTGCAAATTATGATTTGGTTAAGTTAGGTACATTTTGATGAATGCATTTTTTATTTAAACATATTTTATTTTATCAAACAAAGAAACTGAATTCAATCCGTAACCAAAAAACGCATCCCTAGTCTAGTCTAAATTTATGCCGTTCCTCCACGCGTCCGTAACGCTTTTTCGTGACAGAAAAATCCTAAGACCCCGTCTATATAGAAGTTTCACTTAAAAAATTGAGATTCTAATAAAGATAAATGAAATAAAAGAACCTGAGATAGATAAATATGAAATAAAATATTATTGACGACCTCTATGGTTGAGCGGGCTAAGGCTTTGCCGGCGTACCTCACTGCAACGCAGAGGTTCCGGGTTCGATTCCTGGTATAGTAAATTTCGGAAACGTATTTTCTCCATTTTTTACTATGGTCTGGGTGTCTGGGATCGGCCCCAGAGTAGTCCGTTGTATATGACTCATAACACAAGCGTAACTTGCTTAATTTGGGGATATACAATGTGTGTGTTTGTCTGCCGATTATTATTATTATTATTTAGCTAGACGTGTTGTTGGGGAGTTTATTTCCGTTTCTTCTCCTTAAGCAACAATAATTTAAAAAGTGTTATTCAATGGAACTTAGTTTGAATTTGAAATCATTTGCAACAGTTTAATTGTTTTCATTTTTGTCAAAAAGTAACAAAAAATAGAATACAGCACAACCAAACAATTTTTTTTACTTTACGCGGAATTGTAATGCATGCTGGATGCAGCTTTTATGTTAATAAATTTGTAAATACGCATCTATACTAATATTATAAAGCTGAAGAGTTTGTTTATTTGTTTAAACGCGCTAATCTCAGGAACCGCTGGTCCGATTTGAAAGATTCTTTCAGTCCACTTTACAGAACATATAATTGTCTACAAAAAATAACCCGTAACCATATATCTAACTATTGTAGTTATCTCACAATAAGTGTTTTCTTTTATTTTTTTATATAATTAAAATGCCGTCGCTTCAAAAACTCTTTATTTTGTACCTTGGTATTAATCCTTATCAAAATAGACTACTCCATATTCAAGATGAATTCAATACCTTTCTAGAACTTTTTGAATTATTCAATTCAGACGTTTCATTAAAAAGATATCACGATATTTAAAATGTAAGTATTACTGTTGTAGCCAAATATACTAATATTGTTTGATTGAACGCGCTAATCTCAGGAACTACTGGTCTGATTTGAAAAATTCTTTCAATGTTGGATAGCCCATTTATCGAGGAAGGATATAGGCTATATATCATCACGCTAAGACCAATAGGAGCGGAGCACCAATGAAGAATGTTTCAAAATCGGAGGGTTTTGAAAGCAAATTCCACGCGGACGACGTCGCGGGCACAGCTAGTCAATAGATATCCTTACTTAATTTAATTATAAAATCCCGGTTACATACATAAACCTTCACCTAGGAACACGGACTCCCTTTTTTCTAATTTAACTCTTCCATTTCGCATGGTCTAGGATTCTCAAACTATTTGGGGCAAGAGACCCCTTTTCCGAAATGAACTGATACCTCAGAACCCCATAGCCAAATTACCTTGCACGATCTTGTCCACGCTTATTGACTTGTCGAATAGAATAGAATATATTTATTGCGTAACGCATGTGCAAAGATGTTACGGTTTTTACAGTATCAATGCATTCGGCCCATAATTGGGCGTGCAAAATTAAAATTACAATATTGATTTATAAACTTATTTTTGCAAAAAATGTATCAATACAATTAAAATTAAAAATTAATAATAATAATTAATAAAATCAATATCTACTATATCAATCAATAAATAAATCTATCTGTGCAGGAACGGAGAAAGAATACAATCTCCTGCGGCCGGGCGGCCTGTCGTAAGAGGCGACTAAACAACCCACAGCCAGGTGGTAGGGCATTTGCCCGACTGGATGGCTACCACCCCTGGTCTAGAGCCTGCCGCTATAACAACCTTGAGTTGTGTTCCGGCATAAGTGACCAGGTTCCAGACTCACTTAAGAGAGCAGCAGCGCATTTGTAGTACCTTTGGTGTTGCAAATGCCCATAGGCGATGGTAACCGCTTTCCATCCAGTGGGCCGTCTGCCTGTCTGCTGAACTCCTGCAAAAAAAAAATACGATATAATAATAATCTATAAATAATCTAAATAATAAAATGTCTACTATTAAAGCATGTCAAAAATATATTTATGTCAGTTCATAGTGTTTCATCGTCCATAAACATGTTTATATTATAATACCATTTAGTGGTCAATAGCAAATTTATTTTTTTCTTAAATAGTGTATATGGCAGTTCTCTAAGTCGAGTTTTTCATCTTGCACGAACTTGTGTACACTTATCGACTTGTTCAGTATTTTAAAAGTACAACAATAATACCTCCTTCTAAAATATTAGCCATTCTTATAACAAGTTGGTACACGTAATTACACAACTATTACATTATCTTGAATTTTCATATAAAAACTTTCTTTAATTAATAGAGGCCGATTTTTAGACCTTGTCGACCCCCAAAATCAGTTTTTGTTGATTATGTCGACCTTTGGAAAATTGATTTCGACCCCAGGGGGACGATATCGATAACTTTGGGAGTCCCTGGTCTATAGGCTTCCTTACTGTGAAACCACACTACAATTGTAATACTCTACCACATATGTGTTTTCTTTTGAACAGTCAATATTTCTTCATTTATTTTTCATTAATTAATATACTTATTACATATTTTTTTTAATAACAAACAAAACTGACTTCCAAAGAATATGATATATTGTAAAAAAACGAACAAATAAGAAACTTTCTTGAAGACTAAGTAAAAAGCAAAAAAAAAAATTATATGTTTGCTCCTTTCTTATTGCTTTTTTTTGTATATTCTTTTTAAGTAGGTTTTGTTTTTTGTTAAACAAAATCAAATTTTTAGTTACGCAAATATTTGAATAGTTTTAGAAAAAAATAATTTATGAAACACGTTGCAGGTACGTGCCTGATAGTCGAAGGTTGCTCTCGATTTCCCAGGGTGTGGTGCAATGAGACCACCTCAGGAGTATATTCTTTCGAATAAAAAAAAATTGAAAATCGGTCTACAATTGACGGAGAAATCGCGTGATAAACATAAAATATCCACAGAATTGAGAACCTCGCTTTAAAATCTATTGTTATACGGCATGTGACGCAAATTACCACTTACCATGAGGTGGACGATCTACCAACTTTCTTGCAAAAGTAATTTCAAAGTTAGTTATAGCTGTAAGATTACTAGCTTATTAATAAGTTATACACTCCGTAACTCATAAAGATAATGAACTTTAATTTAGTAAAGATTAAGACGTATCTTTATGAAGTTATTAACGAGTTAACAGATTAAACCGTTGGCAGTTAATAACAATTGCGGTTTAGCGGATAAACTGAGTCCAATAACTAGGGGAACCGAAGCGAGCAGTCGAGCTGCGGATTTTGTCATAAGCGGAAGCGTAGAGCGATTTATGGACACAATTTTAATACGATGAAAAAATGACTAAACAGATATACAATGCAAAAGTGGATGGATGCAGAAGTCGTGGAAGGCCACGACTCACCTTCCATGATCAAATTGATCGTGTACTAGCAGAAGGTGATGTCAGGAGCCTTAAGAACAGACGAGCGTGCATGACAAGAGCTATGAATGTCAAAGAAGCGAGTGAGGTGTGTAAGAATAAGCCTGAATGGCGCTCTGTTAAACGTGCCTACCCCGCAAGGGAACTGGCATGAAGTTATGTATGTCTGTATGTATGTTGCAAACTTCTAACTCAGTCCCTAAAAGGTGTGACGAAGAATCAAGAACTAGAATCATTTTCCGCCTTCGTCAATATAACCCATACCTAAGGTAGTGATCGAGCTCACCAGACAAGCTACGGTCCGTAGATAGAGCACGCACGACTGTTGTTCCCACCGTCCTCTGAGCAGACGATTGACAGATATCTCGGACCCAGGGCGACCCACTTGCAACAGGAAATCAATTGCCCACGACGTAGCGTTCAGACAGCCGAGAGTATTTGCACGAATTGATATTTGGCTATGTAATCATATGTGTATAAAGTGAGTGAACCGTTGTAGTTTAGTAGGTGAAGCTCTTGAGTCTTAGGTTCGAACCTGGCCGAGAAGCATGCACCACTTAGGCAGTTTTCTGACTTAATAATATGCATTTTTTTTATTGCGAATTTGGCAAACAAGCAGATGGCCCTTCAAATGATCTGATGAAAGGATCTATCCGTGCAGGAACGGAGAAAGAATACAATTTCCTGCGTTGGGGCAGCCTGTCGTAAGAGGCGACTTAACAACCCACAGCCAGGTGGTAGGGCATTTACCCGACTGGATGGCTACCACCCCTGGTCTAAAGTATGTCGCCATAACAACCTTGAGTGGTGTTCCGGCATTAGTGACCAGGTTCCAGTTTCCCTTAAGAGAGCAGCAGCGCATGTGTAGCAACTTTGCTGTTGCAAATGTTCATAGGCGATAGTATCCAATTTCCATCAAGTGGGCCGTCTGCCTGTATGCTGATCTCCTGCAATTAAAAAAAAAAAAAAGTTACGTCGGCTATAGACATTTATAACACCAGGAGTCCAATTCTGTTATAACTATGTCGCCGAACACTATCGTCACAATCGTAGGTTAGCCGGATTTCGGTATTCTGTTTATTTATTTATTTATTTTATTTATTTGGGAAACATACAATAATTATAATTCTTACAATATAAAACACATAACTTAATACACAAATCAACTAAGTTTCCACTAAAAAAAAAATTCTTGTTACGCATTTGACTCATAAAACTATAAGAAAATTATAATAAATTTGCTGCAATATTGGAAAATTAGATATAAAATAAAAAAGGAATTAAATAATACAATACAACACAAAACAAAAACTATAATTTGTCTATATATCTATATCATTCTTAAATCATAATTATCATGTCATAAAAAAAAAATAGTGATACATGTTAAAAATAAAAGTCATAATATTAAAAAAAAAAACAAAATAATAATATTAATGAAATCAAAGTCAATGCCA
The DNA here is from genome assembly GCA_019925095.2 of Dendrolimus kikuchii. Classification (NCBI taxonomy): domain Eukaryota; kingdom Metazoa; phylum Arthropoda; class Insecta; order Lepidoptera; family Lasiocampidae; genus Dendrolimus; species Dendrolimus kikuchii. The sequence continues at coordinate 24,088,670 of CM034397.1, forward strand.
ATTGCGTGCCAGTAGCGCAAAACTCTATCTATATAAATATTTATAAGACAAAATTCACGAAATAAATGTTAAAAAATTTTGGTACTTCTTCAATATTCATATTGGCTAACGTCATTTCTGCTGATGGTAATAACAACTTTTTTCTACTCTTATTCTTCCGCGACGATTTGAATTAGTCTAGAATTTATTAGAACTATACAAACACGTATAACACAGGTACAAATATAACTGGACACAACCAGTACAAACTGCACGATTCAATAACACGCGCAAAGTCCGTCACTATATAGCTCATCGAATGTACACACGTCTTGCTCGTATCCTAATCATCTTTATTTATTTATTTTATTTTTAGGAATCCTTACAGTCTAATTATACAAAATATACAAATAATAATATTAAAAAAAAATGCTGATAATATATTTTTTTTTATTGCAGAAGATCAGCAGACAGGCAGACGGCCCACCTGATGGAAAGCGGTTACCATCGCCTATGGACATTTGCAACAGCAAAGTTGCTACAAATGCGCTGATGCTCTCTTAAGGGAGACTGGAACTTGGTCACTAATGCCGGAACACAACTCAAGGTTGTTATGGCGACATACTTTAGACCAGGGGTGGTAGCCATCCAGTCGGGCAAATGCCCTACCACCTGGCTGTGGGTTGTTAAGTCGCCTCTTACGACAGGCCGCCAGGCCGCAGGAAATTGTATTCTTTCTCCGTTCCTGCACGGATAAAACAATAAGCCTCCGCCTATTGGTAAAGAAAACAAAAGACATGTTGAGGGATAATAATGTAACAAAATTTTTAGCTGTTTATTTATACTAAACTATACGACCGCGTGGACTGAATTTTCCAAGAACCACACCTGGCTAACGACCATCATAAAGGATTACAATACACAATAGACTGATTTTCTAATTACAAGTTTTAAACACAAAGTAAACAAAAGAAGTCCAAATGGAAGGGAAGGTAATAAACTGTGCTTCATGGCAGCCAGGTGTGCATTCACAAGTTTCTGCAAACGGCCATAAACGAGTACAATAGGCTGTATTCCACAATAACCAATAAATAGGTAAACAAAAGAAGACAATCATAAAGGTACAACTGGTTCAAATGCCGACAGGTAATAGCGTGCTTCGTGGCATTTGTCTTTGTCGGAGGCTAAGTTGTAACAATATGCTATTCAATCTGTTACCAGGCCTCTAATAACAGCCTAGCATAGAACGGCTGTTTTTAGAGGTTGCTGCCAAAATACTAGAACATTTATATAACAGAATACAAAAGATATTTACTACAATCACAGAAAGAGGACCTTAGCATATCTATTCTACGTTTTTAGATGTTCTGTCTTGACTTCCTCATAAAAATGTGCATACTTTTAGTTAAAACTTATCTGAAAGACGTGCCACTCAAACTTTCCAGGGATTTGAAGGCTTCTCCATTGAATTGATTGTTTCTTTTGGTTTTTATTTTATTTATTTGATTCATTTAATAGTAATAAGATCATTGACCACCGTGCTGGTATTGTAGTTATTATAGTTCTGTTTACTTGTATAGTTTATCTTGTTTTATTATATAGCGTGGTATCACACTAATCGATCCGGCCCTAAAAGCTGTAATCAAGGTAATGATTCCCATATGGCTCTAGCACGACTAGAATTATTATACATATTGCTACAAATACTACCTGCTAACAGTCAAAGAAAACATCGTGATGAAACCTACACATCGAGATAACCAATTTGTCAGTTGCCAATCCACCTTAAGCAGGCAAGAGTGTACTGCCCACTTCACTTAAATAAAAAAGTAGCCCGAACCGATTGGTGTGTCGTTATGGGCTGTTATTATTACTATACATAGTGTAACTATTTGTTTTATTGCTGAAGCACAGCAGATAGTGTGCTAGGTGGTAGGGCATTTTCCCGACTGGATAGCTACCACCCCTGGTCTAGAGTATGTCGCCATAACAACCTTGAGTTGTGTTCCGGCATTAGTGACCAGCTTACAGTCTCCCTTAAGAGAGCAGCAGCGCTATTGTAGCACTTTTGGTGTTGCAAATGTCCATAGGCGATGGTAACCGCTTTCCATCAAGTGGGCCGTCTGCCTGTCTGCGGAACTCCTGCAATGCGATTCAAATGAGAATAGGATCGACTTTGCGCCATATTGTGACTTTAAATAACTTTAAATAATTAAATATTATATTAAGACAATTTACTACTAATTTAACCTTTTTATTTAAATTTGATGTAAGACTATTTATTATTGATATGCAAATAAGTTTTTTGCAAACCATACTTTTCAAGTGACATTTGACAGATAGAGGTTATTGACATTCCTATTCTTATTTGGATCAATTACCTACTTCTAAAAATAAAATAATTGTGTTGCCAGTAAACCTAACATTACTGCACCGTATCAGGCATTAAGCTAAGGCACGTATATAAATAGCGAGATTTGCTGGGCTTAAGCCCGCCTCGTACAAGCCAATTGCCGACATTTGTATCGCGTTTTCACATATTTACTTACATACAAGCCTGAATTGGCTTAAGAATACTTTTATATAACGAAACCGAGGAAGAAAGAATAAAGTCGACAAGTGCGTGACAGTCCTCACAAAATTAAGGGTTCTTTCTATAGAACTGAAAATTCAGTCTTCAAATTTTCACTTGAAAAAGTAGTCAGAGAGAAGATACGATTTTTAAGACTTAGGGCCTGGGCACACCACGTTTTTTAAACGCGCCGTCGACGCACGTTCTTGCAACGCGCGTCGACGTCGCGCTTTTATTCTACAGAGCAGTTTGTTGTCGTTTGTATCGATACAAACGCGCGGCACCGGCGCGTCTGTACGACAAGCAATAGCGACAGCTGACGAGACGACGGGTTGTTGCAGAAATGAATAACCCGTTCGTTTGCAAAATATGTAATTTGGTACATAATATTTACATAGCCGAAAGAAATAATATCTAATATATAATAGGATGTCTGTCTGTTCTGCTTAAAAATGCAAAATACTAGCGCGTCTGTATCGATTCAAACGCGTATTTGAATTTATACAGGTATGCAAAGGTCTCCAGGCTGCGTCTGACTTGCGTGCGTATCGAGTCTGTATCGCTACAAACGCGCGTCAACGGAGCATTTAAAAAAACATGGTGTGCACAGGCTCTTAAATATAATTAAAAAAATCATTAAAGTACACCGTCATGAATTCGAAAAATTTGACTAATGAGATTCTACGAGGGTGAATCAAAACGTCCTTGGAATCAATATTAAAAAATACAAAAACTTAAACAGAAATATTTTATTTTTCCACATAATCTCATAATCCATACGAGCAAAACCCTACCACCAGGAATTTGTATAATTTTTTTACAAGCTTTTATTTAAGTTGCTATGGATGTACGTATGTATGTATGTATGTAAGTTCGGGTGGAATCTTGCAAGTTAAATTTGACCAGCTTCCCGGTTTCTGATTGAGCTGAAATTTTGCACGCATATGTATATTGCGTGACAATGCAATAATATGGTACCATGGAGCTTATCTGATGATGGAGTCGAAAGGTGGCCATAGGAATTCTTGTACTAAACAAGATAGACCCGTCGTGTTTGGGCTCGTTTTACTTGTATTAGCTAGCACTCTGCTACTAGATGATATCCAGGACCTCAAATGCTTGTATTTAAAAACCTTATTTTTTATTACAAGTTTTTATTTAACTTGCAATGGATGTACCTACGTATGTAAGTTCGGGTGCAATCTTGCAAATTAAATTTGACCAACTTCCCGGTTTCCGATTGAGCTGAAATTTTGCACGCATATGTATATCGCGTGACAATGCAATAATATGGTACCATGGAGCTGATCTGATGGTGGCCATAGGAACTCCTGTACTAAACAAGATAGACCCGTCGTGTTTGGGCTCGTTTCACTTGTCTTGGCTAGCACTCTGCTGCTACATGATATCCAGGATCTCAAAAGCTTGTATTTAAAAACTGCACTGAGAAAATATTTCGCCTTACCAATATATACGACTGCTAAAGGTATACTACAGCTAACGTTGTGAATTCTCTATCAATCTGGTTCGCCCTCAATAGTAACACTTAAAGCTAAACTCGCTCCATAAAACTGATACGACAATAACCATTACGGTTTGATCTGCAGTTATCCATTTTATTGCCGGAACGCGGTCTGTTGTACAAAGCAATCGGAAGAAGGGGGTATAGATACACCGCTTTTTATTGTACACATTTAAAATTTAAACAGGTCGTCTTTCTCTGGGGTAGCGAATGTACTATTAACCACAAAGGCATGAAGTGTATATAGAATAATTTATTTCAAACGATGCTGGGATGAACCTATTTGTAGAGGATTAAATACAGAACTTTTAAATTCCGCTAACTCTACAGGACGTGCCCGCATCCTTGCCGTTTCCCGCAAAGAGTCTGGTTTCTGGCTCCAAGCTGTCCCCTCCCCAAACATAGGTACACTACTGGATAATACTTCCTTTTTCTTTGGCTACAAATCTGCGCTTGGGTTCTCGCATATGTGCACCACACACATGCGTCTGTGGAACAGAGATAATCGGCCCGGGATACCACGGTCTTTCTTGCCGCCACGCTGCCTTGAATGATGTCTTACGGAGGGCGCTTGCCACCGCTAACGTGCCGGCTTTATTGGAGCCGAACGGTATTGCACGTGACGATGGTAGGCGTCTATGAATGACTCTAATTCCCTGGCAGCGTGGCAAGCGTTTCGTGTGGGATGTGACTTGCGTAGACACGTTGGCCGCATCCCATTTAACAAACACATCTAGATCAGCCGGTTCAGCGGCGGAAACAGCCGAATCACTCAAGCTGCGCAAATATGCAACCCTCTGTGAGAGTTATATGTTTGTGCCATTTGCTGTCGAGACGGTTGGACCGTGGGGTCCTGAGGCCGTGAGCCTCTTCCAAAATTTATCGAAACTGGTGCTTACCTCGGCCAACGGATCAGTATGGCGATCCAGCGAGGAAACGTAGCCAGCCTTCTGGGCACCTTACCCATAGAAGACGGTGATCTGGGCTCAGTATTCTACTTATAGTCTTGAGGGACTATGAGTAGAATACAATACAAATAAGTTTTCTTGCATTGTATTCGATTATATGTAATTTAATATAGCTTTGTACAAATTATGTATATATGTAGTGCTTAGTCTTGCTTCATAAGACAATTGAAGAGGTTCAGAAATAAGTTATGAACAAAATTATGAGTCTAACACCGCTGTGAAAGCAATTTTAGGAGAAGCGACGCAACAAAATGCCTTGCCACATATCATATTGTTACGTGCGAGCGGGGGTACGCACTTGGGATTGGAAGGAAACACCAGTTCTTTTATGTAACGCTTTTATTGACTTACACAGCCGCACGTAATACTTCGCTACAGGGTTGCCCCAATACGCACGACTAATGATGCACTGTCCCGACGATAAGGTGCCTCACTCACAATACCGTCGCCGATATTGCGTAGACCACCTCCTGCTACTGCCGCGCTCACCTTCGATACTACCGCGTGTAGCTCGGTTTTGGTTCGTCTCTCGACCTACGCTACACTCCTCTTTCACTTAACTTGTCACTAAATTTACCACTTAACTCGTCACTGTCTTCTATTAAACTTCTCTTCCAACTGTTCCATATCGCACTTGTCGCTTCGCTGTCTTAAACTTAACTCGACTCTAGACTGCCCGGTAAGCGCACCTTACGCTGCTTATATACCCGGAAGAATCTTCTGGAACCCATAATTTCGATCTTCTTTTCGTTATTCTTTTATTTGCTATCCATCCCTTTCTATACATCTATCTATCTCTGTCTTTTCCTTCCCGAACCTTCTAACCTAGATCTTTCGTTAATCATCTATCTCTTTCTAACGTCTATCTTTTTTTTTATTGCAGGAGTTCAGCAGACAGGGAGACGGCCCACTTGATGGAAAGCGGTTACCTTCGCCTATGGACATTTGCAACAGCAAAGTTGTTACAAATGCGCTGCTGCTCTCTTAAGGGAGACTGGAACCTGGTCACTAATGCCGGAACACAACTCAAGGTTGTTATAGCGGCATACTCTAGACCAGGGGTGGTAGCCATCCAGTCGGGCAAATGCCCTACCACCTGGCTGTGGGTTGTTAAGTCGCCTCTTACGACAGGCCGCCCGGCCGGAGGAAATTGTATTCTTTCTCCGTTCCTGCACAGATAAAAATTGTATATACTTTACATAAGTATATACAATAATAGTAAGTAACAACAATACTTTTACAATTTGGACCACCTGCATACCTGTAGACAAAGCACATTTATTACCCGCCGGCGTTTGAGGTAATAACATTGAAACTATTTATGACTATTTTCTTTTGTTTACTGTGTTTAAAATTTGTAATTAGAAAAACAGACCATTGTGTATTGTAATCCTTTATGGTAGTCATTAGCCAGGTATGTCGAACTGATTCTTAGAAATTCGTTCGGGCAGACATATTGTATCGGTGCAGTATAAAGCAATAGCCCAATGGAGAGATAGGCAGTCGACCGAGAACCACTATCAAGGCGAGACTTGTGTACATTGGTGATCTATTTAGTGACGGACTTTGCGCGTGCTATTGAATCGTGCATTACGTTTGGACTAGTTGTGTACAGTTATATTTGTACCTTTGTTATACGTGCTTGTACAGTTCTAATAAATTCTATAGAAATTCCAACGGCATTTTGATTCGAGTCCTGCAGCTCGTAACAATACAATAATAGTAAATAGTCATCGGCAAACCTTCTGCGCGCTGCTTATTACTATTGTCCTCATGTTATTTGGTACCTGCATCACTGCAAGTAAAGATTCATACATTCATAAGAATTACATTTTTGTCAAAATGGCTACAGAAGCTTGATAAAAGTCTTAATAAATTGACCAGATATTTAAGAAATTTTCCTCATAATATCACTGCTTTGTGCAAGTTACGAAAGTAGTCCATTAGTCGACTAAGATATGCATACCATCAAGTTCTGGTGCCATCAACAACTTATACTCGACTGCAGAGATGGAGGAAAATTCCTGGGACAACAATGGCTCTAGTTTTTATTAAGATATTCGTTGAAATCTCTCTGATGGGAGAGATTTAAGGATAAGTTTTTAAATTTAGCTCATTGCAAGTAAGTTGTTAATTCAATGCAATAGAAGACAAATCATTCAAGACGTTTGAAATTGATGTATTAAGCTTTACAGTAAATCTCTGTCTGTCCCGTTGTCTTACTTTTGTTTTAAACTGTGTCTATATTATGGTTGGAATTTAATAATAATGTGTATTATGAAACGACTTATCAACTCGTCATCAGAGAAATCATAATCAAAGTGCTGGTGTCTACATCGGTCAAAGGATCAATATGGCTATTACAGCGAGGGAACGTAGCCAGTCTTCTGGGCACCTTTTTATCCGTGCAGGAACGGAGAAAGAATACAATTTCCCGCGGCCGGGCGGCCTGTCAGCCAGTAGGGCATTTGCTCGACTGGATGGCGATCACCTCTGGTCTAGAGTATGCCTCCATAACAACCTTGTGTTGTGTTTCGGCATTAGTGACCAGGTTCCAGTCTCCTTTAAGAGAGCAGCAGCGAACTTGTAGTACCTTTGGTGTTGCAAATGTCCATAGGCGATGGTAACCGCTTTCCATCAAGTGGGCCGTCTACCTGTCTGCTAAGCTCCTGCAATAAAAAAAAACCTAAACCATAGAATATTTTTCATAACACGTAAGGAGTCTATGGAAAAGTATGTCATACTGCGACGGTAATAATATCTTTTCTTTGTTACAACTCCATTAATTCTTTGAAAAGTAATTGTAATACAACTTCTACATGTATTGAAAAAAGAGTCTGATATAATACATAAATAATTATGATGAAAAAATATTTTTTAGCTAGACGTGTTGCTGGGGAGTTTCTTGCAGCTTCTTCTCCTCTGAACAGCGATAACACATTGCGAAGCGATGTACATAGAATAGGAAGTAGATTTAAATTTTGAATTACATGTATTATGACCTTCTACACACTACAAAAATACGTTTGATTTTGTTGATCAAACGTATTTTTGTTTTTCCCATTATTCATTCAAAACTTGTTGGTGGACCCTAAAAACATGTTTCCTAGCCCAAATAACAGCTCTAGTGTCTATATATAAGGCGTATGTATACCGCTAAACTTAGTTTCCGTTAATCTGATGCCACTCTGTGCAAAAGTTTAGCCTGACCTTCAAAAAGTGTTCTCCAGTGGCACTTATTTTAAAAATCGAAATGTGTGCTGGGAAACATAACATAACTTGAAGTTTTAGGGGAGGTTTTTAAATTGGACAAGTACATTAACAATTTGCCCGTAAAACTTCAAGTCATGTATAGTATGTTGGTTCAATTTATGATGGACTGTATAAGAGAGATATGTCTCTAGAGATATTGTCTTGGTCTTATTGAGTATGCATTGTTTGCTACAACTCCATTAATTCTTCAAAAAGTGATTCTATAACATACTTCTGTACAAAACTTATTAAAAAAAGAATTTGAGATATAAATAGAATATGAAATATAAAGAAAAACAATATTTAGCTAGACGTGTTGCTGGAGAGTTTCTTGCAGCTTTTTCTCCTTTGAACAGCGATAACACATTGCGAAGCGGTGTACATAAAATAGGAAGTAAAAAAATAAATTTTAACTTACATGTACCTTCAAAAAGTGTTCTCCAGTGGAACTTATTTTGAATAAAAACTTTTGAATTTGAATATGACCTAGATCCTTGCGCTGGAAAAGTAGAAGCTCCACCAGTCTTGAGATCAGCTCTCTCCTGGCTCGGTTCAGATTACACACAGGAACAGCACACGGCACTTAATTCCAAATTAGAGCTAACACTTTTAACAAAGTCCAAGTATAGTAAAAGTTCTTGGCACGGCCAGTAATGATAATGAGTTGGAGTTCAAAATAGTTGATAAGAAAAGATGAGCGCACGGCGCAATGTGTTCTTTATCAAACGTTGACTCGGACACTAATTCAAATGGCTGCCTATACCCTGCTTCGTTAGTCGTCGCCTCACCCAGAAAATAAGGTAGACAGCAAAATTGATGGAGCGATGTTTTACCTACTTTATATTAAGCAAGGATGGAACAGCAGACGTTTATCGCCTTTACGAAAATCATTTTAAATCACTTCTTCTTAAAAATACTTCTCAGTTTGTTGTTTCCATCTGCATTGGTTATTCATGAGCTATTTTGGAGATGTTTATGGATCTCGAAGTCGCCGGTTTTCCTCGTATTCTGTTGTTACGTAATAAATTGTATTGACGCTGACAGTAAGGTTTCGTCATGTTGTTAAGTTTCTAATTAAATTGGTATGCCTTTTGTTTCCCTTATTTACAATCTGATTGGTTGATTACGTTTTCGGAAAGATTTTACTGTTAGAGACCCGTAGCTATTTTGAAAAAGAAGTCTCATGAAATAAATACATTTCAACTGTTTCATCTACATGTTTAAGATTTACTCTAAGTAAACGAGACATAGCTGAGCTGTTCTAAGAAACCCCATGAAGTTTTTTAAATACTTCAAGGAGGAGTTTTTAAAAAGGGTGTTATAAAGGTTCTTCGAGGCCAGCAGCGCGTTAGTGTCACCACTAGTATTAGAAACGTCCATAGGCAACGGTAACCGCTGTTCATCAGTTGGGTCCACTGCCTGTCTGCTGTATTCCAGCTATAGAAAAACAGTCTGGCGAAAATGTACGGTCATGACGTTTTGATGTAAATATTTATTTGTTTCTTTATAAATTCTTTTATTTAATATAATTAGATTAAATAAAAAAATTATAAATAAATCTTTTCTAATTTTTAATTTAATCCAACCTAAGCCGTTTTATCCGTGCAGGAACGGAGAAAGGATACAATTTCCTGAGGCCTGGCGGCCTGTCGTAAGAGGCGACTAAACAACCCACAGCCAGATGGTAGGGTATTTGCTCGACTGGATGGCGACCACCCCTGGTCTAGAGTATGCCGCCATAACAACCTTGTGTTGTGTTCCGGCATTGGTGACCAGGTTCCAGTCTCCTTTAAGAGAGCAGCAGCGCATTTGTAGCACCTTTGGTGTTGCAAATGTCTATAGGCGATGGTAACCGCTTTCCATCAAGTGGGCCGTCTGCCTGTCTGCTGAACTCCTGCAATAAAATTTTTTATAAAAAAGCCTTTTTATACATATCTGATAATTGATATTCTTACATTTATTTAAATTAAAATACATATTAAATTACATATAATCGAATACAATGCAAGAAAACTTATTTGTATTGTATTCTACTCATAGTCCTTCAAGACTATAAGTAGAATACTGAGCCCAGATCACCGTCTTCTATGGGTAGGGTGCCCAGAAGGCTGGCTACGTTTCCTCGCTGGATCGCCATACTGATCCGTTGGCCGAGGTAAGCACCAGCCCTCTGATCACCCGAAGAGCCAATGAGTCGTTTAGATAAATTTTGGTAGAGGCTCATGGCCTCAGGACCACACGGTCCAAGCGTCATTGATATTTTTATTAAGATATTATCATAATGTTACTACTACTTGATGATTTATTACAAATGTAGGCATAAAAATATTGTAATCATTTATAAAACATCGACATCTTCATTAGATGTCACCATATTTCATAACAGAACGCTGCAGGAATTTAATTAATGTATCATTAAGATTGTGCTTAATAATTTTCCGTGTGTGTGGCTTAAATTACCACATCATAATACACTGCTACGACTGGTGTATTCTGAGAACATCTTGGAAGAACACGTGTTTTATTACCTTTGGTGTTTATCTTAGTTGTAATTATTTTTTAAATGTTTGTCTTAATTGTTCATTATTGTTTGCGGAATTTTTTTAAGTACTGAAATATTGGAGTTTACCCTGCGGCTGCGCCGCGGGTCAAACTCAAGTGCGTAAAGAGCAAACGATAGTACAGGTTACATTAGATCTACTAATACGTGTACTAGCAGAAGGTGATGTCAGGAGCCTTAAGAACAGACGAGCTTGCATGAAAAGAGTTATGAATGTCAAAGAGGCAAGTGAGGTGTGTAAGAATAAGCCTAAATGGCACTCTGTTGTTCGTGCCTACCCCGCAAGGGAACTGGCTTGAAGTTATGTATGTATGTACATTAGATCTGCCTTTCACTAATTTTAAAACTAAATTAAAAAGCATCTTGCTAAAAAGGGGATACTATACTATTGAAGAATACTTAAATGACAAAAATTCATTTACATAGCAGCTCGCTCCAACCTCTTATACTAAATTAACTTTTTTTTTATCTTGCCATGCTTGTAAGTTTTAGCACGTCATGTCATTATTATAACTATAATATTATTTTTCTTTCCTTTTATTGTCTTGGTCTTATTGAGTATGCATTGTTTGCTACAACTCCATTAATTCTTCAAAAAGTAATTCTGTAACATACTTCTGTACAAAACTCATAAAAAAAAGAATTTGAGATATAAATAGAATATGAAATATAAAGAGGCACAATATTTAGCTAGACGTGTTGCTGGGGAGTTTCTTGCCGCTTCTTCTCCTTTACAGCATCAACACGTTGCGAAGCGGTGTACATAGAATAGGAAGTAAAAATTAAATTTTAACTTACATGTATGACCTTCAAAAAGTGTTCTCCAGTGGAACTTATTTTGAATAAAAACTTTTGAATTTGAAAAAAAATTTGAATTTGAATTGTAATAATATTAAACTTTTATCTTGTGCTATTTTCCCTGGAAGCTTCACTTCATTTTATATCGCAAACAATCCCATCTCCCAAGATGAAACGTATCTATGCCAATTTGCGGTATTAAAACTACATAAAATCACCCCAAAATGTTCAGTGACCAAAATGACCTACATAACTTCACGCCAGTTCCCTTGCGGGGTAGGCACGAACAACAGAGCGCCATTTAGGCTTATTCTTACACACCTCACTTGCTTCTTTGACATTCATAACTCTTGTCATGCACGCTCGTCTGTTCTTAAGGCTCCTGACAGCATTAAAAAATACATACAACCCTAAATCTTCACCTTTCTACGATCAACCCCCATTTTATTATTTGTTAACTTTAATTTTTTGGCAAGATTTTTAATCTTATTTTGTCATGACTTAAAATAAAAAAAATTATATTACTCTTAATTTTCCACCTCTCTACTATCAACCCCTATTTTTCCATAGCGATTTTTTTATTTATTTTAACTATCAATCGATCAGTTATCCCCGCTAGATGTCTTCCGTTGTCACCTCTCACCCAGCAAACATCACGGAGTAGGGATGAGTGGGTTCCCGGTTGGTTTAGATTCACAATTGGAACCGGTAGGTGGCGCTGAGATCGGGTTCTAGAATTTTATTTTTTTAAAGGTAGGACAACGTCTGCCGGAGCCGCTAGTAATATTATAGTATATTTCTCTACAAAAAAAATCAATAAATCTATAAAATCACTGAATTTTGTAACTATAAGTAATATCGTAAAACATACAAACAACATATTTTGAGGTAGTAATTAGGCTATAATGCGATACATCAATAATGGTTTATGCTTCCACCATTATGTTAATGAAGGATATTACGAGTTTTTATGGTATTAATAACTTATTACATACATTTCCAATTGGAAACTAAGCGATGTTAGTTTAACAAGTTAATAACTTTATAATATAATTAAAATAACTGTTTTAGTTGTTTATTCAAAAAATAGAATTTCTAGTGTTTTGAAAATATTATTTTTTGATGGTAGATGACCTTTTTACATTATTAGTAAAATATTGTGTTGTATTTTGACAATATTGATTAATCGTGTGCCGTTTGCTGTCAAGACGTTTGGACCGTGGGGTCCTGAGGCCATGAGCCTCTACCAAAATTTATCGAAACGACTCATTGACCCTTCGGGTGATCAGAGGGCTGGGTGCTTACCTCGGCCAAGGGATCGGTATGGCGATCCAGCGAGGAAACGTAGCCAGCCTTCTGGACACCTTACCCATAAAAGACGGTGATCTAGGCTCAGTATTCTACTTATAGTCTTGAGAGACTATGAGTAGAATACAATACAAATAAGTTAAGTTTTATTGCATTGTATTCGATTATATGTAATTTAATATAGCTTTATGTAACACTGCTTAATCGTTAAAAAGAATTAAAAAGTATTATTCATAATTGCATTAAGCATGCAAATATACTAGGCTTTATGAATAAGGTTTATTATTATCTATTTTTATACTATAGAGTCTGTTGCTCAGCTGGCTGGCAAAAAGCTAGGGGTTCTATCAAAGGTGAGGCAGTACTTCACACCACTTCAATTGCTGAATCTCTATCAAGCATAAGTGCGGTCTTGCATGGAGTACTGCTCTCATCTTTGGGATGGCTCAGCTAAATACCAGTTAGAAACACTCGATTCAATAGAGAAAAGAGCTAGGAAACTAATAGGCAATAACCAACTATTCGACGAGAGGCTTCAGAGCCTAAGTCATCGACGTAAGGTCGCCAGTTTGTCGGTATTCTATAGGATACACTTCGGGGAGTGTGCCACGGGATTACATGAATTGGTTCCTCCCTCACCATTCTACCACCGGACAAGCAGACGTACGCACTCACGCCACCGATATATGGTGGAAATACCAAGGAAGCGGACGAAACGCTATGCTTCCTCTTTCATCATACGCACCGCTGAAGAGTGGAACTCTTTACCGTCGTCTGTTTTTCCTGAAGAATACAATCTAGGTGTCTTTAAGTCTCGCGTGAACAGGTATCTTCTAGGTAAGCGTGCTCCACCTTAGACTGCATTTCCGCCTGATGTCAGGTGCAGTGTCAGTCAAACGCGAACCTATTCAATATATAAAAAAAAAAAATACTAGACATTCAAAAACTAGGTAAAAAAATCAAAATCCCTCAAATCTCCTTATTTGATAGTACTAGTTTTTATAGATCTACTTACCCAGCTTCTCTTATACCCCAATAACTGTCTAACCGAGACTTCTGTCAAGAAATTTCAAAGCGCCTATAAATAAACCTCTTGAAAATCATTCAAACTCTTTGTCAGTTTTTCACAAACGCCCATTCTGGCCAACAAAAACCCATCTAACAAACCTATCTGTGCGGTCGACTTGCCTATCGTATTGCACTAAATCATACATACCGTATCTTGAGGGGGCTGCTATATTCTTCCATCCCTTAAGCGTTCGTGTAATAAAAACTCAATGGGATAGCCTCGCGTATGATTAATGCTTCCACGGACGTTAGTCTGGGGAACTATTAATCGTTCTCTAAGAAAATCGCCTTCGGTTGTTGCAAGGGATGTGGGAATTACATCGGCTTTTTATTTTCCTCGAGATTTCTTGCAGGCGTGTGTCGGTGAATCGATCATGTTTCATCTCGGTTTTGTGGCTGATTGATCGCTTTCACGATCTCTTGAGTATTGTCATTGTTAACTTCTTTTTAGATACTGTTATAAGCTTAGCCAGATATAATTTTATTACTGACAAAAATAAATACTACATGTCTACTTATATATTCAAGATTATCATCATTATACATACATACATACATTACTATACGCCAGTTCCCTTGCGGGGTAGGCACGAACAACACAGCGCCATTCACGCTTATTCTTACACACCTCACTTGCTTCTTTGACATTCATAACTCTTGTCATGCAAGCTCGTCTGTTCTTAAGGCTCCTAACATCACCTTCTGCTGGTATACGATCAACTTGATCATGGAAGGTGTGTCGTGGCCTTCCACGACTTCTGCATCCATCCACTTTTGCATTGTATATTTGTTTAGTCATTCTTTCATCATGCATTCTTTCCACATGCCCGAACCAAAGGAGCATTCCTTTCCTTACCTTCACCCCGACACTCTCTTTCAGACCAACTCTCTTTCTTACTTCGGTATTACGAACGCGGTCCGCGAGCGTCACTCCGCAGATTTTGCGCAGTGCTCGCATCTCGACCGCGTTTACTCTACTTTCATGCTCTCTCTTCCATACCCAACTCTCGCATCCATACGTGAGCGTAGGTACCAGCACGGCTTTGTGTATGGCGAGCTGGGCCTTCTGGCTGAGGTTCTTAGCGCCTAGAAGTTTACCTAACGCTCCATTCACACTATTCCCCAAATTCACTCACTCACATCATCATTATCCTAGCCTTAAATCCTGATTGCATTCGGAGCGTCTGCTTCAAAGCCCGGAGTACGCTTTCCTTCTTTTTCTTCTCTACTTCTTATTGTGAGTATTATCGTGGTACGCATATCATCCTTTACGACGTCAAGCCAGCATTTCTTGGGCCTATCTCTTCGACCGGGACCTGGCGGGGGCGACATGGCTAAACATTAGTGCCTCACGTAACTAGCCGATTTTTGTAAAATGTAGCCGTACTTATAGATTCAAAATGTTATATGATAAACACCTACCCCGATGGCACCCATGACCAGAAAGAAGGCTGGTTTTTGCTTAGCACAGCAAATGAGCATTGCTGTCTAGCGTGGCAATGCATCTAGCCTTCTGGGCACGCCTCTATGGCAGCGATGTGGTACATAGTCTTTAATTAGCTTATGGTCTTATTCATTGCTCTTTTTAAGTTATTTTACTTCATATTACTATTCATTATATATGTTACATAATATCTATCTACATATATTGGATTTAATAATGCGAAAATGCAAACTCAAGCATACATTGAAAGTTTTTTTTTTATTGCATGAGTTCAGCAGACAGGCAGACGGCCCACTTGATGAAAAGCGGTTACTATCGCCTATGGATATTTGTCACATCAAAGGTGCTACAAATGCGCTGCTGCTCTCTTAAGGGAGACTGTAACCTGGTCACTAATGCCGGAACACAACTCAAGGTTGTTATGGCAACATATTTAATTAAGACCAGGGGTGGTAGCCATCCAGTCGGGCAAATACCCTACCACCTGAAAGTTCTTTCAATTTCGTAAATTTCATGAAATAAGAACTAATCAGGACTTTTCAAGGTTGACAACCCGTTAGCAGCGCCCCTGGTGTTGCAAACGTCCAAAGGCGGTGGTAACCACTTTCCATCAGTTGGGCCGTTTCCCTGTTTGCCAGCTTTTGTCAATAAAAAAGGATTTCAATTTATAACTGATTAAAGATTTAAAAATATGTTTTAAGTAATAAGACTGATTGAAAATCTTAATTAAGATTTTCTATGAAAGCAAGAATAGACTGTTAGAATCAATTGTGATTGCAGAGTATGTTACGAGTACGATTGTACATACATACATACATTACTATACGCCAGTTCCCTTGCGGGGTAGGCACGAACAACACAGCGCCATTCACGCTTATTCTTACACACCTCACTTGCTTCTTTGACATTCATAGCACTTATCATGCACGCTCGTCTGTTCTTAAGGCTCCTGACATCACCTTCTGCTAGTACACGATCAATTTGATCGTGGAAAGTGTGTGGTAGCCTTCCACGACTTCTGCATCCATCCATTTTTGCTTGTATATCTGTTTAGTCATTCTTTCATCATGCATTGTAACATTTCTTAGCAAACTTCTTCGATGCTCATATATATATTTATATGTACTTAATAAAACTACGTTTTAACGGTTTTAAGCGCGGTATTTTTATTTGATTTTGGTTTTTTCGACGTTTCGGCCACTTTTCAGTGGCCGTGATCACGGAAGACAAAGATGTCAAATGTCAACGAGTATTGTTAAAGTTTTATTTAGCCTACCTCCAACTTGTTCATTTTAATTATTTAGTTTTAATATTATTTACTCTATGGGAGCCTAATCTAATTTATTACCGCTTAGCAACATGTTATGGCTTGAAGAGAAGAAGCGGCGCAAGAAACTCTTCAGCAAACATGCCTAGCTCTACTAATTTTATATAATATTAAAATGGGTGGAAGGAAAAATAAAAGTAATTATCAGTCAAGTTGGTTTGTGTTAGTTTTATTACGCATATAAGTCGCGAAAACTTAAGTAAATATTATATATACCTTCTAAAACTGTTCTCCAGTGGAAATTAGTTACAATAAAACCTTTTTGAATTTGAATAACCCTTAGTGGGGCTTAACACAAATTGGTTGGAATGCCTTATGCGTCATGTATTTAGACAAGTACGTTCACGTAGATATGGCTCAACAAAACCACATCACATTAAACATATTAGCTTAAACTATGCGAGTATCGCATATATCAAGGCCGCCACTCGCCGCAAATCCCTTAGATCCGAATTAATATTATGGCTTATTCGAGATGCTGGAGGCCGACATGTAACGTCTTGGAAACATTTCACTTAGTTATCCACAAGGATAGTCCCTTATGTATGTATTTATACATACATAATATAGATAGGTATACACATAGACAGTACAAAAGCTTTGGACAATGTACATAGGTATACATTTGAAAAGCATTTAATTCATTAGAATCGGTTTCCGGGTACATGATCCTTTGTGAAATTAATTTCAATTAGGAACAATGAATAGGTTTAGAAGTACGTCTTTCATTTTATAATGATTGTTACTGATTGAAATTGACTTAAGCGCCAGATGCACGATCTATGTATCTACGAGTATAATACAATCGATACAGCCGTTCTAGGTCAGGCCAGCTTACTGGAATGCAGATGTCATGAGTTAAATTCGTGATATGGTAAATATTGTAAACAAACTTTCCATTTTTTTTGCTATAGCCGAGGAGTGGTATAGGCCCCAGAATCATCCCTTGTATAACACCCATTACATAAGTGTAACTTACATAGCTCGGCGGGTATACAATAGGAGTTTGTCTTATTATTTTCATATATAGAATTCTAATATTAGTGTGTATGTCAGTAAATTCCTAAACGGTTGGATCGATGTTGATGAAATGTTTTGTGAGTGTTCAAAGTGTTCCGGGTAGTTTAGATTTCCAATTGGAACCGCGCGATAGCGCTGCAACCTGGTTCGAAATGTTTTTTTTTTTGGGCAAGACAACGTCTGCCGCTAGTTATATTATTATATGTATTATTTTTAAAAGCTTACACAAGGTTCTTGCATCAATGATTGTATTTAACTTAGTATAAAACTAGCATCACAAATTACATTGACATCCATAACAACACACTATCAATCTTCGGTCTAAAAAAAAAGCTATAAATTACAATTGCTAAACAGACATGTATTTGTTCACTTTTTCAATCCCTTACACATGTCATTCATAATTCAAGCAATCAAAATGTCCAATTACGTATTCGTGTGGCGTGCGATGTTATTTTAAGTCAAACACAATTTCTATTGTATTCCAATCACAATCGGCCGTGACAACCGGCAGATCAGCGATAACGATCGACTCTGATCGCTGTTGTAGCTGTTAAGAGATTAGATGCGGGTGTCAGCATGTGTCCATACGCTAGTGTTGTGCCGAGTTCTACGTGCGGATATCCAAATTTAAAATACACGCTAGTGTGATAAATCATTTGCGAGATAGAGAATACTGTAGTGGTTACATCATTCGCGTCGCTTAATCGGAATTTGGTAGTGGGGTAGCCGTGCCGTACTTTCCTTTTTCACTTGACTTCTATACGAGTGCGATGTTTATTAGGCTTATTGTACGAATGAATTGTTACCTTGTCAATTATATTGTCATTTATTATTCGAATCTTCGTTTATTTTAAATAATTTCTGAGTTAGTTTATAGACCTAGTTTAAGGTCCAATCTGTCTTATGGTTGCATGGAATCTGGACCCTCTCAGTAAAGGTTAATTTTAAAGTATATTATTAAAATAAGTACTTATCAGCCCATACCCAGTAAAAGATCTCATGGAGGTGATAAACAAATCATATTCTACAGAAATTGTGTCATAGACCAAAAACTTCTCAACGCAATTTCTTCACACTAATTTTTATCGTTTTTTTTTTATTAACTTCTATCAATTTTAATTTTTTAATGAATTTGGCATTCTGTAGTTCAGAACTTAGAGAGAGGAGACACTCGTCACGACTATATAATAACTTGCCAACATCGATATAAGTTTTGAAGACTCCATATGCCTATATAGTATTCAAGTGGTATGATTTGAATTTCTTTGCATTTTTGAATGCTTTTTATCCCGGAAAATGATTAGTTTCTACTGGGATACGAATATAAAAATTATGCTAGCGAACATGCAGATAAAACTTTTTGTATCGGATAAAACCGTTTCACAAATCAGCCTTTTCCCATCTCTACAAAACTAGACACATAACTATCTACTACAGATCAAAGTTAGTACTGTTTCAACAATTTGTCTTTCTGCTGCACAATACACTTCAATTAAAATTGTATTTCTAATCAATTAACAAATACGAGAATATACGGGTGAGAGCTAAAACAATTTTGGTTGTCGAAAACATATTGATTTAAGAATATTTTGTGTAATTGTCACCTATTGTAATTCGGGCTACAAACATATTAACTTACAGTCTTATTCATATTGACTTACAGTAAGTTTGTAGGCTTCTTTAAGAACCTTAAAGAAGCCTACAGCAGAACTTACTAACTCAATATGAATAAGATCGTTATACTATATGGAAATTAAGAAAGTAGAATGTACATAGTCCGTGTACACGTATTGGACTGTGTTATCTTTAAAAAATATTTTTTTATTATTATCATAGTCGTGTGTATCCTTAGTCAGATCTTCAAAGTCGCTTTTATCTTCATGCTTTGTGATTTTGTCCTTTTTTCCTCTAACTTGTAAATTACATACAAATTCGGTGCTGGTACCTACGCTCACGAATGGAAGCGAGAGTTGGGTATGGAAGAGAGAGCATGAAAGTAGAGTAAACGCGGTTGAGATGCGAGCACTGCGCAAAATCTGCGGAGTGACGCTTGCGGACCGCGTTCGTAATACCGAAGTAAGAAAGAGAGTTGGTCTGAAAGAGAGTGTCGGGGTGAAGGTAAGGAAAGGAATGCTCCGGTGGTTCGGGCATGTGGAAAGAATGCATGATGAAAGAATGACTAAACAGATATACAATGCAAAAGTGGATGGATGCAGAAGTCGTGGAAGGCCACGACACACCTTCCATGATCAAATTGATCGTGTACTAGCGGAGGGTGATGTCAGGAGCCTTAAGAACAGACGAGTGTCAAAGAAGCAAGTGAGGTGTGTAAGAATGGGCCTAAATAGCCCTCTGTTGTTCGTGCCTACCCCGCAAGGGAACTGGCGTGAAGTTATGTATGTATGTATGTACAAATTCAGATAAAACATTGTGCCCCGTAGTCTATATTTTTTGAATTGTTCAAATTCAAATTGTTTAACTCTAAATAAGGTCCACTGGAGAACACTTTTTGAAGGTCATACATGTAAATCAAAATTTAAATCTACTTCCTATTCTATGTACATCGCTTCGCAATGTGTTATCGCTGTTCAAAAGAGAAGAAGCTGCAAGAAACTCGCCAGCAACACGTATAGCTAAAAAAGCTTTTTTTCAATACATATAGAAGTTGTATTACAATTACTTTTCAAAGAATTAATGGAGTTGTAACAAACAAAAAATGTTGTTACCGTCGTAGTAAGACATACTAAGAATTCATACTGCGACAACTCCTTACGTGTTATAAAAAATATTCTATGCGTTAGGTTTTTTTTATTGCAGGAGTTCAGCAGATAGGTAGACGGCCCACTTGATGGAAAGCGGTTACCATCGCCTATGGACATTTGCAACACCAAAGGTGCTACAAACGCGCTGCTGCTCTCTTAAAGGAGTCTGGAACCTGGTCACTAATGCCGGAACACAACACAAGGTTGTTATGGCGGCATACTCTAGACCAGAGTCTATCGCCATCCAGTCGAGCAAATGCCCTACTGGCTGACAGGCCGCCCGGCCACAGGAAATTGTATTCTTTCTCCGTTCCTGCACGGATAAAAAGGTGCCCAGAAGACTGGCGACGTTCCCTCGCTGTATAGCCATATTGATCCTTTGACCGATGTAGACACCAGCACTTTGATTATGATTTCTCCGATGACGAGTTGATGAGTCGTTTTATATTACACATTATTACTAAATTCCAACCATAATATAGACACAGTTTAAAACAAAACTAAGATATAACGGGACAGACGGATATGGCAATAACAATGATCGATTTACTACATACATACATACATACATAACTTCACGCCAGTTCCCTTGCGGGGTAGGCACGAACAACAGAGCGCCATTTAGGCCCATTCTTACACACCTCACTTGCTTCTTTGACATTCATAACTCTTGTCATGCACACTCGTCTGTTCTTAAGGCTGCTGACAGGCGATCGATCGCCGATCGATTTACTGTAAAGCTTTTTTTATCATAATTATTTATATATTATTTCAGGCTCTTTTTTTAAATCCATATAGAAGTTGAATTACAATTAATTCTGAATAAAGTTGTAACAAAAAAAAAATGCTATATCATATTGTTGATAGTTGATTGCAACACCTAATGACATAATCCGTCGGGCTCTTGTCACAGCCGGCGTACCTGCCGTCCTAGAACTGAACGGCTTGTGCCGCGACGATGGCAGGAGACCTGATGGTATGGGACGCGTCTTGCGTCGATACTGTGGCAGCGTCCCATCTTCCAGTTACTAGCATGTCTGCCGGTACAGCTGCTGCACAACAGGAGGCCCTAAAACGCCGCAAATACTCAGCCATCGGAAATGGCCACATATTTGCGGCTTTTGGGGTCGAGACCCTGGGACCATGGGGGCCTGAGGCGCACAAGCTTTATCGAGACATAGTCAAACGTCTGGTGGATGTCTCGCGTGACCAAAAGACTGGTTTATGTCTCGGACAACGCATCAGCATTGCCATTCAGAGAGGCAATGTGGCCAGTCTTTTGGTCACGTTTCCGACTGGTCTGGAAGTAGATTTTATACTTTAATTTTAGTTTTTGGAACGAAGTTCCTTATCGCGCGTTGTGAAAGGGGGCTAGACGGAAAAAATTCTTACGAAAAGTTGTCACGACACTTTTTGCTATAGTAAGCTATTGCAAGCCGTGCGGCGTGCGCGTGTTTCTCTGTCTGTCTCTCTCTCTCTCATAGAAAGCAAGCCAGTTATTTTCGTTTCGTCTTTCTATTTCGCATTGAACAGTGTGGTGTCGCGACGATTATTTTTGTTGAGTGTATACAGGTTTTTTGTACATAATAAATAATAAAAAAAATATTATTATAACTTAAAAAAATAAAATTTTATTACAATTCCTTCACTAATTAATCGAAAGGAACTTCGTTCCATCCGGGTGTCCCTTGACACCTCTCAAGTTTTATAAATAGTTTATTTTTAGTTTAATTTATTTCTAATATTTATAATTAGATACCTATATAATAGTATTTTTAAGATAGTTTAGTTTATAATTTTATTTTATTTTAATACTGGTATAATTGTTGATAGTTAATTTTTATTTTTTAAAATTATTAATATCTCTACGGACTCGAGTTCCGTACCCTTTTTTACTACTTAATTTCTATGAAAAATTTGAGACTCCATACACGCTTATTGTTTATTTTTGTTAGTGTATGTGACATTATATGTAGTAATTTTTATGTTTTGGTGTACCTTAAGAATAACTTATTATATTAATTTATTCTAATTTTAATACTAAACTTATACTAATGTAGAGTGTATCTGTTACATGCTGGTGTTGTGAGGAAGTGCATGTGCAGTGTTGGCCTTATATCTATACTTATATATAGTCCTAGTGCCATGTGTGTTGTTTGTTTCTTTTCTGTGCCTGGGTTATTAGTTTTTAGGCTCTTTGTGTGTCTTGGTTTGTTTGTGGAGTGTGCGTGTAATGCAATGCGATGGTAGTGCGCGTAGGTTTAAGTATGTGTATAAGTTTTATTGTTAGTTATGTGTTTGTGACTTTGTGTGGTGTTATAATTTATTGTTTAATTGTTGTTTAGATATAGATAGATACTTAAATTATAAATCCAAATTTAGTACATAGAACATTTGTCAATCACATACTTTGCTTCCTATGAGATAGGCAGAGACGATGAGAATCCACTTTGGACGAAGCTGACAAAACAACCTTCGCTTCATTTAGAACACATTTTGAAAACGCAACATTGTTTAAATACACCATTTCCTTCCATTCCCAATCAAGTACCACCCCATGTTTATATAAGACGTATCATTTCTGTTTGTCGTAATGTAGACGAGTTCCCGGTCTTCCCTGACGAGGGTGTTCGCATTGTCTTAAGGAGGGTAACGTTTATTGTGTTTGGATAATCGTTTAGAAATATCTACATTTAGGTAACGTCTTGTTCGACGGTGTCTCGACGTGGATGAGCTTGGAGGAATACCATTATTGTATGTATGGTAGAAATGTAATTAACTGCAATAGCTGTTTATCGAATTAAAAAATTGTGTGTGCAGTTCACCCGCAGTAGAAGTGAAACAAAGTGTGAGAAAGGGTGGGAGGGATTCTAAATTTCGCACATACATACATAACTTCACGCCAGTTCCGTTGCGGGGTAGGCACGAACAACAGAGCGCCATTTAGGCTTATTCTTACACACCTCACTTGCTTCTTAGACATTCATAACTCTTGTCATGCACGCTCGTCTGTTCTTAAGGCTCCTGACATCACCTTCTGCTAGTACACGATCCATCCACTTTTGGATTGTATATCTGTTTAGTCATTCTTTCATCATGCATTCTTTCCACATGCCCGAACGAACCACCGGAGCATTCCTTCCTCTAAATTTCGTGACGTCACATTTCATATATTATATCGTTAGAGTTTACCCCGCGGCTGTGCTACGGGTCAACCTCTAGTGCGTGCTTCTTGTTTAAAGAGGCTACAACACAGGTTACATTGTATTAAATTTTTATGTTACTGCTATTTGCCCCGGAAGAATCACTTCATTATATATCGCAAACTATCCCATCTCCCGGATGAAAAGTATCTATGCCCATTTTCTATCTATTAAAACTACATACATACACCAATCGACCAATTCGACCAATTTGACGAAATCGACCAAATCTACTAAATGGGCCAAATCGACCAAAAAACCTATCCTACTTTCTGGGATAACGTTTACATAAATCTATCCCAAAACTTATCCAATTATCCGGGATGAAAAGTATCCCTCGTCCACCCTTGGTATTAAAGTTACATACATAGCGATTTTAAGCCAAATCGGTCCAGTAGTTTTTCCGTAAAAGTATAACAAACAAACAGACAAATATATTTTTATTTCATAAACTGTCCCATTTTGCGAGAGAAAAATTTATCCTATGTTCATCCTCGGCATTGAAAATATATATATACCGAGTTTCAGCTAAATCGGTCCAGTAGTTTTTCCATGAAAACCGAACGGAAAGACAGATAGACAGACAGAGTTACTTTCACATTTATAATATTATTAAGGATAGGGATAATATATTTAATCTTTATAACACGAAACTTGAAGTATGAACGAAAAACTTCAAAACATTTCCAAATCTAACCGTATGAGCATAGTGTTTAAATATATTAAATATTCTATCTCATTCTCTCGCAGGTTTAGTCTTACAGATTTATGTGTTTATCTCTTTTTACTGTCCCTTTTTCAAATGACAACGATTCTAAAGTGTCATTTCAAAAATAAAAATTATAAACGAATTGCAAACTTGTGCCATGTTTGCTGGAAACCAGCGTGCCCAGAAGGCTGGCAGCTTTGTCAGGAATAAAGAACTGAATAATTTTTTCATAACATCAAAACACTATCAAGAGACTACACTGATTTCTACAACATTGCAATCTGGATACAACGGATACTACCTTAAATATTTCAAACTACCTTCTATTGAATTTATTTTCATCTGTTAATTATATTAACATAATAAATCTTTTTCTTGATCACCACAAACTCTTGACATCCAAAAAAGCCATTCTGAACTATCAACACGTTATTACAAGTCTGTACAAATCTTAAATAAATTTTAGATAGATTTTGAGATGTCCCTTGCAACAGCCGGTTATACATAAATCCGTCGATAAATGAATCTGAATAGGGCAACAGAAATGTTAGTAGCTTACATACATACATAACTTCACGCCAGTTCCCTTACGGGGTAGGCACGAACAACAGAGCGCCATTTAGGCTTATTCTTACACACCTCACTTGCTTCTTTGACATTCATAACTCTTGTCATCTTAAGGCTCCTGACATCACTTTCTGCTAGTACACGATCAATTTGATCATGGAAGGTGTGTCGTGGCCTTTCACGACTTCTGCATCCATCCACTTTTGTAGCTTACACTACTAACAATATATAAAACGTGTGGGAAACTCACTTGTTTATAGTACTAGACACTAGCACGTGTCACCGGAACTTCGTTATCGTTGTAATAACAACGACGTGTGTGCAAAACATGACTGCAATACCATTTTGGCTATACTTATATACGTCTACTCCACAGAAACCACGTCATTTAACGGGATAATTTTTTTTTATTTTTTATTGCAGGAGTTCAGCAGACAGGCAGACGGCCCATTTAATGGAAAGCGGTTACCATCGCCTATGGACATTTGCAACACCAAAGTTGCTACAAATGCGCTGCTGCTCTCTTAAGGGAAACTGGAACCTGGTCACTAATGCCGGAACACAACTCAAGGTTGTTATGGCGACATACTTTAGACCAGGGGTGGTAACCATCCAGTCGGGCAAATGCCCTACCACCTGGCAATCTATTCAGTAGTTTCCATGTCATGCTTTGACAAACAGACAGATGGACAGGCAGACAAGAGAGAGAGAGTGAGATATCATTTTATTGCACACCACAATATACAATTACAAAGACAGACCATATTCACAATATTTTCTAGGCAATACAATAGGCGGCCTGATCGCTCAAAGCGATCTCTTCCAGGCAACCTAAATGAAAGAAATTGAATCAGGCGATTTATATAGGTGATGTAGGAAAAAGGCAATAGATACATAAATACTCAAACTAATGTAAGAAATAAATATACAAATACATATATATTGTTACGAGTTGCAGGACTCGAATTAAAATGCCGTTAGAAATATTATAGAGTATTTTAGAACTATACAAACACGTACAACACAGGTACAAATACAACTGAACGCAACAAGTGCAAACGTAATGCAGAAGATCGTAATTCAATAACATGCGCAAAGTACGTCACTAAATAGATTACCGAATGCACACAAGTCTTGCTTCGCTCGTGGTTAGCGCTCAACTGCCTCGTCCCTCAAGCGAGGCGTTACTTTATACTGCACAGATGCAATGTCTGCCCGGCCGCGTGGACTGAATTTCCTAGAATCAGTTTGTACTTTAGATCCGACACACCTGGCTAATGACTGTCATAAAAGATTACAATACACAATGGGCTGTTTTCTAATCACAAATTTTAAACACAAAGTAAACAAAAGAAGTCCAAATGCCGAAAGGTAATAAAATGTGTTTCTACAGGTATGCAGGTGTCCCAAGCCTGCCAGGGCATGCGGAGACGGGAAGCCCAATTCCCCGTAGCCCTGGTATAAGGCGCAGGACGGAACACCCAGGGGTTTAAGTGGGTATCCCTAACTGGGGATAGCAATAGCGTGGTACCAGTTCTGACTGGGCACGTTAGTGCCACCCCCGATCTGGCGAATGCCACACACTCACACAGGTCGCGAACATCCCCCCAGGCTTCTGTGCCTGTCGCGGCTTAGTCTTCAAACGGATATCCCATGGCCAAAAAAAAAAAAAAGTATGCAGGTGTGAATTTGTCTTTATCGGCGTCTAGGTCGTAACAATACTATATATTTCTACAATTAATGAAAATCTTCAATGGAAATTGTACAAGCGTTATTTCAGACTCAGAGTAATTTGCAACAAAACAACATAATTTGTGTTCCGCTGAAATATGACTGCAGTAATCAAGTATCTAAATTATAGCTATCATCGTCCTGCATGATAAACTGCGGGTGTGACTAATAAACTAGTGGACGACATCTGGCAGGAAAACGTATCCAACTAGTACAGGGCCGGCTTTGAATTTTAGTAATTGCAGTCCTTATAAATCCACTCCTCAAGTCGGTCCTAATTTCTTCTTTATTTTTCTGTCTCTATTTGACATATCTTACTTAATAAATTCTAAAACAACATATAATAATATATAACACTTTCTGCCCGCGACTTCGTTCGCGTGGAATAGTTTAAAAACCCCCGAGTTTGAAACATTCTTCATTGGTGCTACGCTCCTATTGGACTTAGCGTGATGATATATAGCCTATAGCCTTCCTCGATAAATGGGCTATCTAAAACTGAAAGAATTTTTCAAATCAGACCAGTAGTTCCTGAGATTAGCGCGTTCAAGCAAACAAACTCTTCAGCTTTATATATTAGTATAAGATATATAAAAACAGGAGATAAACCTCCCACTGCAAGGCTTGGGCCTCCCACTATTTGAGGTACGGACAGTTTACCCGCAACGCTTGCAGGTTTCACACATCGGTTATCTCGATGTGCAGGTTCATCACGATGTTTTCCTCCACCGTTGTTAGCACATAATTGTAACAATACGAACATTATGTCAGAAACCCGTCTAAGTGGTGCATGTGTTCCGGTCAGGATTCGAACCCGCGCCCTTTGAGTTTGGGACACGTGCGCTAACTATTACGCTACTAAGACTTAAAAAAATAAAAAATTTAAATACCTTGTCATTATTTAAATATTTATAATTTAATAGCTGTACACGGCAGACGTTGTCCTGCCCTAGGAATAAAAATCTAGAACCCGATTGTAGCGACATTTACCGGGACCAATAGGTAATTTAAACCATTCTCGAATCCACTTTAATAAAAACAAAAAAATCATCAAAATAGGTCCCACCATTTAGGAAGACTAGTGGTGCCACCTACCGGTAGATCTATAATCTTGACCACCCCAGGACCCATTTGAACACACACGTAAAAATAATTTCACCTAAATATTGGAACCCGATTACAGCTACATTAATTATTTTATCAATAAAATAACTCCGACCGAAGCATCTATTTTAAACGATATTCAGTTTTTTACATCCTCTTTGACGATATTTGCAGCACGCATTCTGTCAATTCTATGTCAAACGTCATAAGGTTACATTAAAAAAGTTTATATTGTCCAAAGAGCTAAGATTAGATTAGAAATAATTTTATATAGTGGTTAAGTATTCTTAAATTTTATAATTTTTCGCGCAATTTTTTCTTTCATAATAACCTTCTCCTGACAATAACAAATACAACAAAAAAATAATTAGCGAAATCGGTCCAGCCGTTCACGCGTGATGGCGTGACCAAGGGAAATAGGGATTCATTTTTATATATATAGATTAAATATTTACGGTATTATTCATAAAGAGTTAGGAGTAAGTTTGAAGACTTCTTTATGAATAAGGCTATTAGTAAATACCTTGTCATTATTGTACTTTCGAAATTTCGTCATAAAAATTGAATAAATTACTGTCTAAAGAATAATTAATAAATATTGTTAAGACCGAATGCCGACAAAAGACAAAATCACACCTGCATCTGTAGAAACACATTTTATTACCTATTTCGGCATTTGGACTTCTTTTGATCGCTTTTTTTACAATAAAATCATTTTTTCTTACACTACTTTTTTTTATAGCAGGAGATCAGCAGACAGGCAGACGGCCCACTTGATGAAAAGCGGTTACCATCGCCTATGGACATTTGCAACACCAAGTGTGTTACAAATGCGCTGCTGCTCTCTTAAGGGAGACTGGAACCTGGTCAATAATGCCGGAACACAACTCAAGGTTGTTATGGCGACATACTTTAGACCAGGGGTGGTAGCCATCCAGTCGGGCAAATGCCCTACCACCGGGCTGTGGGTTGTTAAGTCGCCTCTTACGACAGCCCGCCCCAACGCAGGAAATTGTATTCTTTCTCCGTTCCTGCACGGATAAAAAAACTCTACTAACACTACTTTTAATTCCAATTTATTAAAATTTATTTTCTATTTTTTTTTAATTATTATTTTTTATTCTGATTTAAGGTGTTTGCTAAAACATATAAAAGCTGTCTCAAAATATGATATCGCTTCTAATAAGCTTCACAAACAGTTTTGAAAAGGCATATCTCTACGATAATTATGTTTATGACATTTCTTGTGCAAGGGTGTAAAATTACTTGTAATGCACTTACTAGGTTTTCAAATTTCACAGCTGTAATACATTCATGTTTTTTTCAAACACTTATCTTTGGACTTTTCCTATTTTGATTTACACAGACTCAAACGGAACACAAACCAACTTGACTGATAATTACTTTTATTCTTCCTTCCACCCATTTTAATATTATATAAAATTATTAGAGCTAGGCATGTTTGCTAAAGAGTTTCTTGCGCCGCTTCTTCTCTTCAAGCCATAACATGTTGCGAAGCGGTAGTAAATTAGATTAGGCTCCCATAGAGTAAATAATAACCATAAACAAAATTAAAATTAACAAGTTGGCGGTAGGCTAAATAAAATTTTAACAATACTCGTTGACACTTGACATCTTTGTCCTCCGTGATCACGGATCAACGTCGGAAAAACCAAAATCAAATAAAATTACCGCGCTTAAAACCGTTAAAACGTAGTTTTAAGAAAATATTACACAGACTCTTTAAAATAAGACATATATCCACTATGTTATTATAGCTCGGGCAGGAGTCACCGAGTCCGGCTCTGTAACTTATATCCTTACAATTGCGTAGGGATCCTGTGTTGTCAAGAACCCGAGAATAATGTTTCGGCAAACATTTGCTTAAAGTCCTTCCTACACCCTTTAATAATGCAGTTAAGACATCAAAATTATACTCGGGGGCGGCAATTTACTATGTGTAAATTGCTATTATGTGCACTTACTAAATTGGATCAATTTTCCGACTAGTCTGCCGGTAAATTTCAAATTCATAGTCATGGATATGAAACGATCAGAAGTCTAAAGTGACTTAAGATATTTGATTTGTTTTATCGGTGCAGGAACGGAGAAAGAATAGAATTTCCTGCGGCCGGGCGGCCTGTCGTAAGAGGCGACTTAACAACCCACAGCCAGGTGGTAGGATATTTGTCCGACTGGATGGCTACCACCCCTGGTCTAAAGTATGTCGCCATAACAACCTTGAGTTGTGTTCCGGCATTAGTGACCAGGTTCCAGTCTCCCTTAAGAGAGTAGCAGCGCATTTGTAGCACCTTTGGTGTTGCAATTGTCTATAGGCGATGGTAACCGCTTTCCATCAAGTGGGCTGTCTGCCTGTCTGCTGAACTCCTGCAATAAAAAAAAATCATAGTCATGGATATGAAACGATTAGAAATCTAAGGTGACTTAAGATATTTGATTTTTGATCTTTGCCTGATAAGTAGTAACAACGCTCTAGTAATTTTGCTATGTACCCTCATTACTGTGTAAGCTGTTCTGTGTGACTCAAAGCGAATAAGAGCTATCTTGAAATCCAAGTCAGTCAAAGATTGACCGCCGTCATATTTGGACCAAGGAAATAAGATACTGTTACGAGTGTGGGACTGGACATAGGTACAAATATAACTAGACACTACTAGTACAAACTGCACGATTCAATAACACGCGCAAAGTCCGTCACTATATCGCTTGTCGAATGTACGTCTTACTCGTATTGTAATCTTCGCTCGACTGCCCCTCTCCAGCTTGGGTCATTGCTATATAATGCACCGATTCATACCTGGCAAGCTTCGACGCAATACAATAACAACAACAAGGATTAGTTCGACATTAATGACGGCCATAAAACAAGTACAAAAAAATCGACCGCATGCACTGGGGTTTCCGAGAAACAGTAATTTGCACTCCTGGCTAGTTATTCCTGCGAACGGCCATCAAAGTCAAAAACAATTACAATAGGCTATTGTCTAATTGCAAATTTTAAATACGAAGTAAACAAAAGAACTCCGAATGCGGGAGGAGCAATAAACCAGGTACGCGTTTCTTTGTCAGTATGTAACAATACAATAACAAGATTTGAGAAAGGAATGTTAATATTTTCTTAAGTTTTCGCGTAGTATACATAATAAAACGTTTAAACGGTTTTAAGCGAACAGAAGAATTTTATATATGTAGATTATTCCCAGAATCCCTCGCGGGTGTCCTCGGGACAGCCTACTCATAATTTCATCACAGTCTCACAATTCCTACAGTTTGACCCGCGGCGTAACCTAACTCCTAATCGTTGGAATTAACTTTATTATTAATCGTACAGGCTTCAGAACACTTGATTCTGTGCCCGGGTACAAAATATATATACAAAGTTGAGCCTGTATCAGTGCACAGTCCGATTGCCCCGGACAAAGTGCAGGGGATGATACAGGCTATCCCGGACAGACCCTATTATTCCCTTATCTTGATACATTCACCACTCTGAATGAAATTCATACCCGGATTAAGGGATGTTTATTTTTTTCTCATGGAAAGATAAATACCATTACTTTAATGCTCGCTTTCGGCGCCAACGAGAGATTGGACTCAGACCGTGCCACTCAGAGTCAAATAATGGTCTGTTAAAGTTATATAGTGACACATATCATATATACATTAGCGTTGCCCAGTACGCTGCGTAAGTAGCAGCTGTGTCAATTACAAAAAAACTCATTAGTTTTTTAATCTATACTAATATTCTAAAGCTGAAGAGTTTGTTTGTTTAAACGCGCTAATCTCAGGAACCGCTGGTCCGATTTGAAAAATTCTTTCAGTGTTGAATAGTACATTTATCGAGGAAGGCTATAGGCTATATTATATTTTCAAAAATATTAGGGATCCTTACTAAAAGTCTAATAAATGTAACCTAAGGTGTAAAAAATATGACCCGAAAAAATCCTTACACGGCGTGCGCTGCGAAAACGATTGATTATAGAACAAAACAATGTACTACCACTTTGCAGAACATATAGTTGTCTAGAAAAAATATCGCGTAACCATATGTCTAACTAATGTAGTTAACTCACAATAAATGTTTTCTTTTATTTTTTTAAATAATTAAAATGCCGTCGCTTCAAAAACTCTTTATTTTGTACATTGGTATTAATCCTTTTCAAAATAAATCACTCCATATTCAAGACGAATTCAACCTTTCTAGAACTTTTTGAATTATTTAATTCGGACTTTTCATTCAAAAGTCATCGCGATATTTAAAATGTAAGTATTAGTGTTGTAGCCAAATATACTAATACATTGTTTGATTGAACGCGCTAATCTCAGGAACTACTGGTCTGATTTAAAACATTCTTTCAGTGTTGGATAGCCCATTTATCGACGAAGGCTTTAGGCTATATATCATCACGCTAAGACCAATAGGAGCGGAGCACTAATGAAGAATTTTTCAAAATCGGGGGGATTTTTTTAACTTACTTTTTTTTACTATTCCACGCGGACGAAGTCAATGAAAATGTATCCAAATGATGGTGAAAATCGCTTAAAAATTATACATACATACGTATGTAGGACGTTATGACAATATTTAACTTTATTAAATTAATAATGCATGTTGTCCTAATTTTACAATTCACTTCACAAACTCTACACCTACAGATTTATTATTACAATATCTTATACTAATATATAAAGCTGAAGAGTTTGTTTGTTTGCTTGAACGCACTACTCTCAGGAACTACTGGTCTGATTTGAAAAATTCTTTCAGTGTTAGATAGCCCATTTATCGGTGAAGGCTATATATCATCAAGCTAAGATCAATGGGAGCGGAACACCAATGAAGAATGTTTCAAAATCGGGAGGTATTTTTAACTAGGTTCTCCAACCGGACGAAATCGCGGTCAGAAGCTAGTAGATAGAATAATCATCATACACTAATATATATTAAAACGTCGTGGCAGCGTAATGGCTAGCACACGCGTCCCAAACTCAAAGGGCGCGGGTTCGAATCCTGGCCGGAACCCATGCACTACTTAGTCAGTTTTCTGACCTAATGTGCATATTGTTACAATTACCACGTGCTAATAACGCTGAAGGAAAACATCGTGATGTAACCTGCACATCGAGATAACCGATGTGTCAAACCTGCCGAGCCGCCGTGGACAAGCGTGGCGGGTATACTGTCCGTTCTCCTATAGTGGGAGTCCCGAGTCCAGCAGTGGGACATTTATGGCCTGTTATTACTACTAATACTTAGTTAAATTAAATGAAACATTCTTCAAAATCAAACGAAATACTTTTCTTTTATATGTTGTTTCTCAGTCAAGTTAACCTCGAAAGCGCCTACCGTTTCCTCGATAGCCCAATAAATAACGCAATACACAGAACTCTTCAAGCAACTATCCAAAGTTTTCCCTAGTCACGGAAATAACAGCGAAGCTTAATTGCTTCCAACCCTTACAGTAAACAACCCCAAGTTAGGAAGTTTAAAACACAACGCGTGTTAACCGGGTCGGCGGGACCCACGCACGCAACGCCCAGACCACTCCTACTTGACACTTCATTCTACCACTTGATAGTTGCTACAATTACTAGATTTGGAACCTGGATTCTGCATTAGTGTCGCCGCTCAAATCTCAATGAAATATATTTTTATTCCTGGAATACACGCTGATGCTCCATCTGGTATGAAGTGATTGAAAGAAAGAAAGAAAACATATTGTTACGAGTTTAGCGGGACTCGAATTAAAATGCCGTTAGAATTACTATAGAGTTTATTAGAACTATACAAACACGTACAACACAGGTACAAATATAACCGAACACAACAAGTCCAAACGTAATGCAGAAGGTCGTAATTCAATAAAACGCGCAAAGTCCGTAACTATTAGATTCCCGATTGTAGTACACACGTCTCGCTTTGATCGCGGTTCAATCAGGCCATCGTTTTATACTTCACAAATGCAAAATAAACCGCAACACCTGGCTAATGATGCTAATGAGCGAGTACAATAGGACAATAGGTTATTCTCCACAAATATAGAAACGTATGCCAATAAATAAGTGAACAAAAGAAGACGATCATAAAAGGATTACAATTAGTTCAAATGCCGACAGGTAATAAAATGTGCTTCCACAGATCTGTACGTGGAATTTGTCTTTGTCGGCGCCTAGGTTGTAACAATACTCTATTCTGGACAAAGATAAAGTAAATAGAAAGACAATAGAAACAGATCAATCCTAAATTGGGCCCAGTTTCAGCATAATGCTAGTCAACAACTGATTTCATTTTGCGAATATCGAATTGCCTCAGTGAGATTAAAACGCTAAAAATGCTATACTGTACCTATGTTAGAAGTCATTTAGAATGTGCATAGCATATATGGAACCCACGCCATCATAAATATATAGACCGCATCGAAAGTGTGTAAAAGCGTTTCATTCGACATTTATGCTACAGGACAAGAGCCAGTCTAGTGATTCATATTTTGATCTTTGCAAAATATGAGTACAAAGAGTCTGGTTTCTGGCTGCAAGCTATCCCCTCCCCAAACATAGGTACATTAATGGATAATACTTCCTTTTCTTTGACTATAAATCTGCGCTTGGGTTCTCGCATATGTGCACCACACACATGCGTCTGTGGAACAGAGATAATCGGCCCGGGATACCTCGGTCTTTCTTACCGCCGCAGTGCCGGCGGATGGTCACGCCACGCTGCCTTGAATGATGTCTTACGGAGGGCGCTTGCCACCGCTAACGTGCCGGCTTTATTGGAGCCGAATGGTATTGCACGTGACGATGGTAGGCGTCCCGACGGAATGACTCTAATTCCCTGGCAGCGTGGCAAGCCTTTGGTGTGGGATGCGACTTGCGTGGGCACGTTGGCCGCATTCCATTGCAATCACTTGCTAGCTGTAGACTTGAAGTTCGGTCAAGTCAGCTTCCACTATCTTTCCAGTGATTGCCCCAAGTTATCCGTGCAGGAACGGAGAAAGAATACAATTTCCTGCAGTCCGACGGCCTGTCGTAAGAGGCGACACAACAACCCACAGCTAGGTGGTAGGGTATTTTCCCGACTGGATGGCTACCACCCCTGATCTAGAGTATGCCACCATAACAACCTTGAGTTGTGTTCCGGCATTAGTGACCAGGTTCCAGTCTCTCTGAAGAGTGCAGCAGCGCAGAACCTTTGGTGTTGCAAATGTCCATAGGCGATGGTAACTGCTTCACATCGAGTGGGCCGTCTGCCTGACTGCTGAACTCCTGCAATAAAAAAAAAATAAGTTTCCTTTTTTCACACCCTGATCCTCCTCTGTCCCACTGCTGGGCTCTGGCCTCCCATTATAGGGGGAACGAACAGTATACCCGCCACGCTTGTCCAAGGCGGCGTGGCAGGTTTGACACATCGGTTATCTCGATGTGCAGGTTGCATCACGATGTATTCCTTCACCGTTGTTAGCACGTGGTAATTGTAACAATATGCACATTAGATCAGAAAACTGACTAAGTGGTTATTACGCTACCACGACTTAATTGTTGTTAAATGTTCTTGTTTATTGAAACAAATAAACAATTTATGTAAGTGAATAATAATA
Organism: Dendrolimus kikuchii; assembly: GCA_019925095.2. Taxonomy (NCBI): domain Eukaryota; kingdom Metazoa; phylum Arthropoda; class Insecta; order Lepidoptera; family Lasiocampidae; genus Dendrolimus; species Dendrolimus kikuchii. Next base: position 24,124,183 of record CM034397.1, read on the forward strand.
TATGTTAAAATTGTTATTAATTCCGCTATCAGAAGCGATAATTACGCCGGGGGCTCTTCGTAAAGTGGTGTCGTGGAGTTGTCACTTTCCGGCAGTTGTTTAAGGGCCGCCGCCTAAACACACGACGGGCGGACACATAATTTGCGTCAACTTAACCACAAACTTACACTTTGGGTGCTGCTTTATCACTTATCAAAGTTTCATGTTTTGCTTTTTCGGTGTATGTATATTTTGTTTTTGGATAACACACAAAACACAAAATTTGTATGAATGAAAGAAGTCATATTGGTTTTGGGTAGGATAATTTAAAATTTTATCTATACTAATATTACAAAGCTGAAGTGTTTGTTTGTTTAAACGCGCTAATCTCAGGAACCGCTGGTCCGATTTGAAAAATTCTTTCAGTGTTGAATAGTACATTTATCGAGGAAGGCTACAAGGCTACATTATATTTTCAAAAAAATTAGGGTCCTTACTAAAAGTCCAATAATGTAACCCAAGGTGTAAAAAAATTACCCGAAAAAATGCTTACACGGCGTGCGCTGCGAAAACTATTGATTATAGAACAAAACAATATACTACCACTTTGCAGAACATATAATTGTCTACAAAAAAATCGCGTAACCATATGTCTAACTATTGTAATTATCTCACAATAAGTCGTCCGTTCATAAACTCTTTATTTTGTACCTTGGTATTAATCCTTATCAAAATAAATTACTCCATATTCAAGACGAATTCAAACCCTTGTTGTTGAATTGAATTATTCAATTCGGACGTTTCATTCAAAATATGTCGCGATATTTAAAATGTAAGTATTAGTGTTGTAGCCAAATATACTAATATTGTTTGATTGAACGCGCTAATCTCAGGAACTACTGGTCTGATTTGAAAATTTTTATAAAAATGAGGATACTTAATAACTAAAAGCTTTTGTAAAAAGGTTTTTAGGTACAAGCTTTTGAGATCCTGGATATCATGTAGCCGCAGAGTGCTAGCCAAGACAAGTAAAACGAGCCCAAACACGACGGGTCTATCTTGTTTAGTACAGGAGTTCCTATGCCCACTTTCCGACTCCATCATGAGATCAGCTCCATGGTACCATATTATTGCATTGTCACGCGATATACTATGCGTGCAAAATTTCGGCTCAATCGGATACCGGGAAGTTGGTCAAATTTAACTTGCAAGATTCCACACTAACTTACATACATACATACATACATTCATCTATTGCAAGTTAAATAAAAGCTTGTAAAAAAGTTCTGTTACTTTTATAATTTTATTTGTTTAAACGCTCCATTGTTCCTTATTTCTTATTCCGTAGTCGAGATGGCCCTACAGTGTTTAACTGTCCTAACAAGTTCATTCCTTATGGAGAAGCTTAGAAGCCTACATACACGACGTACAAACTACGAGTTGGTAAAGACATTCATGAAGATTGATGTTATTAAACCGCCATTTTTTTTATTTTTTTTATTGCAGGAGTTCAGCAGACAGGTGACGGCCCACTTGATGTAAAGCGGTTACCATCGCCTATGGACATTTGTAACACCAAAGGTGCTATAAATGCGCTGCTGCTCTCTTTAGAGAGACTGGAACCTGCTCACTAATGCCGGAACACAACACAAGGTTGTTATGTCATCATGTCAGTCGAGCAAATACCCTACCACCTGGCTGTGGGTTATTTTGTAGCCTCTTACGACAGGCCGCCTGGCCGCAGGAAATTGTATTCTTTCTCCGTTCCAGCACGGATGAAATTTGTGACATCAAATGGATTTACACCCTTGGCAACGCCGGTCTCGTGCACCGGGTTGGCAACAAAACTTGAAATACGGTGTCTACCCCGCTGCCGTGGGACAGACCTGGTGGTGGGGTTAAAAAGTTATTTGATTTTTTCGTACCACCCCGTCTTTAAGACAAGTACGTTACCAATGTAATAACAGCCCATAAATGTCCCACTGCTGGGCTCGGGCCTCCCACTATAGGGGGGAACAGACAGTATACCCGCCACGCTTGTCCAAGGCGGCTAGGCAGGTTTGACACATCGGTTATCTCGATGTGCAGGTTGCACCACGATGTTTTCCTTCACCGTTATTAGCACGTGGTAATTGTAACAATATGCACATTAGGTCAGAAAACTGCCTAAGTGGTGCATGCGTTCCGGCCAGGATTCGAACCCGCGCCCTTTAAGTTTGGGACGCGTGCGCTAGCCATTACGCTACCACGTTACCAATGGGGGTAAGGGGCGTGCGAAATCCAACTAGCAACCCAAACGTCAACCTCATCTGCCCGCGGTACTCCCTGCCGCCAACTAATGAGGCTCTGACGACCAATCAGTTGCGGTATAACCATCAACAGAAATCCGGCTAACATAAATCCCCTGATCGGACTCGGGCAGCAGCGTCTTCGATGCGAGTAAGCCGGTACTGCGGTCACCAACCTGCATGCCAAGCGTGGTGACTATGGCATTTCCCCCAAATATGAAACGCAAACATAGACCATGGCCCTCAGTTCCCGGCGGCCCCGCTAGTCCCGGCTACACCTGCGCAAGATCGCCGGCAGGGGCTGGATGAGGAAGACGGGAGACCGGGATATGTGGCGCGTACTTGGGGAGGCCTACGTCCAGCAGTGGACTGAGAGTGGCTGAAGAAGAAGAAGTTACCAATGGCGGGTTAATAAATAAAATTTACTGACCAAGATTTTATGCTTGATGATTTTCAAAATAACCATAATTTGGTCAAGTGCGTGTAAGTCCACGTGTATTGCAGGGTTCTGTAGAGGTACACAGAACAATAAAAAGGCATTTAATCTAAAGTTCCCCATATTTTTGAAAATTACTATCAACGAACATTTTTCAATAGAAAACCAGTTAAAGTATTTTTTCTAGGTCTTGTAAAACTTTTATTAATTTCCAACAATATTTTCGAGACGTTATTTGAAATAATTGTTACTTAAACTACTCCATTAGTGATGTAATTTATTTTGCCTGTCGTTTATGAAGCCTTTCGCCCTTTAAACGATATAAGCCTATATAAGGAATCTTAAGACCTATAAAAACTCACGAGAAACAATAGAATGTTACTACCAGAAATGGTACGATTAGGTTGTTTGAGAACATAACCGTTGCCTTTTATAGCACATCGTTATAAAAAATATTATGACAATTTGAAAATTATTAAGTGCTAGCTGTTTATGATGTGATTACAAGCACGAATTGCCGGAAAACAAGGTAATATTTGAAGACATACATTAAATTACATATAATCGAATACAATTCAAGAAAACTTAACTTATTTGTATTGTATTCTACTCATAGTCCCTCAAGACTATAAGTAGAATACTGAGCCCAGATCACCGTCTTCTATGGGTAAGGTGCCCAGAAGGCTGGCTACGTTTCCTCGCTAGATCGCCATACTGATCCGTTGGCCGAGGTAAGCACCAGCCCTTTGATCATCCGAAGAGTCAATGAGTCGTTTCGATCAATTTTGGTAGAGGCTCATGGCCTCAGGACCCACGGTCCAAGCGTCTCGACAGCAAACGGCACAAACATATAACTCTCACTCTCACAGACATACATTAACATAATTTATTAATAATAAATTTGTATTTAACAAAACTCAAAAATGATATTACGAATGTTTCGCATACATTAATTACTTCGTAGATTATTTGTGATTTTTTTTTATTACATACAATAGTAATGAGTCTCTAATGGAACGTAACCTAAATGTCACGTCATGTGATGCGGTTATTAAATGGTGAGATCTATCATTATGTACTTTACAACCCACAGGCAGGTGGTAGGGTATTTGCTCGTCTGGATGGCGACCACCCTGGTCTAGAGTATGCCGCTATAACAACCTTGTGTTGTGTTCCGGCATTTGTAGCACCTTTGCAGAGCAGCAGCGCATTCGTAGCACCTTTGGTGTTGCAAATGTCCATAGGCGATGGTAACCGTTTTCCATCAAGTGGGCCGTCTGCCTGGCTGCTGAACTCCTGCAATAAAAAAAGATCAAACATTTCCCCAGCACACTCTCCGTTGTATAGGCTGTAGAAAACGCAGAAACGTATGCAAAGTCTCTCCGTTCTGTCTGTCTGTCTCTATTCTGCCAATAGATATTGTTACAACCTAGGCCCCGACAAAGACAAATTCCACGTACAAATCTATAAAAGCACATTTTATTACCTGTCGGCATTTGAACTGATTGTAATCCCTTTATGATCGTCTTCTTTTGTTCACTTATTTGTTGGCATACGTTTCTAATTATTGTGGAGAACAGCCGATAGTTCTATTGTACTCGTTTACGGCCGCTTGCGGCTGCATCATTAACCAGGTGTGCGGATTACGATTACTATAAAATTGTGTGGACGTGGGCAGACGAGCCCTATCGCATTTGAGAAGTATAAAACGACGGCCTGACGGAGAGAGGAGGCAGTTGAGCTACGACTACCATACGGGTGTGACGTGTGTAGATTGTGGAATTTAATAGTGAGGGACTTTGCGCGTTTTATTGAATTACGACCTTATGCATTACGATGTGTTATACGTGTTTGTACAATTCTAATAAACTCTATAATAATTCTAACGGCATTTTAATTGGAGTGCCGCTAACTCGTAACAATATCTTCAAAGACGTGGTAATGCGCGAGCGAGTAGATAAACATAATTTACTTTAGTTTTTAAGTCAAACTGTCGACTAATTATAATAACATTATTTATACTTGAAATGCTAATTATTCAGACGTAGACGCTTCATAGATAAGACGATTGTAAATTACTTTGAAATCTTACAAAGATTAACATGGCACAATGATGTTAATGTATGGTTTATAGTTTGGTAGACATAACTCTCTAAAGATATGCAAATTACTGTAAGAGGTTTAACTAGTAAGACCGGAATTTAAAGAGTACATACTTAAGTTCTAAGTAAAACAAAGAGCACTTTTTAACAGTTAAATCTGCAATTTCAAATCGTATTGACGACAGTAAGAGATTAGACAATTTGATACGTTAAGAACACGTCATCTATTTATCTATAATATTACTAGCGGCCCCGGCAGACGTTGTCCTGCCTTTAAAAAATTAAATTCTAGAACCCGATCCCAGAGCCACCTACCGGTTCTAATTTCGACTCTAAACCATCCGGGTACCCACTTAAACACACAAAAACAAAATCACCAAAATCGCTCCAGGTGATTAGGAGGATTCCAGAACCCGGTCTCAGCGCCACCTACCGGTTCTAATTGTGAATCTAAACCATCCGGGAACCCACTCATCCCTACTCCGTGATGTTTGCTGGATGAGAGGTGACAACTGTAGACATCTAGCGCGGATAACTGATCGATTAATAATTTAAAAAAAAAGCGATGTAAAAATAGGGGTTGATAGTAGAGAGGTGGAAAATTAAGAGTAATATATATTTTTTTATTTTAAGTCATGACAAAATAAGATTAAAATTTTTGCCAAAAAATTAAAGTTTATAATTAACAAATAAAAAATAGGGGTTGATCGTAGAGGGGTGAAACTTTAGGGTTGTACGTATTTTTTAATGCTGTATCCTAAAAAAAAACAAATCTAAAAATTAAAAAATAATAGGGGTGGACTACCCTTAACATTTAGGGGGATGAAAAATAGATGTCCTATTCTCAGACATACCCAATATGTACACAAAATTTCATGAGAATCGGTCAAGCTGTTTCGGATGAGTATGTTAACTAACACGAGAATTTTATATATTAAAACACAAAATTTCATGAGAATCGGTCAAGCCGTTTCGGAGGAGTATGGTAACTAACACTGTGACACGAGAATTTTATATATTAGATAAAAGTGAAGTCTTTTGTTTTTTAGATTTTTTGTGATTGTCTGTTTGTTCGAGACTCACATAAAAACTAGTCGAACGATTTCGATGCGATTTTCGCTTATCGATAGCAAATGCCTGGAATAAAAATCTGCGGTACTTCATATCCCGGGAATCTCTTAAAAAAATTTAGTAAGAGGACTTTGATCTTCTGCTCTCTATCCCATATAGACGAAGATGCGGGCCTAGTAATATATAAAAACATACATACATACATACATAACTTCACGCCAGTTCCCTTGCGGGGTAGGCACGAACAACAGAGTGCCATTTAGGCTTATTCTTACACACCTCACTTGCCTCTTTGACATTCATAACTCTTGTCATGCAAGCTCGTCTGTTCTTAAGGCTCCTGACATCACCTTCTGCTAGTACACGATCAATTTGATCATGGAAGGAGTGTCGTGGCCTTCCACGACTTCTGCATCCATCCACTTTTGCATTGTATATCTGTTTAGTCATTCTTTCCACATGCATTCCTTGCCTTACCTTCACCCCGACACTCTCTTTCAGAGCAACTCTCTTACTTACTTCGGTATTACGAACGCGGCCCGCGAGCGTCGCTCCGCAGATTTTGCGCAGTGCTCGCATCTCGACCGTGTTTACTCTACGTTCATGCTCGCTTCCATACGTGAGCGTAGGTACCAGCACCGCGTTGTGTACGGCGAGCTGGGCCTTCTGGCTGAGGTTCTTAGCGCCTAGAAGTTTACCTAACGTTCCATTCACACTATTCCCCAAATTCACTCTTCTTTCTATATCATATAAAAACATAACAGACAATAAACTGTTATTTGTAGGAGTGCACGTTAGAAGTGTGAGCTTTGTATCTGAGCGTGACGGTCACGCGAGATCAATGCTTTTCCCTTATCTCAAAGGTACGCAATGTGCCTAAAGAAGATTTAACTTCAAAGAAACCTAATGAAAGAGAGTCCAAGAAGATTTGGAGGTTTTTTTTTTTTTTTTTTTTTTTTTATTGCAGAAGATCAGCAGACAGGCAGACGGCTCACTTGACGGAAAGCGGTTACCATCGCCTATGGACATTTGTAACACCAAAGTTGCTACAAATGCGCTGCTGCTCTCTTAAAGGAAACTGGAACCTGGTCACTAATACCGGAACACAACTCAAGGTTGTTATGGCGGCATGCTCTTGACCAGGGGTGGTAGCCATCCAGTCGGGCAAATGCCCTACCACCTGGCAAACTGGTCTTCAGGTAGGAAATAAATACTGTTGTGTGTTAATTGCAGTTCAGGAATACATGTTTATTGGATAAAAATACCGATTAATATTTTATATTACATCACACATTTAGCTGCTAAACAAAATATAACATTTGATAATAATAAGCGCATTTGAACGATTACACGTGTCGCGGTGAGGTGAGGCGAAGTATGTGCGGAGGGAAACACGGGACCCCGTCTAGAAGCGGCGATCATTGTCGAACGGCCGCCGTGGTGACCCGACGTCTGCGGCTACAAAGATATCTGTTGATTGATCAACAGCTGGTTCCTATGTGAGGTAAGGTATGTGAATAAATAGTAAGATATAGGAACCGACCACAAATCACATTTAGACCACGGAGAAGGTGTGTAGAACCAAAAGGCCAAACAACTAACTAACGTCTTGGAGATTGCAGTAAGCTGCTATAATAAACATCGTGCAAGTATAAAGACAAGTTGCCTGAAGAACTCTTTGTTGTACGTTTCACTACTATTATTATATTTAAAATCAAATTCAAAAGCTTTTATTAAAAACTAGCTGTCTGTTGTTCTGCCCTGAAGAAATAAAATTTAGAATCCGATTGCAGCGCCACCTACCGGGTCCAATTGTGAATCTAAACCAATCTCGAATCCACTTGAACACACACAAAAAAATTCATTCAAATCGGTCCAGCCGTTTAGGAGGAGTTCACTGACAACACACGTACAGAAGAAATATATATATAAAGATAAGTTTTTTTGATTTTTTTATTGCAGGAGTTCAGCAGACAGGCAGACGGCCCACTTGACGGAAAGCGGTTACCATCGCCTATAGACATTTGCAACACCAAAGGTGCTACAAATGCGCTGCTGCTCTCTTAAGGGAGACTGGAACCCGGTCACTAATTTTTTTTTTTTTTTTTTTGTTTTGAGGCGAGGGAAAATGCTTAACCGATTTACGCACAAACTGGGTCGTTGCTAGGGGAACGACACGCGTCGGTCGGGGGCGATAACACTGCAGCAATAGTATGCTCTTGGCAGCGCTCCGTCCGCGATCGACGTCACAGAATAGTGTGGAAGACTCCGAGCGTTGCTGCACGGGCGAGCAACCCCAATACCCACTAAAAAACCCCTCCTCCCTGACGACCCTGCGCTTTGAATGTGTTGGAAAGGCTGAGATTTAGAACATAGTTACGCCCAGCCGATCCAGCGCAATAAAAAGCCTGGAGTGTGCCCTGGGAGAACACACCCCACTTCGTTGTGCGGGGGTAGAAGGTCCTTTGCTCTTCCTAGCAAGCTAAAGGCCCCCCGCGGTAAACGGAACCTAACTCAGGGAGGGAAGTAATGCGCGTACCTGCCTCTCCGGGTGCCAGCTGAAGGCCGGCTACCTCGAGAAGACGCATTGGCACGCGCTGCAGGACTTCTCTCCCTGTCTCGTTCTGCGGCCTCCTTGAGTGACATTACTGTCTCGCAAAAAGTAACCGCAGCCCCCCAATTGTCGCTGCTCTGTAGCATGGCCTTGACCAAGTCGCAGAGCGAGTCGACTGGACCTACGTGCGTCTCAAGTTCGAAACGCTGCGGCGCCCATGCGGCGCACTCGACAAGCGTGTGTAACGCCGTGTCGGGCGCGCCGCACTGGCGGCAGTCCGGGGAAGGCAAGCAGCCCAAAATGCGACACAGATACCTATCGAAACATCCGTGTCCGGTAAGTATCTGTGTCGTCCTGAAGGTCAGGGTGCCGCTGGTGCGGTTGACCCATTCCGTCAGCTGTGGCCTGATTGCATCCACCGTGTAGCCGCCATAGGCCGCAGGGTTGTCGAGCTCTTGAGACCAGACGGCGATCATGGAGGCGGTTTCCCGCTTCCTGATCGCCTCGATTTCGACCTGACAGAAGGTCAGGCCTCTAGCTAGGGCACCCTGCCGGGTGCGGCGCACCACTGTCAGGACGTCCGCCTGGAGATGCCAGGGCGGATCGCCTGCCAGGAGGGTGGCCGCCGTCCGCGACACTGTGCGATACTCCCGTATGGTCCTCACGGCCAGAACCTGCTGCGCCCGTTGCAGCAGGGTGCTGTTGTGGCGGTGAAGTGCAACGGACCAGACGGGTGCACCGTACAGTGCCATACTCCTCAGGATGCCAGAGTAAAGTTTCCGCGTCGCACCTCCCGGGCCCCCTACGTTGGGAAGCAGCCTCGAGAGTGCGCCCGCGGATTTGACGAGTTTGGGAACTAGCTGCTCAAAGTGCGCTTTGAACAGCCATTTCCCATCGAGAACTAGCCCCAGATATTTCATCTGGGGCCCTACTCTAATGGCCACCCCTTGGACCGAAACGGTCAAGTCCGCGGGGGGATTACGAAATTTCCTATGGAACATGATGGCCTCCGTTTTCGCGGGGGAGACCCTCAAGCCCAGCCTAGCTATTCGATCTACGACAATCGCCAACCCGGCGTTAGCGACGTCCACGGATTCCGCAAATGACGCAGCGCGTGCCGTGAGTAGGGTGTCGTCCGCAAAGCAGATCAGCCCTACCCGACCCGGTCACTAATGCCGCAACACAACTCAAGGTTGTTATGGCGACATACTTTAGACCAGGGGTGGTAGCCATCCAGTCGGGCAAATGCTCTACCACCTGGCTGTAGGTTGTTTTGTCGCCTCTTACGACAGGCCGCCCGGCCGCAGGAAATTGTATTATTTCTCCGTTCCTGCACAGATAGATAGTATAGTATAGTTCCACTGGAGAACACTTTTTGAAGGTTAAACATTTAAGTCAAATTTTAAATCTACTTCCTATTCTATTTACATCGCTTCGCAACGTGTTATCGCTGCTTAAAGGAGAAGAAGCGACAAGAAACTCCGCTATACAAATCTTCTACCATCGATCTTCACCTGTGATAGCTTTATTGTTATTTACTGTGACCAAATGTGTCTTATTTATAGCGTTAAAAATAACACCGTTAAGAATAGCTAGGTTAGTGTGCATACATACATTATCTGTCAATATTAAAAGTTACGTCACGTACATGGAATAATTTATTGCTACATAATTAGCTAGGTTATAACTGAGTAGTCCACGTACGTGCCAAAATCTGTCAACACGGGAAACAGAAAACCTTCGGAGATGCATCTACAAACATGTTCAGAATATTACATAGGTTACAAATATTAACATATTATAATGTTACATGATGAAAGAATGACTAAACAGATATACAATGCAAAAGTGGATGGATGCAGAAGTCGTGGAAGGCCACGACACACCTTCCATGATCACATTGATCGTGTATTAGCAGAAGATGATGTCAGGAGCCTTAAGAACAGACGAGCGTGCATGACAAGTGTTATGCATGTGAAAGAAGCAAGTGAGGTGTGTAAGAATAAGCCTAAATGGCGCTGTGTTGTTCGTGCCTACCCCGCAATGGAACTGGCGTGAAGCTATGTATGTATGTATGTACAAATATTATCACGCAGCACTTAAGATTTCTGTATAGTCTTAAGAGTAATATTAAATTAATTAAGCAAAAATTACATAGAGAGTACAACACACGTTGTCTTATTCTGTACTCGGAAGTGAGAGCCCATGGTTCCATCAGTTGGATGAGATTGACCTACTGGGTTCTTCACCTTCATTTAATGAGGTAAATTGACGACGGCCTCTGTGGTTGAGCGGGCTAAGCCTTTGCCGGCCTACCTCACTGCAACGCAGAGGCTCCGGGTTCGATTCCTGGTATAGTAAATTTCGGAAAACGTCTTTTCTCCGTTATTTACTATGGTCTGGGTGTCTGGGATCGGCCCCAGAGTAGACCATTGTATATTACCCATAACACAAGCGTAACTTGCTTAATTTGGGGATATACAATATGTGTGTTTGTCTGCCGATTATTATTATTATAAAAAATCATCAATACACCACACACATAAATATAAACCCCCACAATTTATACTATAGACTACTCAGTTATAACTGAGAAGATAGAATTATTCCACGTACGTGACGTACAATTTAACATCATTAACAATTTTACATCACAAATAAGACTTTAGTAAGGTTAGAGAAATACGACACTAAGCTATTTATTGTGACAAAGTAATATCCGCTTTTCATCAGTCAGACCACGATGTAAAAGTAGTGATTCTATACACTTTACATCTGTACAGTTCAGATTTTCCTAGCTTACGTGTATAACGAAGTACCACGTCTGTTCCGGGTGAAAACTCGATTCATCAAATTAGTATGCGAAGGGCTTAACCGAGAGCAATTAGACATTTGGACGTACCCCGAATCGGGAATTGGATGGCGGAGACAAACGACCGAACCTCATTGGAGGTGACGGCCCGAGCTAATCTAATCACTAGCCAATAGGGTTGGAAAATCAATATAAAGTCACCGTCTGCTCTCTTAAGGGTCACTGGAACCTGGTCACTAATGCCGGAACACAACTCAAGGTTGTTATGGCGACATGCTTTAGACCAGGGGTGGTAGCCATCCAGTCGGGCAAATGCCCTACCACCTAGCTGTGGGTTGTTTAGTCGCCTCTTGAATTAACAGATTATATCAAAGCAGGCAATTTGTAGAGCGCTAAATCTGCTGCGCTACTACTAAGTGCACTAGCACTAGATGGGCATCCCTTTATCCCTGCAGGAACTGAGAAAGGATACAAAGTCTTGCGGCCGGGCGGCCAGTCGTAAGAGGCGACAAAACAACCCATAGCCAGGGGGGTATTTGCCCGACTGGATGGCTACCACCCCTAGTTTACAGCAGTGGTCAGCAAACTTATTAGCCAAAAAGCCAAAAATGAACATTACAACAATTTAAAAAAAAATTGTGAGCCAAATCTGCTTAAACACTTTAAAATCTAGTATTTTCTTAAGTGTTCGCGACTTGTATACGTACTAAAATTACATTTTAACGGTTTTAAGCGCGGATCACGGAAGACAAAGCCTACCGCCAACTTGTTCATTTTAATTATTTAGTTTTAATTTTGTTTATGGTTATTATTTACTCTTTTTTTATTGCAGGAGTTCAGTAGACAGGCAGACGGCCCACTTGATGGAAACCGGTTACCATCGCCTATGGAGATTTGCAACAGCAAAGTTGCTACAAATGCCGGAACACAACTCAAGGTTGTTATGGCGACGTACTTTAGACCAGGGGTGGTAGCCATCCAGTCGGGCAAATGCCCTACCAACTCGCTGTGGGTTGTTAAGTCGCCTCTTACGACAGGCCGCCCGGCCGCAAGAAATTGTATTCTTTCTCCGTTCCTGCAAGGATAAATACTCTATAGGAGCCTAATCTAATTCACCACCGCTTCGCAACATGTTGTGGCTTGAAGAGAAAAAAATCACTTAAAAATCGTTTGGAGAAAGTATCATTTTTGAAAATAAAATAAAAAAATTGAATGAATAGCCAACCCTAGCCTTCGTAACACTTCACTAATTCAACGCTATCACAGTTCCAGTTAGGTTTTAGTCAATGATTGTAATTCTAATGATAGGTCCTATAAGTTACACAGTATTTTGATCACATGTCTATGCCTGTAATTTTTTACAGGTTGAATTAACTTCTATCACACTAGTATAACGTTTTAGTAATAATATTTTTCATTACTCATATATTCTGAAAGTACGATCGAGTTGCCTGTTCACAGGGATGAAAATAGTGCTTTTTGTCCCTGGGAAACGATTCTCTCCGCTGTCGAAAGATTTAAAAGTATACGAACCATAGATAATGCGTGCGAATCATGTCCCAACTTTTTTTAACAGCCAGTGTTAAATCGCGGAGTAAATTTTAATAAAAAACATCAACAATTTTGTAACATCATTTTATACTTATATATTACTTGTCACTAAATTATTATTGTTACGAGTGTGGGACTCGAATTAAAATGCCGTTGGAATTATTATAGAGTATATTAGAACTATACAAACACGTATTTATTTATTTTGTTTGGGAAACATACAATAATTAATATTCTTAAATATAAAACACAAAATTAATACATATATCAATCAAGTTTCCACTAAAAAATAAATATACAATTATACGAAAATTACATAAATAAAATGTCAATTTAATTTACATTAGGTCAATATTATACAATAAATAGAGATTTAAAAAAAAATTGATTAATAAAACGTATAACACAGGTACAAATATAACCGAACGCAACAAGTCCAAAGGTAATACAGAAGGTCGTAATTCCATACACACGTCTTGCTTCGCTCGTGGTTATCGCTTGACTGCCTCGTCCCTCAAATCGAGGCATTGCTTTATACTGCGCTGATGCAATATGTCTGCCCGGCCGCGTGGACCGAATTTCTTAGAATCAGTTTGTACTTGAAATCCGACACACCTGGCTAATGACTGCCATAAAAGATTACAATACACAATGGGCTGTTTTCTAATAACAAATTTTAAACACAAAGTAAACAAAAGAAGTTCAAATGCCGAAAGGTAATATGTGTTTCTACAGGTATGCAGGTTTGAATTTGTTTTTGTCGGCGTCTAGGTCGTAACATTATTTAATTTAGATAAATTTGAGCTAAATACTTTATGATTAATGTCAAAGAAGCAAGTGAGGTGTGTAAGAATAAGCCTGAATGGCGCTCTGTTCTTCGTGCCTACCCCGCAAGGTAACTGGCGTGAAGTTATGTATGTATGTATTAATGACCAAAAAATACTGGCTTCACAGCGTTTCTCATGTAACGTATTAAATGATTTCATCAGATCTATATATCGATTTAACGACAGATTTCATAGAGAAGTATCTCTGTGTTTAACTAATCAATTTTTATTTACTTTTCTCATATTCGAAATGAAAAGAAGAGTACTAACTTCGGGTTTAAAGCTTATTTAGGCAAGAGAACTCGCTACGCTCCTGCGCCAAACCATGTCATGCCTAAATAGGTCACCTTCTCTTCTCGTGTAACTTGAATAAATTAACTGTTTTAGCTTTAACCTTTAAATGTATCCTACTTTTTGGTCTTCTCTCTGAATGAACCTGATACGTGTGGACCTATTGCTTTTTTGTCTATTTTATCTTTCTTGTATTTTTTTATTTTTAATTCTTCTCAAGAGCTTGCAAAGGGTTTCTTATATCTATTGAAAGCTTAGTTTTAACTGTTTTCATAGTTTCTTGTATCTATCGCTTATGATTACTATTTCCACTACTATTACATATCTTACCTAATATCTATTATATATATATATATATATATATATATATATATATATATATATATATATATATATATATATATATATATATATATATATATATATATATATATATATATATAACCGCCCATAAATGTCCCACTGCTGGGCTCGGGCCTCCCACTATAGGGGAACGGACGTATACCCGCCACGCTTGTCCAAGGCGGCTTGGCAGGTTTGACACATCGGTTATCTCGATGTGCAGGTTGCATCACGATGTTTTCCTTCACCGTTATTAGCACGTGGTAATTGTAATGATATGCACATTAGGTCAGAAAACTTCCTAAGTGGTGCATGCGGTCCGGCCAGGATCGAACCCGCGCCCTTTGAGTTTGGGACGCGTGCGCTTGCCATTACGCTACGACGACTTTTTATTTATATATCTGTCAGTAGAAAATTCGCAATCAGCAGCTTGTGCCAACAGATAAATGTTGGCAATTAAAATTAACTTCTGATGTTATTTAGCAGGACGCTGGCACCACGACGTAGTATTGCCAGTATATTGGTTTTTTTTGCAGGAGATCAGCAGACAGGCAGGCGGCCCACTTGATGGAAAGCGGTGACCATCGCCTGTGGACATTTGCACCACCAAAGTTGCTACAAATGCGCTGCTGCTCTCTTAAGAGAAACTGGAACCTGGTCACTAATGCCGGAACACAACTCAAGGTTGTTATGGCGACATACTTTAGAGCAGGGGTGGTCGCTATCCAGTCGAGCAAATACCTTACCACCGGGAAAAATATTTACAGGGTATTATACCTACGGTGTTGATATTAAAATTAAATAAAACAAACGCACCCTCATCGCTGATAAGCCGTAAATTCGTAGTGTTATTTTTTATTGAAGGTGAAGGTAAGGAAAGGAATGCTCCGGTGGTTCGGGCATGTGGAAAGAATGCATGATGAAAGAATGACTAAACAGATATACAATGCAAAAGTGGATGGATGCAGAAGTCGTGGAAGGCCACGACACACCTTCCATGATCAATTTGATCGTATACTAGCAGAAGGTGATGTCAGGAGCCTTAAGAACAGACGAGCGTGCATGACAAGAGCTATGAATGTCAAAGAAGCGAGTGAAGTGTGTAAGAACAAGCCTGAATGGCGCTCTGTTGTTCGTGCCTACCCCGCAAGGGAACTGGTGTGAAGCTATGTATGTATGTATGTATGTGTTGATATTTATTCTGATCACGATTTGATTGTTTCCCTGTAATTCTCGAAAGCCTTATAAGAGGGCAACACTTAGTTCATCGGCGGAACGTTCTGTGGACGTATGCAGTGATCCGTCTTTCGTCCCTAACTTTAATAAATTTAATTTAAACTTTTCTACTTCGTCAAATGCACAACTTAAGCACCGGGGGCCAGCCCTCGTTGTCACTTAGATATTTATAATTTCATCAGCTGCAACTCCGAAGACTATGATACTGATTAAATTAGCTTCTTTTTTTAGTTAATTTAATTCTGTTGACTTTTATAGTTTACTAGCGGCTCCGGCAGACGTTGTCCTGCTCTGAAAAAATAAAAATCTAGGACCCGATCCCAGCGCCACCTACCGGTTCCAATTGTGGATTTAAACCATCCGGGGACCCATTCAAACACACAAAAACCAAATCACCAAAATCGGTCCAGGTGATTAGGATTCTAGAACCCGATCTCAGCGCCACCTACCGGTTCTAATTGCGAAACTAAACCATCCGGGAACCCACTCAAACATACAAAAACAAAATCACCAAAATCGCTCCAGGTGATTAGGAGGATTCTAGAACCCGATCTCAGCGCCACCTACCGGTTCTAATTGCGAAACTAAACCATCCGGGAACCCACTCAAACATACAAAAACAAAATCACCAAAATCGCTCCAGGTGATTAGGAGTATTTTAGAACCCGATCTCAGCGCCATCTGCCGGTTCCAAGCTACCTCTTGGTACCTACCCTGATTCTAAGCTACCTCCCCAACAATTTTCAGCCAAATCGGTACAGCCGTTCTTGAGTTATAAATAGGGTAACTAACACGACGTTCTTTTAAATATATAGATTTAGCAATCTTCAACATAAATGACACGATATCATTTTACTTACCTGGGTACAGGAATTAATTAATTTTTTTATTAGTTTTTAACCGACTTCAAAAAAAGGAGGAGGTTCTCAATTCGTCGGGATCTTTTTTTTTCTTTTTATGTATGTTCACCGATTACTCCGAGATTTATGATCCGATTTACGTGATTATTTTTTTGTTCGACGCGGAATAGCTGCCATTTGGTCCCCTAAAAATTTAACATAGTTTGGCCTAGTAGTTTTCATTTTACGAACATTTTTTTGTTCCCGTTTCTTGGGTCCTATATTTTTTAAGGAGCGCGGCACCTTTCGTAGTTCTACTCATACATAGCTAGACACTAAAAAGTAACAAAAAAATAAAAAAACTTATTTCTAAAGCTATTATTATTAATATATATTATCTAAAACATCTTGAAATCGATGCAAAGTAAAACATAAAAATTACTATATTTTGAAAATTACTAAGCACCGACTTTAAGATGTTTTAGATAATATATATTAATAATAATAGCTTTAGAAATAAGTTATTTTATACTTTTTAGTTTTTTAGTTTTTGAAGTCGGTTTTTTTAAACGGATTCTTTTTTTTTATATCCATGATTTGAAAGTTCAAGTAATACTTGCGATATCTTACAGTTGTCTACAGTTTGCAATAAAAATTTGCAAAAAGTTAGTTATAGGTATTTTTTTTATTATTATTTCATTGTTATGTTAGGGTATATTATTGTATAATTATTATACTTTTTTTTATTCATGTAATAGTTTAAGGTTACCCACATACTTGGGGCCTTAGGACATATGAGATTTTGGAGGTGGAAATTGGAAACCAGTGCCGTGTCGGAACATGCTTCGGCTCCTCCCACCTCATAACTTAAATTGCGGCTTTCATTTTGCCAGGTGGTAGGGCATTTGCCCGACTGGATGCCTACCGCCCCTGGTCTAAAGTATGTCGCTATAACATTCTTGAGTTGTGTTCCGGCATTAGTGACCAGGTTCCAATCTCCCTTAAGAGAGCAGCAGCGCATTTGTAGCACCTTTGGTGTTGCAAATGTCCATAGGCGATAGTAACCGCTTTCCATCAAGTGGGCCGTCTGCCTGTCTGCTGAACTCCTGCAATAAAAAAAACCTACCGTTGTCACCTCTCATCCAGCAAACATCACGGAGTAGGGATGAGTGAGTTCCCGGATGGTTTAGATTCACAATTAGAACCGGTAGGTGGCGCTGAGATCGGATTCTGGAATCCTCCTAATCACCTGGAGCGATTTTGATGATTTTGTTTTTGTGTGTTTGAGTGGGTACCCGGATTGTTTAGATTCGCAATTAGAACCGGTACGTGGCTCTAGGATCGGGTTCTAGAATTTAATTTTTTAAAGGCAGGACAACGTCTGCCGGGGCCGCTAGTATATATAAGATTCTACCTTCATGCTTTGCAATGATGTAATGTCTGCCTTGACAGTACCTTAAGGGCTCAGCGGAAGATCAGATCAGCGCTGGTTTTAAAAGACCAGCATTATGCCGAGGCTGATGCCCCTTCACGGCAAGATTATGTTGTTAGTTTTAAATTTTAAATAAAATGATTTTCTTTCTTTCTTTCTAAATTACATGGACTTTATGGAACATCATAAATAAAATTTTGAAATATGCTCCTCCTTATTTTCCCTTAAAAATTACATTCATTATAATAAGATCAATCGTCCTCTGACCTTTACAGTGAATTAACTACAAAGTAGGTCGTAAACATTTTCTTTTTGGCCACCTTCTAATGTAAATAGTCCTGTATTACCACGACGAAAGTGAAATATGTTCTTAACACTTACTATTAAGGAGTCTGGACATGAACGCGTAATGAAAGATGGTATTCGACTGAGAAATTTATTTATGAAATTTATATTTTAATTAAACAATCCTAATGACTTGCGCTAATCGATTGGTTGCGCGCGAGTAGGCGGGCTCAGATTAAAATGGTCGCCTAACTGAGACAAAGGGCACTGCGTCGGCCATGATGCGCGTCGTAGCGCTGCAACGAGTTCATTGGCCGCTTATCGCCGGAGGCGTAGCTTGCGAACTTCGCCGGCGCGTGGGCAGCGATGACTCATACCATCGTATGATGAGTGACGTAGAAGTGGCGTGATCTTGTGCTTCGTTGTAACGGACTTTCGTTACTCGACCGTTTACTCGCCACAACTACTCCCCTGCTGAGCTCGTTACTACGGGCGATAGTGATCTGGAAATCGAACAGTACGTCCACTTCTTGTCTTCTTGACGGGACTTTCATGTTCGGTAGCTGGATGTTCTGCTGGTTTATCTTCCAGGTTTCCCGTGTCTTCCTTCGCTATATATGCTGGTTTGAGACGGTCGATGGTCACTCTCTGCGTTTTTCCATTAACATCTATGTCGAAGGTTTTTACATCATGTCGAACTACCTTGTATGGACCTTGATAAGGCGGCTGTAGTGGTCTTTTTACGGGTCCTTGGCGGAGAAAGACATGAGTCGCAGTGTTGAGATCCTTGGGCACGTAGAAGGGCTTGTGCAGACTAGTGTGCCACGATGTTGGTTGCGGTGTCAGTTTCCTCATGTGTGATCGAAGTCTGCTGACAATGCTGTTGGTGTCCACGGGCTCGTCTGGACCCATGGTGAGGAATTGGCCTGGCAAACGTAGTGGTTCGCCGTAAACCAATTCTGCTGTAGAAGCTTGCAGGTCATCTTTCCATGCGCTGCGGATGCCTAGTAGTACCCAGGGTAGTACTTCTGTCCAGTTGGAATCCGTGTGGCAGACGATGGCGGCTTTTAGCTGACGATGAAGTCTCTCAACTAGACCGTTAGCGGCTGGGTGGTAGGATGTAGTAGGGTGGTGAGCTGCACCGATGAGCGCGGCGAGTTCCTTGAACGTTTGTGACTCGAACTGTCGTCCACGGTCAGTTGTGATGCGCTCAGGACAACCAAAGCGCGCTATCCACCCGGCTGTTAAGGCTGCTGCACAGGTCTCAGCAGTTATGTCCTGAAGCGGGAGCGCCTCTGGCCAGCGCGTGACTCGATCGACGATGGTCAGGCAGTATTTGTTACCAGAAGATATGGGTAAAGGACCAATTATATCACAGTGAATGTGTTGAAAACGACCTGATGGCGTTTTGAATGCTGCTAAGGGTGCTGCTGTGTGTCTGGTCACTTTACTTCGCTGACATTCTTGACAATGCTTCGCCCATTGTCGGCAGTCTTTGCGAATACCAGGCCATACATACCTCTGTGATAAGAGTCGAACCGTAGCTTTCACTCCAGGATGGCTGAGGTTGTGAAGCGTATCAAAAATCTGCTTGCGGAACGGTCGGGTGATGAAAGGTCGAGGACTTGCCGACACATCGCAAAATACCTCACAATCTGTGCTTGCCATCCTACGTTTTTCAAGTTTGAGGCTTGACCCTTCTTTCAGCAAGGTCTGCAGCTCTTCGTCGGCTTCTTGGTCTCTGGCAAGGGACTGATAATCTAGTGGCAATTTAATTTCATGTATTCGTGACAATGAATCAGCGATTACGTTGTCCTTCCCTGCTATATATCTAATGTCTGTTGTAAACTGACTTATATAGTCGAGGTAACGGAATTGGCGTGGTGAGCAGTTGTCACGTTGTTTGGCAAACGCGTAAGTCAGTGGCTTGTGATCTGTCATAATGGAGAATTGTTTTGCTTCCACCATGTGCCTGAAGTAGCGTATTGCCTCATAGATCGCCAACAATTCTCTGTCATAAGGACTAAATTTTTTTTGAGATGGGCTCAATTTTCTAGAAAAAAATCCAAGAGGTTGCCAATCGTAACCATCACGCTGCTGAAGGACTGCTCCAATGGCGTTATTTGATGCATCAGTCTGAATGGCTACTTCTGCCTGTGTATTTGGGTGTGCCAACAATGCTGCTTCTGACAACTTCTGCTTACATTGATTGAAAGCTTGCAGCAGTTCCGGTGTCATGTGAACAGGATGTGAGCCTTTGACCTTGGGACCAGACAAGATGTTGTTCAATGGAGCTTGGGTTTCCGCTGCGTTAGGTATGAAACGACGATAGAAGTTCATCATACCTAGAAATCTGCGCAACTCCTTGACTGTCTTGGGTGATGGGTAGTCCTGGATGGCTTGTACTTTGGATTTAAGTGGTTCTATACCTGTGGCTGAGACTTTGTAACCCAGAAAGCTTACCTGAGGTTGCCCAAAGACACATTTGCTAGTGTTTATCAACACACTGTACTCTGCTAATCTCTCAAAAAGTTGTTTGAGGTGCTGCTGATGCTGGGTAGCGTTGTTGCTAAACACCAAGATGTCATCTATGTATCCATAGCAGAAGTCTAGGCCTCTCAGAACCTCGTCTATGAAGCGCTGGAACGTTTGCGCGGCGTTGCGCAAGCCAAACGTCATAAACGGAAATTCCCATAATCCAAAAGGCGTGGTGATGGCTGTTTTCTGGATGTCAGGCTCGTAAACCGGGATTTGGTTGTACGCCTTCACCAAATCGATGGTAGAATACGTCGTAGTTCCAGTTAGTTTATGTGTAAAATCTTGTATGTGCTTGACTGGGTATCTGTCCGGGATTGTACGTGCGTTTAATGTCCTATAATCACCGCAAGGACGCCACCCGTCGTTCTTCTTGCGGGCCAGGTGAAGGGGTGATGACCAAGGGCTCTTGGAAGGTCGTGCAGTACCATTTTGCAACATCTCTTCAAATTCCTTCTTTGCGATGCTTAACCGTTCTGGATCCAATCTGCGTGGACGGCTGAATACTGGAGGGCCAGGAGTGGTGCGGATGTGATGTACCGTCGAGTGTTTAGGAGCGGTAGGCTTACCGGCAGGTCGAGTTATTGTGCTGTATTCTCGTAGAAGACAGTGGTAAGCAGAATTATCGGTGGTGGTGGTACGCACGGATGAAATGGCATTTGAAGTATTCTGGCGAGGTAAGTAAGTGGTGAGTGAGGTTACACCATCAACAAGGCGTTGGTTGCGGACGTCGACTAGCAGGTTGTGGTATCCTAAAAAATCGACACCGATGATAGGCCTGGATACATCTGCTATCACGAAACGCCAGGAGAATACGCGACGAAGCCCTAAGTCCAAAGAGATGCTCAAGTATCCGTATGTAGATATTACTGTTCCGTTCGCTGCGAACAGTTCGTACTTGGACTTAGTAGGTTGTCCTCGAATGGCAGACCTAGGAAACACACACAAGTCTGAACCTGTGTCGATGAGGTATTGTATCTTGGTCTTGCGATCCGTGACGAACAAGCGGCTTTTCTGACCTGGGCAGTCGTTTTCCGCCACTAATGACTGCCCTGGTGGTTTCCCGACTTCTGGAAGCTGCATGGCTGCGTGCATTTTCTCGCTCGTTCCTTAAAACGGTAATGATACCAGCAGTACGGGTGATCACCGGGTCGCTGACGAGACCGGGAACGACTGTATCTTCGTGGACCTCTGCTTCTGGATCTTGCCGTTGATCTCATACGTACTTCCATTGCTTCTAGCCTCTGAGTAATCGTCTCCATTTGTCGCGACAGTATCTCTACAGGTGAGCCAGTTGATATGCTAGTAGATGTGCCAGTAGCTAAGTTCAAGCCAGTACTGGCGCAAGTTACTTGACTGTTCACTGGAACGATGTCGTTAATTTGGTCGGCTAGTTGTGCTAGCTCTTCCAGGTCCATGTTACCGTGGGATGCCACTATGGTTTGCAGGTTCGTGGGGAGTCTGCTCGTCCAAATTGTTCGTATGAAGTCACCTGGTGCATTAGCGCCAGCCAAGTACTGGAGGTGTCGCAGGAATTGGGATGGCTTCCGATCACCTAGTTCAGCATGCGTAAGTAACTGCTTGATCTTGCGCTCTTGTGATGCGGAAAGTCTCCTGATGAGCTCGGCTTTTAATTTCTCGTACCGTCCAGTAGCTGGTGGTAAAACTATGATATCCCGAACTTCGGCAGTATGTTGCGGCTCCAATTGGGATAACACGTAGTAGAATTTAGTATTGTCAGTAGTGATACTTGACAGTATAAACTGACCTTCCAATTGGGCGAACCATAGTTCGGGGTCGGCCGAGTTGAATGCGGGACTTCTCACAGCTACTCTGCATGATTCCATTGAGGTAGGCATCAGTCCGAGAACCGGCGGCACGTCCTTGTCCGTCTCCGTCATTTTTTCTAGGGGTCACCAGTGAAGTGTGTATGTTCTTAACACTTACTATTAAGGAGTCTGGACATGAACGCGTAATGAAAGATGGTATTCGACTGAGAAATTTATTTATGAAATTTATATTTTAATTAAACAATCCTAATGACTTGCGCTAATCGATTGGTTGCGCGCGAGTAGGCGGGCTCAGATTAAAATGGTCGCCTAACTGAGACAAAGGGCACTGCGTCGGCCATGATGCGCGTCGTAGCGCTGCAACGAGTTCATTGGCCGCTTATCGCCGGAGGCGTAGCTTGCGAACTTCGCCGGCGCGTGGGCAGCGATGACTCATACCATCGTATGATGAGTGACGTAGAAGTGGCGTGATCTTGTGCTTCGTTGTAACGGACTTTCGTTACTCCCGAAGTAAGAAAGAGAGTTGGTCTGACAGAGAGTGTCGGGGTGAAGGTAAGGAAAGGAATGCTCCGGTGGTTCGGGCATGTGGAAAGAATGCATGATGAAAGAATGACTAAACAGATATACAATGCAAAAGTGGATGGATGCAGAAGTCGTGGAAGGCCACGACACACGATGTCAGGAGCCTTAAGAACAGACGAGCGTGCATGACAAGAGCTATGAATGTCAAAGAAGCAAGTGAGGTGTCTAAGAATAAGCCTGAATGGCGCTCTGTTGTTCGTGTCTACCCCGCAAGGGAACTGGCGTGAAGTTATGTATGTATGTATGTAAAAGTCTTCATCCAAACAAAGTTCCACTTGAACACAATTTTGAAGGCCATACATACAAGTTAGAAAAGAAGTTTTCTATTCTGTGTATAATATAATAAATTAATAATATTATTACAAATTAAGATTGTATCGCTTATTTATGACATGTCATAAAAGTCGTGATTTGATCACTACACACCAAGACACCTGTCGTATATTATGATCCTGTCAAAAATCCTTAATGACCAAAAACATCGTAACGCAATTATGAAAGCAGTTAAACGCCATTGAAACTTCCAAAACAACACTTTAAGGACGTGAAATATTAAAATTTGATAAAAACCAATTACCAATTGGTGAGTTTGGACGCCGGCGGGTAATGGACGCAGTAAATAACTCCAATAAAACTCAAGTGACCGAGGATCTGGCCGCTCCTGATATCATAACCATACTCCCGACGACAATACCTTGATTTTAAATAAAAATCGACTTTATGTTCCTCCCTTACAAAACGCCAATTTCATATGTAAAGACCTAATATATTAAAGAAGAAAGAAAGAAAATATTTTATTTAGGACAAAAACTAAGTTAATATAAATAGAAAAAGAAAAACAAAATAAGTCCTAATTGGACCCAGTCACAGCATTGCTAGCCAACAAGGACTAGCGCTGTTCTTACGTCTGGGACCAGAAAGTGAAGTCACGGTGGACAATACAACACGTAACAACAACAAAATATATATATATATATATATTTTATTGCAGGAGTTCAGCAGACCGGCAGACGCCCCACTTTATAGAAAGCGGTTACCATCGCCTATAGACATTTACAACACCAAAGGTGGTACAAATGCGCTGCTGCTCTCTTAAGGGAGACTGGAACCTGGTCACTAATGTCAGAACACAACTCAAGGTTGTTATGGCGACATACTTTAGACCAGGGGTGGTAGCCATCCAGTCGGGCAAATGCCCTACCACCTGGCTGTGGGTTGTTTTGTCGCCTCTTACGACAGGCCGCCTGGCCGCAGGAAATTTTATTCTTTCTCCGTTCCTGCACGGATAAAAAATATATAGTATAATGCAGTTTGTTAAAGTTTAATGAAATGTAGACTAAAAAAAAATATGAAATATTAAACATTTCATATTTTTTAAAGTAAAATAACACATTCAATATTTTATAGGTTATGAATTAAAATGTCATTTGTTGCATGTCAGTGACGTGGCACACAAAATGTGGTAATACTCGGCACGCAAATTGTATTTGAATAAATAAATTGATTCGATACAAGTTGTTACGAGAGTATTTATTTTAATTTTTGAAGTAACGTATTTATTTATTACGTTGTTTTATTATTCTATAACGTATTAATTTATTCATTTGCTTTACGAATTAAATATTACAAAGTAGAATTAGTTTTATTAATTATTATTATTATTTTATACACAAATCTTTGTTAAAAATAATTAATATCCTACAACTATTTTCACTTTCAATCTATATTTTTTTAAATAAAACTGCACAGTATAAAATCACTTTTGAAGGCTTCATATTAATTATGGTCACTATATGTATGTTATTAATTACGTGGCTAAATTTTGAAAACTTTCAGCCATGGCCGCCTGTATGTATATTATTACTGAACTGAAAGTCATAAGATATTTTTTTCTAAATTATAACTATTACTTATCTGAAATATACAAGCAAAAGATGTATGTACGAGATACACAAAATGTATGATTTCAAAAGTAATATAAATATATGTATAGAAATAAAAAGTCGTTTAAATTTAATATTACTATATGTGCATACATTACGCAAGCATTTTTTTTTAAGGATTTGATTTGTAAGTGTCCTTGGTTTAAAAATATTTATGGTCAAATTTTTCTTCGTTTGTTTCTATAAATCAACGCTGGCTTTCCGGATTGGAAATAGAATAATTCCTAGTGCCTAAAGTGATAATGTTTGCTCCTGCCCTTTGAACCGTAACACTCTTCTTATTGGCTTTGAAGTAAATTTAATAAAATATTATTAAAATTAAATATATTGTTACAACTTAGCCCCCGACAAAGACAAATTCCACGAAGCACATTTTATTATCTGTCGGCATTTGAAGTAATTGTAATACTTTTATAATCGTCTTCTTTTGTTTACTTATTTATTGGCATACGGCCCATTGTCATATTTTACTCTCTCATTAGCATCATTAGCCAGGTGTTACAAGCTAATTCTAGGAAACTGTGGTGACGTTGCCGGGCGAACATACACTTGCATTTGTGGAGCATAAAAGGGCAGCCTGATGGAGAGAGGTAGGCAGTATCACTACAGACATAAGTAGCCATACACGATTAGCATAGGCGTGTTGCTGGAGAGTTTCTTCCGCCGCTTCTTCTCCTCCAGCTATAACACGTTACTAGACTAGGATCGACTCCGCCGGCGGAGTCGGTAATTGGTCCCCAAACAATCATTTCAGCCTGTTGGCTTAGCTCTTTCAGCCTTTAACGGCTAATTCTCAATATAGAGTCGATCCCCCGCAGCGGTCGAGCCGAGGTCGAACCTCACAGGAGGTGCCTCCTCGAGCGTGCTGCTCCCGGGCTGAACGCCTCCGCTCCCACGGAGTCGTGAAGCCCCCAAAGTCCAGTATCGCTGAAACAGCCATCTGCGGCTATTCAGCTGGGTCCAGCTCCAAAAAAAAAAAAAAAGAGGTAGGCAGTCGAGCGAGAACCACATCCAAGGCGAGACGTGTGTACATTCGGGAATCTATTAGTGACAGACTTTGCGCGTTTTATTGAATTACGACCTTCTGCGTTACGTTTGGATTTGTTGTGTTCGGTTATATATGTACCTGTGTTATACGTGTTTGTACAGTTCTAATAAACTCTATAATAATTCCAACGGCATTTTAAATCAAGTCCCGCTAAACTCGTAACAATACTTATTAGATTCTGGTTATGTTCTTTCGTTGTAATTTTGCCAGGTGGTACGGCGTTTGCCCGACTGGATGGCTACCACCCCTGGTCTAAAGTATGTCGCCATAACAACCTTGAGTTGTGTTCCGGCATTAGTGACCAGGTTCCAGTTTTCCTTAAAAGAGCAGCAGCGCATTTGTAGCGTCTTTGGTGTTGCAAATGTCCATAGGCGATGGTAACCGCTGTCCATCAAGTGACCCGTCTGTCTGTCTGCTGATCTCCTGCAATAAAAAAATGACATAAACGCATAATTATAGTTAGAAAATGTATAATTCTAATTTTTCCAAGAGGTGGATTTGTCGTCTAGAGAAGATGCCACGAATGCAGTGAGCGTTGCCATAGAAGCTTGTTAGATCGGCATGCGTGTGATGTGGCTATCGCTTATCCTGAATTTTATTACGAGCCCTTTATTATAACCATAGTTAAGGAATGTTATAAACGACCAACTTTGATACTCGTTTTTGTTCGCATAGAGTGCCATAGAGAATTGAAATTATCAATATCTTGCAAATGTAGTGTGTCATAGTTTAGAATCAATTGACATGTAATAAAGACATTCGGTGCTCGACTGTAAGGCGGTTTTAACCGACTTCAAAAAAGGCGAAGTTTCACAATTTCGTATTTTATTCCGTATAATTTTATTAGGTTATATTTAGATAAAGATTGTATTGTATTTATGACAAAAAATATGGTCATACTTAGTACAATGTCATCTGTACATTGCACTACAGGATATCTGTCGAATTGGAGTCTTACTGACTTGGTAGTCTGGAAAAGAATATTTGTTAATCACACTTTCATTAGTTAGTACTTACAGGATACCTATATCATCTCATAACGTACCTATATCAAATGTACATCAACCCATAGTGTACCTATATCATACATACATACATAACTTCACGCCAGTTCCCTTGCGGGGTAGGCACGAACAACAGAGTGCGATTTAGGCTTATTCTTACACACCTCACTTGCCTCTTTGACATTCATAACTCTTGTCATACAAGCTCGTCTGTTCTTAAGGCTCCTGACATCACCTTCTGCTAGTACACGATCAATTTGATCATAGAAAGTGTGTCGTGGCCTTCCACGACTTCTGCATCCATCCACTTTTGCATTGTATATCTGTTTAGTCATTCTTTCCACATGCCCGAACCACCGGAGCATTCCTTTCCTTACCTTCACCCCGACACTCTCTTTCAGACCAACTCTCTTTCTTACTTCGGTATTACGAACGCGGTCCGCGAGCGTCACTCCGCAGATTTTGCGCAGTGCTCGCATATATACCTATGTACCTATATCGTCCCATAATATACGTATATCGTCTCATAAAGTACCTATATCATCCCATAACATACCTATATCATCCTTATATAATTTGATATCACACAATATATTATCCTAAGGAGAGCCTAAACAATATCGGGGCTCAAGAGCTGTTTTCTCGGCTCCGCCACTCGCTTTTAATGACTCTATTAAAGAGATTAATAGCTATAGTTTCTATTTCATTTTTTCCTTAAGCATTCCTTACAAATTTAATTAATGTTGATTCAGATCTCAGAGACGGACCACAGGATTTTGTTTCATATTATACTTAGGTTTTTTTTCTTTTTAGTCTATTATAATAAATGTAATTCATTAGACATTTTTCTTCGTGGTAATCGAATTATCTCCAGGGATATAAGATCTTGATATGATGTTGTAATAAATATGTGTTTTGATTTGACATTCTTTGGATATTATCTTAAAGTTTTATTAAAAAGCAATATCTATCTATAATAAAGTTACAAGTTGGGCCAAGCAAGTACGGTATTCGGCTGGGCGTAACTATGTTCTAAATCTCAGCCTTTCCAACTCGTACAAAGCGCAGGGTCGTCAGGGAGGAGGGGGTTTTTAGTGGGTTCCACACTATTCTGTGACGTCGATCGCGAAACGGAGCACTGCCAAGAGCATACTATTGCTGCAGTGTTATCGCCCCCGACCGACGCGTGTCGTTCCTCTAGCAACGACCCAGTTTGTGCGTAAATCGGTTAAGCATTTTCCCTCGCCTCAAAACAAAAAAAAAAGCTAGTACGGTATATCATGGAAAAATTAAGAATGTGAGTTGCACGAATAAAACTTACAGGTTATAATTTACTAGCTGTGCTCGCGACGTCGTCCGCGTGGAATTTGCTTTCAAAACCCTCCGATTTTGAAACATTCTTCATTGGTGCTCCGCTCCTATTGGTCTTAGCGTGATGATATATAGCCTATAGCCTTTCTCGATAAATGGGCTATCCAACACTGAAAGAATTTTTTAAATTAGACCAGTAGTGCCTGAGATTAGCGCGTTCAATCAAACAATATTAGTATATTTGGCTACAACACTAATACTTACATTTTAAATATCGCGATATCTTTTGAACGAAACTTCCGAATTGAATAATTCAAAAAGTTCTAGAAAGGTATTGAATTCGTCTTGAATATAGAGTAATTTATTTTGATAAGGATTAACACCAAGGTACAAAATAAAGAGTTTTTGAAGCGACGGCATTTTAATTATTTAAAAAATAAAAGAAAACACTTTTGTGAGATAACTACAATAATTAGACATATGGGTATGCAGTATTTTTTGTAGACAATTATATGTTCTGTAAAGTGGTAGTGCATTGTTTTGTTCTATAATCAATAGTTTTCGCAGCGCACGCCGTGTGAGGATTTTTTCGGGTCATTTTTTTACACCTTGGTTCACATTATTGGACTTTTAGTAAGGATCCCTAATTTTTTTGAAAATATAACATAACTTATAGCCTTCCTCGATAAATGCACTATTCAAAACTGAAAGAATTTTTCAAATCGGATCATCGTTTCCTGAGATTAGCGCGTTTAAACAAACCAACAAACTCTTCAGCTTTATAATATTAGTATAGATTTGACTGATAACAATTACTTGATGATTGAAAACCTGGGCCTAAATTATATGTCTATGTTTTGAACAAATAAATTTGATTTAATATATTGCGATACTAGAGTCCTCTAGCGTTACGAAGAGACAGAACAAATGAAAACTTGTAAAAACTTTAGCAAAATAATTATGGTAGTGTCCCTAATAAGCTTGACAAACACTTTAAGAATGTAGTAGAAGATGGTAACGTTTTCTTGTGCTGTTCTAAAATATATTTGGAATCACTTTATGAGAGCTGCGTACTGTTAGTCCCGAGCACTTATGTTTTAAAAAAAAAACACTTTTGGCTATTAGGACCCTTTTTATTTCACTATTATGAATAATAAGTGACTTGGAGTCTTAATATACGGGACCTCAAAGGTCTACCGGACCGATATGGTATTAGTTCAGGCAATCCAGCCGGCAGGCATAAACCAGGTCCGTAGCTGTAGAGCTGTGACTAATAACCAAGAGAACTCCGCGAATTTGGAGAAAGATTTGGTATTTATAGGCAATTACTGCTGATCGACATCTTGGAAACCGATGTTAACTGGTCGACTCAGCAATAAGTGCTTACCGAATAGGGTTGTAACAGTACGTCTAGTCATCGCAGTGGACAACGAACTCCTGACTAGCGCTATTTTTTTATTTGACTTGACTTTACTCGTATGTTGTTAGTCCGAAATCTCACAACTGTCCCGGTGTGCAACTTGCTCGAGGGAGCTCCCTAGAGGGCTTTCGGCTGGACTGTTGCCATGAAAGCGGTATGAATCTAACGATGCCGACTAGAGGGTGACTGAATGTACTAATTGAGAACGGGCAACGGGTAGTATCGGCGGTTCGAGGCGGCCTAAACTATCTTACTGCTGTTTCGCAACGTGTTATGGCTGGGAGAGAAAAAATGGCAAAAGAAACCTCCCAGCAACATGCCTAGTCTATCCTATGGGGGAGGGGAGGGGGGGCTATGTGTCCTGGCGTCCCTGTCGGGGACATGGAGCCGTCGTCATTGGCGGCATCAGTATCTGTCTGTCAGTGCCTACCGCGGGCGTGTTGATCCGGGCCAGCCGTTTTGTGATAACGTCGACCCTGTCCGTGAGGACGTTACGCGTCGCACGAGAGCCTTTCGCCGAGGCTTATAATCGGACGTAGACACGACGAGCGGATTTCGATGGTGCGGTGCGAGATCGAAATACTTACCCGAGAGCGACGTAGTGTACTTTTTGAGGGAGGGAAGCTCCAGATTGCGGTGGAGATCGACGTTACGCATATAGAGGGGAATTTATTCTGCACGATTTGCAGTTTATCTAAAAGGGCAGGCTTGGCATGGCCGAATACCACACTCGCGTATGTCATGATCGGGCGGATGCATTTTGTATGTGCGTTCCCGCGTCACGCGGACGTTATGCGCGAACGCACATATTAATACTTGCTCTATCTCGCTCGCATATCATCCGTCCCGCTCGCACATTGTGCTAGGTATTGTACTGTTAATATTAGTAATTAAGGTTACCATTTTCAAAATAAATTAGTTACATACAAATTAGACAGTAAATACTACTCTGTGCCATCTGAAGTATCGTTTTACCTCTACTTCTCGCTGCTAGCTTTTGATAAAGCACATCTGAATTATAGAACAATCCGTACAATTCAACGACGAACAAAAAGTAATGAGAAAACAATTTAAATTGAAATAGTTACATTAGTCCGA
This sequence comes from Dendrolimus kikuchii, assembly GCA_019925095.2. Taxonomy (NCBI): domain Eukaryota; kingdom Metazoa; phylum Arthropoda; class Insecta; order Lepidoptera; family Lasiocampidae; genus Dendrolimus; species Dendrolimus kikuchii. The sequence continues at coordinate 24,154,959 of CM034397.1, forward strand.
TCCAAAACATCGATCGTGTAACAAAAAGCTGGAACCGCGACACCGGACAGTTTTTATCTTTGTTCAATATATTCGAAATTAAAGAGACAACACGGTTTAAAGTTAAACCAGTGTTAAAGTCTCGTTCCTGCAGAGAGGGGGGCTAACTGGATTGGTATTGTCCCCTCTCATTGGCCCCTACTACGGGTACATCGCACTCGACATAGGAATAACATGAGATATTTAAAATACAAGCTTGGGAAACTGTGCAGATTGATGCATGTTTTTTTAATTGCATGAGTTCAGCAGACTGGCAGACAGCCCACGTGATAAAATGCGGCTATTATGGCCTATGGACATTTGCAACGCCAAAGGCGTTACAAATACGCAGCTACTCTCTGAAGGGAGACTGGAACCTGGCCACTAATGCCGGAGCACAACTCAAGGTGTTATGGCGGCATATTCTAGACCAGGGGTGGTAGCCATCTAGACGGGCAAATGCGAAATCGAAATTACTTGAATTGTCATATTTTTGTACTAACCCGTTCATAACACCTAAACTTAGTTTTTTTTTACATTTCTCTTGTTCGATTTTCCAAAAATGATATGGTTTAACACTTTATACTAATATATAATTAGGATAAAGGATTTTGTAATTAATTTTGGTGAAGCTCGTCATTAACTACGTAGAGAAAATATCTACATGAATTTTAGAGTAACTGCTAATCTAAACATTACGTGTTTCTAACTTACTTAATATTGTGGAAAAACAACAAAAACACAATTATTTTGTGATGACGACGACGACGATAGATTAGATTGAAGACGATAGATGATTTTTTTTAAACTGAATAAAAAACATCACAAGAGGCTAAATATGACATTATTCAAATTAGATTCTTAGATCAATTTTATTAATGAAAAATATAAAAAATTTGATAATGTATTTTGGTCAATGCCAATTATGTAGTTTGCCACAGGTTTAGACGTGGATAGAGCTTTTGAAATATAAAAAATAGATAATACTTTATTGCACACCAACATTACAAAATTATAAAAAAATAATATATACAATACATTTTAGACAATATAAAAGGCGGCCTTTCTTCCGGTAACCTAAATTAAAGGAAATTCTTCACTAATCTGACCATGTAGGTTGTCTGAAAAGCTATATATATAACTTTGGTCTTTTTTAGTATGCATTGTTTGCTAGAACTCCATTAATTCTTCAAAAAGTAATTTTGTAACTTACTTCTGTACAAAACTTATAAAAAAAAGGATTTAAGATATAAATAGAATATGAAATATAAAGAAAAAAATATTTAGCTAGACGTGTTGCTGCGGAGATTCTTGCCGCTTCTTCTCCTTTACAGCATCAACACGTTGCGAAGCGGTGTACATAGAATAGGAAGTAAAAATAAAATTTTAACTTACATGTATGAGCTTCAAAAAGTGTTCTCCAGTGGAACTTATTTTGAATAAAAATTTTTGAATTTGAATATAATTCGCGGTCGAATTATCGTTTTCAAAAAACACTAGCCGTTTTTACATTTATGCGCTAAAACCTAGCGACTTCCGTATATATATATATATATATATATATATATATATATATATATATATATGTGTGTGTGTGTGTGTGTGTGTGTGTGTGTGTGTGTGTGTGTGTGTGTGTGTGTGTGTGTGTGTGTGTGTGTATGTGTGTGTGTGTGTGTGTGTGTGTGTGTGCGTGTGTGTGTTTATTAAATATTAGAAGTGAAAATGACAAATGGTAGCGGTGATCGGAGCAGGCAGACGCTCGCCCAATTTGGCGGATCGGCGTGCGCCGCGCGTTTTTGCCTCCAGCACCCCAACATGGGCCCGACGGGATCACACCGACATAAAACATCCCGACGGACTCCATAACTCGATTGCTGAACTGGCTTAGCACTTTAGCCATAGCAGTGCTGCGCTTTTACAACAGATATACCCTATGTACTCAACTCAATAGTATTGTAGAGAGATATGTAATGTACTTAACTTGATAATGATTTGTTTTGATTTAATTCGTTAAATACTACAATGTGAATATTTGACGAGTGTAAGTCGAATGTCTAGTGATTTTGTCATTTAGTTAAAAAAACTAATTTTCATAGAATAATTGAATTATACATTACCGGTGCATATGCATGATGAAAGAATGACTAAACAGATATACAATGCAAAAGTGGATGGATGCAGAAGTCGTGGAAGGCCACGACACACCTTCCATGATCAAATTGATCGTGTACTAGCAGAAGGTGATGTCAGGAGCCTTAGGAACAGACGAGCGTGCGTGACAAGAGCTATGAATGTCAAAGAAGCAAGTGACGTGTGTAAGCATAAGCCTGAATGGCGCTCTTTTGATCGTGCCTACCCCGCAAGGGAAATGGCGTGAAGTTATGTATGTATGTATGTACATTACCGGGATAATGAAAATGGATGGGTTAGAAAAATATAAATATATACACCGAAGTACAAATTATTACGACTGGACGTGTGTAACAAATTCCAATGTAATACTAATGACCCTGCCAACTGATAATTTTTCATGTCACAACAACTAAACAATAAATTACGACACCACACAAAGTCACAAACAAACACCAGCATGTAACAGATACACTCAACATTAGTATAAGTTTAGTATTAAAACTAGAATAAATTAATGTAATAAGTTATTAATCAGACATCTGCAATTGGATCGACATGACGTTGAAAGGTACACATATACATATTCCTTGATATTTTTTTTTATTTTTTTTTATTGCAGGAGTTCAGCAGGCAGGCAGACGGCCCACTTGATGTAAAGCGGTTACCATCGCCTATGGACATTTGCAACACTAAAGGTGCTACAAATGCGCTGCTGCTCTCTTAAGGGAGACTGGAACCTGGTCACTAATGCCGGAACACAACTCAAGGTTGTTATGGCGACATACTTTAGACCAAGGATGGTAGCCATCCAGTCGGGCAAATGCCCTACCACCTGGCTGTGGGTTGTTTGGTCGCCTCTTACGACAGGCCGCCCGGCCGCAGGAAATTCTATTCTTTCTCCGTTCCTGCACGGATATGTAATGATTACATACATACATACATAACTTCACGCCAGTTCCCTTGCGGGGTAGGCACGATCAACAGAGCGCCATTCAGGCTTATTCTTACACACCTCAGTCGCTTCTTTGACATTCATAGCTCTTGGCACGCACGCTCGTCTGTTCTTAAGGCTCCTGACATCACCTTCTGCTAATCAATTTGATCATGGAAGTTACATACATACAGATTAAAGTAATAGAAGCGTTTCAAATTAAAGGTATATTCTTTTCTCTCCAGTCAGTCGATATCTATTGCTGGACGTAAGCCTCTCAATTCTGCGCCACATATCCCAGTGAAGTCTATAATATTTATGGTTAAGTACTTTAGTTAGCTGCAAAAGGCGGCTGTATAAATTGTCTGTTCACAGCCAAGACAATTTTTTATCTACATACAAAAATTCGGTTTTCTTGTGCTAATGGCCGCGAAATTCTAACACGAATATTGCGTTTTATTAGAAGAGTGTTTTTTTTATTTTTTATGATACAAAGATGTCAAGTGTCAACGAGTATTGTTAAAGTTTTATTTAGCCTACCGCCATCTTGTAATTTTAATTATTTACTTTTAATTTTGTTTATGGTTATTATTTACTCTATGGGAGTCTAATCTAATTTACTACCGCTTCGCAACATGTTATGGCTTGAAGAGAAGAAGCGGTGCAAGAAACTCTTCAGCAAACATGCCTAGCTCTAATAAATTTTTTTTAAACTTTAACAATACTCGTTGACACTTGACATCTTTGTCTTCCGTGATCACGGTCACTGAAAAGTGGCCGAAACGTCGGAACAACCAAAATCAAATAAAATTACCGCGCTTAAAACCGTTAAAACGTACTTTTATTATGTATACAAGTCGCGAAAACTTAAGAAAATATCATACATATAAGTTAAAAAATGAAGTCTACTTCTTACTTTATGTTACATAACTTCGCAGGTTAACGCTGTTTAAAAAAAAGGCAAGAAACTCCCCCTCCTTAATTAAGACCTTTTTTGTTTTTGGGTTTTGACAAAAACGGAACCCTCATGCTTTTGTCATGTCCAACTGTCTATTTATTTTATTGCAGGAGTTCAGCAGAAAGGCAGACGGCCCACATGATGGAAAGCGGTTACCATCGCCTATGGACATTTGCGACACCAAAGGGTGCTACAAACGCGCTGCTACTCTCTTAAGGGAAACTGGTCACTAATGCCGGAACACAACTCAAGGTTGTTATGGCGACATACTTTAGACCAGGGGTGGTAGCCATCCAGTCGGGCAAATGCCCTACCACCTGGCCACCTACCATCTGTATATATTACGTCATCATAGGAGGTATCTATGAGTTTCCAAATTCATGAAAATTGTGTCCCCACCTCTAGCCATTAAAAACAAGGTGCAAAATTAGAGCTTCGAAAATATTTCAACGAAAACTGGTTTGAACAATAGATAAATAGACAACACTTTATTGCTCACATACATACATACATACATAACTTCACGCCAGTTCCTTGCGGGGTAGGCACGAACAACAGAGTGCCATTTAGGCTTATTCTTACACACCTCACTTGCCTCTTTGACATTCATAACTCTTGTCATGCAAGCTCGTCTGTTCTTAAAGCTCCTGACATCACCTTCTGCTAGTACACGATCAATTTGATCATGGAAGGTGTGTCGTGGCCTTCCACGACTTCTGCATCCATCCACTTTTGCATTGTATATCTGTTTAGTCATTCTTTCATCATGCATTCCTTTCCTTACCTTCACCCCGACACTCTCTTTCAGACCAACTCTCTTTCTTACTTCGGTATTACGAACGCGGTCCGCGAGCGTCACTCCGCAGATTTTGCGCAGTGCTCGCATCTCAACCGCGTTTACTCTACTTTCATGCTCTCTCTTCCATACCCAACTCTCGCTTCCATACGTGAGCGTAGGTACCAGCACCGCGTTGTGTATGGCAAGCTGGGCCTTCTGGCTGAGGTTCTTAGCGCCTAGAAGTTTACCTAACGCTCCATTCACACTATTCCCCAAATTCACTCTTCTTTCTATATCAACTCAGCTATATTGCTCACCAAATATATAATTTCAAAAATACATAATTACAATACTGTCATGGTAGAAACAATAGGCGGCCTTATCGCTTAAAGCAATCTCTTCCAGGCAACCTAACTTAAGGATTAGTTTAACTTAACCTGGCGATGTAGATGCAGATTATTAGGTATATCATAAACAAACATACTTAAACTACAGATGATTTACTTTATAAATTAAATACATACAAAAATATTTAGAAGCTATATATATTAATTAGTCTATAGTATAAGATGAAGAAGAGTGCGTTCTTAAATATAGGCGATATTTTGGCCTCTCTGACAGTAAGAGGCAGCGCATTCCAAAGTTTGACAACCTGCACTGTAAAAGCGTTATCATAATAATAAAAAAACTTCGTTTAAAAAAACCGACTTCAAAAACTAAAAAATTTAAAAGTATAAAATAACTTATTTCTAAAGCTATTATTATAGATAGATATTATAGATAATATATATTAATAATAATAGCTTTAGAAATAAGTTTTTTATTTTTTTGTTACTTTTTAGTGTCTAGCTATGTATGGGTAGACCTACGAAAGGTGCCGCGTTCCTTAAAAAACATAGGTCCCAAGAAACGGGAACAAAAAATGTTCGTAAAATTTAAACTACTGGGCCTAACTATGTGAAATTTTTAGAGGACCAAATGGCAACTATTCCGCATCAAACTAAACAAGAATCACGTAAATCGGATCATAAATCTCAGCGTAATCCGTTTATATATGGAACGGAATAGACAATTTTTCATAAAAACAATGTTCATAAAATGAAAACTACTTGGCCAAACTATGTGAAATTTTTAGGGGACCAAATGGCAACTATTCCAAGTTGCAAACACTTTATCCAAATTTATTTATAAATAAAAAGAGAATGTAATTTCAAGAAAATGTTCATAATAATATAAATGTACTGCTTTGAGTGTGATGACGTAGCGCACGCCTAGTTGTCTCCCGCATCTACTAGATTCCCAATACCGAGTCCCGCGCGTACATTCCTACTTCCCAACTTCCCACTCCGGGCACTTGGGTACGGAACGGGTCATACTTACAACCGTTCAACCGGCTCAGTCAGTGGCTCGCGCTCATCGGGAGAGCACGTGTGTCCATACACAAGCGCGTCTACATCGAAATAAAACACGATCATCATAAATAACAACGAAAGCACTCTGCTTCGAAATCTTTTATTAATTATCAGGATTAATGTTAGTGTTCAAATGTGGTTTCTGTGTTAGAATCTAGTGATGATGATGATTAAAGGCGATTAAAAAAATTACTCGCAATGGGGCTTTCCTTCATAAACGACTGACGAAAATCATCGACATGATTCTGAAAATCGGAGGCAAGTCGCCCCCGGGCGGGAAGACGACGGAGAAAGAGAGTAAGAAAGAGGAGAAAAAGAAGAAATTGGACTGCGACAGATGTCCGGGAGATCCGTGGATGTATTGTGCTGTGTTATGGTGTGCTTGTACTATGAGCTTGATCTCCAGCGGGTACAGCTTGTACAAGCAGCAAAATCTGCAAGACAGACTTTCTTTGCTCGAGGAGCAGCACTTGGCTTTGAGGAGTGCGGTCTTGGAGCCCCAACAACCCCTGGTCGAGAGGCTTAGGAGGGAGGTGCTGTCGCGACCACCCGTCTACTGGCGGCCCAGGAGGAGTATCAGGGATTACGGTGACTGCGTTTGTCCACCAGGTCAGATAGATATTAACTCTAACCTTACAGGGCTTTTATATCGTACTATTCTTTCGCTTTACGAAATTGATATTAAATTTCAAGCAGTAGTAAGGCAAATAAATGTAGAAAGATCTAGAAATTCGATACAACTTATTACTGCAGATAAATAAATCCCAAGATAGTGATCATATGCTCATTTCAGAAAAGGCTTTCGCCTTTCAATTCAATAAATATTATATTTATTTTCAACTAGCTGATGCCCGCCGTTAAGCCGTCCGCATGTTAAGTTTTTTTAACTATCTCACGGAAACTCTTTAATTTTTCGAGATCAAAAGTATCCTATATGTTGACCAGGGATATAATCTACCACCATACGAAATTTTATTTAAATCGGTCCAGTTGTTTCGGAGATTAGCCCGTACAAACAGAGATACAAAAAAATTTTAAAAATCTAAAATTGTTCCATTTCACTTCTTACATCCCCCTGACTCGATTTTTAGTATAATTTTTTCATTGTACAGAAATTATTATATATATAAAGCATGTCGCCATAACAACCTTGAGTTGTGTTCCGGCATTAGTGACCAGGTTCCAGTCTCCCTTAAGAGAACAGCAGCGCATTTGTAACAACTTTGGTGTTGCAAATGTCCATAGGCGATTGTAACCGCTTTCCATCAAGTGGGCCGTCTGCCTGTCTGCTGAACTCCGGCAATAAAAAAAAATAAAAAAAAAATTCGACATCTACAGTTTTATTATATGTACAGATTTAGTATTTCGGAAATATAATATTTTGATTATGGGATGTACCTAGTGTGCAATTACTATTGTAAATTAAACAAAAGTAACATCTGCATCGGCTTATAAATGTTAGGGATGGCCTGAATGGATTATCCGATAGTTTCGGATAGCTTCAATTACGGATATTTTTTTAGGAATTGTAAAAAGGAAGTATAAAGTAACGATTTGCCGGCTAATATGTCGGTTTGGGCGCCGAAAAACTATCACATCCTGTCACAAATTAATAGTAGTCTTACAGACTTTAAAATTTCATCCCATGAAAAGGTGGGAATGTATAAAAGTTTTAATGTCTTGGCTTCTCGGTCTAAATTATATGCAAGCTGAAAACCTTATAAAAGCATTTTAGATTGTAACCAAAAAGTTTAATTCACACTCAATAGTCACACACACAGTTACGTTTAAATGATACACGTTCATACACACACACATTGCTATATACTTAATCATGTAACACACTTTCAAATTATTATACATACATACATAACTTCACGCCAGTTCCCTTGCGGGGTAGGCACGAACAAGAGAGCGCCATTCAGGCTTATTCTTACACACCTCACTTGCTTCTTTGGCATTCATAGCTCTTGTCATGCACGCTCGTCTGTTCTTAAGGCTCCTGACATCACATTCGGCTAGTACACGATCAATTTGATCAAATTATTATAAGTACTTTAATTAATACGTTACAAGAAGGGAGGGTCAGGAGTTCCATAGTACGGGTTTTTTTTCTCATTTTGGGATCCTGTCTCCAACTACTTAGCTTTCTAATTTTGTAATAACTTTAAATTCAAGTCATACAATTATAGTTTTTTTATAATTTCGCAAAAATATTAGTATTTAAGGGAGAAAATAAATAAACATTTTATTTGTTTATTTATCTTCAGATAACGCCAGAATTGTATATATACTAGTAGATATAAAAAATCAGTGATTACTTTGTTTTGTTAGATTACAACAGTACTTACCGAAGGGGCATAATAGTCGGCGACAAAGCCTTTTAATTATGAATAAATAAAAAAAGTGTCATATTTATAATATTAATTTTATATAGTCTATATATTAATACATGAAGCAAAAACTTTGTACGCCTTTTTACGAAAATTACGCGGACGGAGGAGTATGAAATTTCGCACACTTATAGTGTATATAGAGAAGGAGTGCAGAATGCTAATATTTTTTTAAACTATGCAAAAAAGAAATCAATAAAAAAACCATTACACACACTACCATGTGTTTGACACACACACGCATATATACTCTTTTGTTACCTTGGCGAAATATGTGATTATAGAAGTATAGTCTTTCACAACAGAACCTTAATATTGTTCAAACTTATACTAAATTAAATTAATTATTATGGTTGAATTTCGACTACGGGCGACCACTAGTAATAATAAATAGACAGAATAAGAAGGTGAGGACTAGGAGGGCCATCAATAACATAAGTTGGGCTTCTTGGCTTTTAAAAAAATATTAAAATATGTAAAAACAGACATTTTAAACGCCGTCCTATCCGAAATTAATCGAAACTTTTATATCAGATTCGGTTACAATTTCGGATAGACTTTTATTTCGGATATCCGACTGTTTCGGTCATGGTTAAAGATCTACTTAACATCCCTAATCAATATCTACATACGTAAATATCTACTATGTCATGTAACTATCCGTGCAGGAACGGAGAAAGAATACAATTTCCTGCGTTGGGGCGGCCTGTCGTAAGAGGCGACAAAACAACCCACAGCCAGGTGGTAGGGCATTTGCCCGACTGGATAGCTACCACCCCTGGTTTAAAATATGTTGCCATAACAACCTTGAGTTGTGTTCCGGCATTAGTGACCAGGTTCCAGTCTCCTTTAAGAGAGCAACAGCGCATTTGTAGCACCTTTGATGTTGCAAATGTCCATAGGCGATGGTAACCGCTTTCCATCAAGTGGGCCGTCTGCCTGTCTGCTGAACTCCTGCAATAAAAAAAATATAATATTTTCTTAAGTTTTCGCGACTTGTATACATAATAAAACTACGTTTTAACGGTTTTCAGCGCGGTAATTTTATTTGATTTTGGTTTTTCCGACGTTAAAATTATTAGAGCTAGGCATGTTTGCTGAAGAGTTTCTTGCGCCGCTTCTTCTCTTCAAGCCATAACATGTTGCGAAGCGGTAGTAAATTAGATTAGGCTCCCATAGAGTAAATAATAACCATAAACAAAATTAAAAATAAAATTAATAAGTTGGCGGTAGGCTAAATAAAACTTTAACAATACTCGTTGACACTTGACATCTTTGTCTTCCGTGATCACGGCCACTGAAAAGTGGCCGAAACGTCGGAAAAACCAAAATCAAATAAAATTACCGCGCTTAAAACCGTTAAAACGTAGTTTTATTAAAAAAAATATATTTATTAAATCGTCGAAATTACCTTCAATAATTATCTAGCTATTTGTTCTTAAACTGTTACTTTGGTTTCATTGCTTTCATCAAGGAAGTATTTCATAGATACCTGCTAAATTCTTATGAGGCATTGTATTCATTTTCTTAATAAAGAATTAATTTCCATTCTTCACTCGTAATGTTCTGGGCAGAATTTCCACGTAGATTTTTCACTAAGTAAAACGCAGAATTTTCCTTAAAAATTATTTTTCTAAAATGAATTCATCAGTGACCTCAATTCTTCATTCGACGATGTGAATTATTTTCTCAATTATGAAAATTGGACCTTAATTATTGTAGGTTTTTTATCTTCATTATGATATTACACTCGGCTTTCTATGCGGCTTTGCAGGCTCAGGTCTTTCTACTACGAAAGTTATCCCAGTTTTCGGGATAAGACAAATCTAACATTCGTACCGATGATTCAGCGATATTCCCGTAAACTTTTAACTTAAAAATGTAATACTGTCTGTCTGCTGAACTCATGCAATAAAAAAATTAAAAAAAACCCTCAGATATAATATGTATATTAATAATATATAATACTTACTTATATATGTACAAATGTAAATGATTTGAGGCCAAATAAATATGTGAATATATAGTACTAGAATATACATACATACATACATAACTTGACGCCAGTTCCCTTGCGGGGTAGGCACGGACAACAGAACGCCATTGCAACGGCTATCGGAATGGGAGACAAGTGAAACCAACCAATGCTGGAATAATACTCATTTATTTTAAGACAATATTTAACATTTATAACACCTAGGTATAACATAGATAGTGGATACATAATTAGGCACATAATAATATAATTTAGGTAGTTAGATGTGTATTACAGTTCTTCTATATAACTGTTACATCCTTCCACCATTCAGGCTTATTCTTACACACCTCACTCGCTTCTTTGACATTCATAGCTGTTGTCATGCACGCTCGTCTGTTCTTAAGGCTCCTGACATCACCTTCTGCTAGTACACGAATAGACTAGAATATACGTACATATATACAACCTATTTACATATACAAGGAATAAATTATGTGCAACAATTATACAAACAAACCACGGAACTATAGAACAATGTATCTTACACAACAATTTAAAAAAAAGTGTATTGTTGTGTGTACTTTTTGACACAACTATATTTTGAAGGTTAAATAAACTCTTTTCTAAAATTTCAGTTTTCAAGATAACACACATTATTGAAGCAAGGAGGCTACATATGCCTACGCATTGCTTTTTCTAAGAATATATATATATATATATATATATATATATATATATATATATATATATGTCTAAATTGTATTTATTGATCAATATTCAAGTTCAGTTTTATCAATGCATATGGAGTTTAGTTTGCTAAATTCATTAAGAGATGGCGCCACCGTCGTTTTGCATCGCGGTATGGTTTCTGTATCGTGTATTCTTTTATCTTATTGGAATTTATGTTTAAAGAGTTTGTTTTTACGTTTGCGTATCTAAGTGCGAGTGTTTGAGTTTTTAATCCCTGTGTAAAGTGAATTGTGCAGTGCTAACAATATATATATATATATTGCATGAGTGCAGCAGACAGGCGACCGCTATTTTACAAGCTTTTATTTAACTTGCAATGGATGTACCTATGTATGTATGTAAGTTCGGTTGGAATCTTGCAAATTAAATTTAACCAACTTCCCGGTTTCCGATTGAGCTGAAATTTTGTAATAATATGGTACCATGGAGCTGATCGATGACAGAGTCAGAAGGTGGCCATAGGAACTCCTGTACTAAACAAGATAGACCCGTCGTGTTTGGGCTCGTTTTACTTGTCTTGGCTAGCATTCTGATGCTACATGATATCCAAATAATTACACTATAAGTGTTAAAATGTTCTAGTTAACGTAATTAGGATCTACGTTAGATCTATTTTAATAGACAGACATTATTTTAAGTTCACAATTCCAACAATAAAAAATGGCCGACTCGTATAACCATAAACCGTAGATCAATCACTATTGTTATAAGAAAACAACCAATGAAATAACCTGTTCATTAAGTACAGTTTGATTACGTATATTATATAGTTATATTTATAGGGCCATTGTCGTCTGAATACAAAGTATTTTGTTGGTAATTTCCTGACCCATTGTGGAAATTGAATAAATCAGTCTGTTTGAAACGATCCTAACAATATAATATGCAGTGTAGAGTAGCTATTACCCGCTTATTATTATCCATTCGAAACGCTTCCGTGGTAGGTATTCCTTGTTCAGTAAAATATTAGTCGATTCACAGTCAATAGGGTTGCGGACACGTGAGTGAATGAATGAATGAAAACTTTTTATTGTTCACCGTAAACCTAAATCTAGACAATTGATATAGATATATTTGCATTAGAACAATGGGCGGCCTTATCGCTTATAGCGATCTCTTCCAGGCAACCCGGTGTCTAAGGAGATTTTAAACGAAATTTCAATATAAGATTTTTGGTGGTGTATTTCCAAAAAATAAAATAAAATATCTTTCATTATATAGACACGCCAGCAAATCATTATATTGTTACGACCTAGACGCCGACCAAGACAAATTCACACCTGCATACCTGTAGAAACACATTTTATTAGCTTTCGGCATTTGGACTTCTTTGGTTTACTTTGTGTTTAAAGTTTGTGATTAGAAAACAGCTCATTGTGTATTGTAAGCTTTTATGGCAGTCATTAGCTTGGTGTGTCGGATTTAAAGTACAAACTGATTCTAGGAAATTCGGTTCACGCGGCCGGGGAGACGTATTGCATCCGTGTAGTATAAAGCAATGCCTCGATTGAGGGACGAGGCAGTCGAGCGATAACCACGAGCGAAGCAAGAAGTGTGTACTACAATCGGGAATCTTTTAGTGACGGACTTTGCGCATTTTATGGAATTACGAATTTCTGCATTACGTTTGGACTTGTTGTGTTCGGTTATATTTGTACCCGTGTTATACGTGTTTGTATAGTTCTAATAAACTCTATAGTAATGCTAACGGCATTTTAATTCGAATCTCGCACTCGTAACAATATTAATACGTGAAGCAAAACTTTGTCCCCCTTTTTACGAAAATTGCGCGGACGGAGAAATATGAAAATTCGCACACTTATAGTTTATATAGAGAAGGAGTGCAGAATGCTATTTTTTTTAAAATTATGCTTAAAAAATACATTAATTCAATAAAAAAAAATATTAGACACTACCATGTATTTGACACACACGTATACATACTCTTTTGTTTATTGTTAAAGTCAAATGAACAGTGTATGTAGCCTTGGCGAATTCTGTGATTATAGAAGTATAGTCTTTGACTTTGAAAATACAAATTTTAAACGAATAGAAAATTTAAAAGATGTGAATTTAAGAGAATTTATTTATAAATAAAAAGGCCGAATAATAATTGCAGAATGTTTTAACTTTAATAAAAATGTAGTCAAAACTTAACCGGAACGAACATCAAATGTTTGACATTCAAAACCAAAAAAATGAAAAAAAAACTTCACTTTTAAATTTAATTTGATTTCTGAACGACGAGACAAACATCAAATATTTGACAGGTCGGAATAGTCTCTAAGGGAAAGCGAAATTGTTGTTTTTACTATATTCCAATCATTTTTTTCATATTTACTCACCTTTTTACCCTTCTCTGGACTTCCGCAAATAATTCAAAACCAAAATTAGCCAAATCAGTCCAGCCGTCCTCGAGTTTTAGCGAGACTAACGAACAGCTATTGATTTCTACTGTATTATATTGAATCCCAGGATATTAAAAGTATAAAAGGCGTATATAAGTGAATGTTGTTTTTGACTTCGCCCCAGTCAAGCCATAATCTGAACTTTTTGACTACAGTCCATTCAATTTTCTATCTATCAGAGGCAGCATCTTCAGACATGACTGCACTCGTTAGGTTTGAAAGGCGCGCAAAAACGCTATTAACCGTCCGCCGGGCGATATACGAACTTAATCCCGGCAAGGCTGTCAAGCAGCCCCGGCGTCTCCCCGCTGCAGGCTGATCGTAAAAATGATAAACGCGCGGTCCGCGTGTGCGGCGACACTTTTGTGAGGGCCCCTCGACTCCGTAGGTGCTAGATAAGCACCCCTCTTTCATTGGACGCCGTGTTTTATTCAGAAAGTTTTTGGTTTATTTCCCAAATCCGTTCTGGAGACTTGTTTAGTTGTTATACCCGCTGTACAAGTGTTCTTTTTTTTACTTTTTATTGCAGGAGTTCAGGAGACAGGCAGACGGCCCACTTGATGGATAGCGGTTACCATCACCTATGGACATTTGCAACAGCAAGAGTGGAAGAAAGAAAAACTTATTCTATACACAAAGCATATTTTGAGAATTTGTACGCCGCATTTTCAGCAAAAAAGGTTTGCACTCAGCATTTTTTTTTATTGCAGAAGATCAGCAGACAGGCAGACAGCTCACTTGATGGAAGGCGGTTACCATCGCCTATAGACATTTGCAACACCGAAGTTGCTACAAATGCGTTGCTGTTCTCTTAACGGAGACTGGAACCTGGTCACTAATGCCGGAACACAACTCAAGGTTGTTATAACGATATACTCTAGACCAGGGGTGGTAGCCACCCAGTCGGGCAAATTCCCTACCACCTGGCATATTGCTGTGCCGGAACAATATCCGACACAACGCTGATTTTCAGTGCAAACCTTCCTTTAGGTGTAAGACCAAAATGACCCAGTTTTGATAATTAAATAATAAATAAGAATAATAATTAATAAAACTAATTCTACTTATATAATATTAGGTGCTACAAGTACGCTGCTGCTCTCTTAAGGTTCTGCTGTTCCTGTTGAGTTAGTATAATAGAACTTTTTACCGTCTTCTGTCTTTCCTGAAGAATACAATCTAGGTGTCTTTAAGTCTTGCGTCAACAGCTTACATCTTCTAGGTAAGCGTGCTCCACCTTAGACTGCATTTCCACCTGATGTCAGGCCCAATGTCAGTCAAACGCGAACCTATTCATTATAAAAATATAAAATAAAAAAACTTCGTTTAATAAAACCGACTTCAAAAACTAAAAAACTATAAAGTATAAAATAACTTATTTCTAAAGCTATTATTATTAATATATATTATCTAAAACATCTTAAAGTCGGTGCTTAGTCATTTTCAAAGTATAGTAATTTTTATGTTTTACTTTGCACCGACTTCAAGATGTTTTAGATAATATATATTAATATATTTTTTTTTTGTGTCTAGCTATGTATGGGGAGACCTACGAAAGGTGCCGCGCTCCTTAAAAAATATAAGTCCCAAGAAACGGTAACAAAAAAATGTTCGTAAAATGAAAACTACTGGGCCAAACTATGTGAAATTTTTAGGGGATCAAATGGCAACTATTCCGCATTAAACTAAACAAGAATCACGTAAATCGGATCATAAATCTCAGCGTAATCGGTGTACATATGGAAAGGAATGGATTTTTTTTTATAAAAAATGTTCATTAAATGAAAACTACTTAGCCAAACTATGTTAAATTTTTAGGGGACTAAATGGCAGCTATTCCGCGTCGAACAAAAAAAACAAAACAAAAAAATTAAGATTCCGACGAATTGAGAACCTCCTCCTTTTTTTGAAGTCGGTTAAAAAAATATTTTATATTTTTTTGAGGTAGGAGTTCCGCTTGCGCTCTCCTCTCCTCCCATTGTGAGGCGATGAGCCCTCGCTTCCCAGGACCCACGGAGTTAGCTATGCAAACTAGCCTGTGGTCTACAAGGAAAAAGAAGGAACACAAAGGTGTTTGAGTTGGTATCCCCGACCGAGTGGGCGTAATAGAAATGCTATTACCACCATTGCGTGGTGTATCCTACACACCCTCACCGCGGTGGACAGGTTTCAAAGGGATTTCTCCTCGCAACAAAAAACAAACTTAATATTTTTGTCTGTCTGTCTGGATGTTGCGGTTAATCTTTGAAACGGCTGGACCGATTCTGACGGGACCTTCACTGGCAGACAGCTAATGTTGTAGTAATTTAGGTTACTGGTTTTTACTTTTTTTAGGGTTCTATGATGATAATGAAATGAACATCAAAAGTTATATACCGTTATCTATATTAACAGTGCATTTTTTCCAAAACACACGACCCTTGAATAAGCCGCCAGTTCACTAACAGCTAATAGCGTTGGAACTAATGGTCGAATCAATAAAAACATAGGCCTATGGGGTAGAAAGCGATCAAATTGACGCGTGCATTTGACAGACGGTCACCCTAGTTTATTTGGATAATTGGACCCATTGCCACCGTTGCTCCGGTGCACTTTTTATTGATTGCAGGAGATCAGCAGACAGGCAGACGGCCCACTTGATGGAAAGCGGTTACCATCGCCTATGGACATGTAACAACAAAGTTGCTACAAATGCGCTGCTGCTCTCTTAAGGGAGACTGGAACCTGGTCACTAATGCCGGAACACAACTCAAGGTTGTTATGGCGACATACTCTAGACCAGGGGTGGTAGCCATCCAGTCGGGCAAATGCCCTACCACCTGGCTGTGGGTTGTTAAGTCGCCTCTTACGACAGGCCGCCCCAACGCAGAAAATTGTATACTTTCTCCGTTCCTGTACGGATAAAAATGTAATTTGAATTTTATGTTATATCTTATTAAGGCGTAATTTGAAGTGATGACATTTTGCCGATTTGTAGTTCCTGGTCAGGACATACCTGTCAGTAGTGTAACTAACTAATCACATCATTCATTTTGTTGTACAGTCGTGGTATGGAAATGTACGCCAGTTTTTAAATTGATTAATTTAACGTTCCGCGAGCACATGTTACCTCTTGAAACTAAGTCATAGAAGAGACTGTTACGCAGAAAATTATGTTTAACTAGCTTCTGCCCGCGTGGAATAGTAAGTTAAAAAAAACCCTCCCGATTTTAAAACATTCTTCATTGGTGCTCCGCTCCTATTGGTCTTAGCGTGATGATACATAGCCTATAGCCTTCCTCGATTAATGGGCTATCCAACACTGAAAGAATTTTTCAAATCAGACCAGTAGTTCCTGAGATTAGCGCGTTCAAGCAAACAAACAAACTCTTTAGTCCTTTAGTCCTATAGATTTATGTGTTTATCTCTTTTAAGTGCCCCTTTCGTTTCATCGAGTTTCAAATCACAACGATGCTGAGGAAGTTTCACTTCAAAAATTACATACATACATACATACATAACTTCACGCCAGCTCCCTTGCGGGGTAGGCACGAACAACAGAGTGCCATTTAGGCTTATTCTTACACACCTCACTTGCCTCTTTGACATTCATAACTCTTGTCATGCACACTCGTCTGTTCTTAAGGCTCCTGACATCACCTTCTGCTAGTACACGATCAATTTGATCATGGAAGGTGTGTCGTGGCCTTCCACGACTTCTGCATCCATCCACTTTTGCATTGTATATCTGATTAGTCATTCTTTCCACATGCCCGAACCACCGGAGCATTCCTTTCCTTACCTTCACCCCGACACTCTCTTTCAGACCAACTCTCTTTCTTACTTCGGTATTACGAACGCGGTCCGCGAGCGTCACTCCGCAGATTTTGCGCAGTGCTCGCATCTCGACCGCGTTTACTCTACTTTCATGCTCTCTCTTCCATACCCAACTCTCGCATCCATACGTGAGCGTAGGTACCACTTCTAAAATTATCCCAACATATACAAACATACTGCTTCTACTCATGTCAGTAGTATTTTCGTTTCAATAAAACTTACCTTATGTAGGTAATAAAACCTACCTACATACAAGCGTATTGTAAACCGGTAGGCATCCACTGGTGAATGACCACTCGTGTGTCCAGTCCAAGGGCCAAGTGGAAATGCATTGATATTTTCAATGGGCTTGCTTCATTATCTACTATAGGCGTGGAGTGCATTATTGTGATGGCCGGTTGCGTAAAGCCAGATTCGTTCATTGATTTGCTTTAAAGCGGTTTCGTATATTAAAGCACGGATGAGTGCTCTATTCTAGTCAGTTGCTATTGATGTGATCGCTATATAGCCGTATGGGCGGTTTTAATGCGTTTATAATAAACTAGCTTCTGCCCGCGACTTCGTCCGCGTGGAATAACTAAAAATATAAGTTTGGTCTTAGCGTGATGATATAGCCTATAGCCTTCCTCGATAAATGGGCTATCCAACACTGAAAGAATTTTTCAAATCAGACCAGTAGTTCCTGAGATTAGCGCGTTCAATCAAACAATATTTAGTATATTTGGCTACAACACTAATATTTACATTTTAAATATCGCGATATCTTTTGAATGAAAAGTCCGAATTGAATAATTCAAAAAGTTCTAGAAAGGTATTGAATTCGTCTTGAATATGGAGTAATTTATTTTGATAAGCTACAAAGTAAAGAGTTTTGGAAGCGACGGCATTTTAATTATTTAAAAAAATAAAAGAATACACTTATTGTGAGATAACTACAATAGTTAGACATATGGTTACGGGATATTTTTTGTAGACAATTATATGTTTTGCAAAATGGTACATTGTTTTGTTCTATAATCAATAGTTTTCGCAGCGCACGCCGTGTAAGTAATTTTTTCGTGTAATTTTTTCTGGTTATTTTTTTACACCTTGGGTTACATTATTGGACTTTTATTAACACAATATAACCATGCTAATACATTTATTATAATAACTTATGTATTTCGAAATGTACAATTGTATATATATGACTATGTATGTATGTATATATTTGTATATTTATTTCTTAAATTAGTTTGAGTATTTATGTATCTTGCCTTTTTAAGACATTTTTATTAGCTTGACAAGAGTTATGAATGTCAAAGAGGCAAGTGAGGTGTGTAAGAATAAGCCTAAATGGCACTCTGTTGTTCGTGCCTACCCCGCAAGGGAACTGGCGTGAAGTTATGTATGTATGTATGTATGTATGTATGCATGTATGTATGTTTATTAGCTTCATACGTATGTTAGTAACGGAATATTTCAAGTTAAATTTGATCGACTTCCCGGTTTCTGATTGAGCTGAAATTTTGCACGTATGTGTATATCGCGTGACAATGCAATAATATGGTACCATGGAGCTGATCTGATGATGGAGTCGGAAGGTAGCCGTAGGAACTCCTGTACTAAACAAGACAGACCCGTCGTCGCCGAACAAATTCACCAAAATCGCTCCCGGTGATTAGGAGGATTCTAGAACCCGATCTCAACGCCACCTACCGGTTCTTTTTGCGAATATAAACCATCCGGGAACCCACTCAAACACACAAAAACAAAATCACCAAAATCGCTCCAGATGATAAGGAGAATCGTAGAAACCGATCTCAGCGCCACCTACCGGTTCCAATTGTGGATCTAAACCATCCCGCGACCCACTCAAACACACACACAAAATTTCATCAAAATCGGTAAAGTCGTTCTCAAATTATAAAACTACAACGAAAAGTGGCATTGATTTTTATATATATAGATAGATTTGTGAACGTATCTCACTCAGACAGACACTTCTCCGATATTTATTAATGTGTCACATATCAACGTAAATAACTTGAACGCTCTTGATATTTCAGGGCCCTGAAATCAATATCAAGGGTTTCACTCAACCCTTCGAGATGTGAATCTGTAAGCAATTATTTGCTGAGGAAAATTATATTTGCCGTATTTCGGCGGTCCCGAGCCTAGATCGCGGGAACGGGTTAAGAACGTAACATCATACATGAATGGATGTGAGATTTTGAACTCAAGCTTTCCAACATAGCTACATTATTTAACTCCAACAAACTAACAGAAAATATCAAACTTTTCGTCAGTTTAAAATTCATTTAGAGAGTGTCGGGGTGAAGGTAAGGAAAGGAATGCTCCGGTGGTTCGGGCATGATGAAAGAATGACTAAACAGATATACAATGCAAAAGTGGATGGATGCAGAAGTCGTGGAAGGCCACGACACACCTTCCATGATCAAATTGATCGTGTACTAGCGGAGGGTGATGTCAGGAGCCTTAAGAACAGACGAGCTTGCATGACAAGAGTTATGAATGTCAAAGAGGCAAGTGAGGTGTGTAAGAATAAGCCTAAATGGCACTCTGTTGTTCGTGCCTACCCCGCAAGGGAACTGGCGTGAAGTTATGTATGTATGTATGTAAAATTCATTTACTTGCCGCTTGGTGCAGTGGCTAATCGGGCACACCTTCTATAATAGATTTTATATAGAATTATAAATTTCATAGTTATAAATATAAGTATATATGTATATGTATGACGGCCTCTGTGGTTGAGCGGGCTAAGCCTTTGCCGGCCTACCTCACTGCAACGCAGAGGCTCCGGGTTCGATTCCTGGTATAGTAAATTTCGGAAACGTATTTTCTCCGTTATTTACTACGGTCTGGGTGTCTGGGATCGGCTCCAGAGTAATCCGTTGCATATTACACATAACACAAGCATAACTTGCTTAATTTGGGGATATACAATGTGTGTGTTTGTCTGCCGATTATTATTATTATTCCACTGTATGTCTTTCAAGACCACGGGCCATAAAAATGGCCCGGACTTTTGGGGGGCTTGCGTGGGGCCATGAGAAGGCCAACACGTAGAGGCCCCTTGACAAATTTAATGTAAATGTGGCGTGACACTGACCGGCGATTATCCCTGTCCACACCATATAGTAATGCACACAAGGACAAGCCCCGGCCAGTGTAGGACTATTGTGGGAGATGAGGACAAAAAGTACCGGGCTATTGTGGTGAACTGCTAATGATACTAGGGGTCTGGGAATATGGGGACTATGGCGTCTGCCCGTCGCAATATTCAGGGAACATGGAAAAATGGGCAGACGGTGACTCGCCACTCACTGCATGGGCCCCAAAAAATGCCATTAAGACAGGGGCAACATGGGTGTGAGTGGCTAAGGGGTGTCGAGAGGTGGGCTGCAGGTTCACCGAAGCTACTTCCGACATTAGGCCATTTATCACTTACACCCCTGGAGCTTGAGTCTTAGCTCTAGCGATCTCCACTCCGTGCCGGCTGGTTAAGGCAAGCACGGAGGCGGGGGCCTTGCTTTGGCCCCCGGAGTCAGGTACGAGGTGTCGCTACTCACCTAAGGCTTCGCCACAAAGCCCCCCTGCGGGTTATTATTATCCCATGATCTCGGAAGACAAAGATGTCAAGTGTCAATGAGTATTGCCAACTTGTTCATTTTAATTATTTAGTTTTAATTTTGTTTATGGTTATTATTTACTCTATAGAAGCCTAATCTAATTTACCACCGCTTCGCAACATGTTGTGGCTTGAAGAGAAGAAGCGGCGCAAGAAATTCTTCAGTTAACACGCCTAGCTCTAATAATTTTATTTAATATTAAAATGGGTGAAAAATAAAAGAAAATATCAGTCAAGTTGGTTTGTGTTCTAGTGCAAGCAGAAAGAGCTCACAGTGTCTTGAGGTCTGGCAGTTGGTTATTGCTGGGTTTGGGTCTTAATAGTTTTGATAATCGGATCCCAAACAGGTGGTACTTGCTAACCATCTTCTCTATTGAAATTTGGGTGTTTTTATTTATACATCTTTTACTTCATGTACATTAATTAAACTCTTCTAAAAATTTATTGTTTACAAATATTATCCGTGCAGGAACGGAGAAAGAATACAATTTCCTGCGGCCGGGCGGCCTGTCGTAAGACGCGACTTAACAACCCACAGCCAGGTGGTAGGGTATTTTCCCGACTGGATAGCGACCACCCCTAGTCTAGAGTATGCCGTCATAACAACTTTGTGTTGTGTTCCGGCATTGGTGACCGGGTTCCAGTCGTCCTTAAGAGAGCAGCAGCGCATTTGTAGCAACTTTGGTGTTGCAAATGTCCATAGGCGATGGTAACCGCTTTCCATAAAGTGGGCCGTCTGCCTGTCTGCTGAACTCCTGCAATAAAAAATAAAAATAATGAATCCTAAAAAAACCGATAGACTAGCAACCCCAAACTCTAAAAAGTAGAGTAAGTAGGTTTCGTACCTACTTTAGAAGTAACAAATATAATTATTACACCAAAAGTCGTTACAGAACAAATTAATTCGCCAAGTTAAGTAAGTTTTAATCAAAAGTGAATTTGTATCTAACTGGAGATAACCGAGATCGCGGGTTTGATCCCCGCTTGTGAATTTGAAATCGGGTTTGAGTTACGGTTCAATGGTGATTAAATAACCAACAAGTTCTCTTTTGATGTTCAGAAATATGCCGCGGGTAATTGATTTGCTCGAAGTAAAGTCCTTACTCAAAGGAATAGTTGTTTGTTAGAGATTTTTCTTTTTAACTTTCTATTAGTGTTGGGCAGTACATGATTTTAAAATGAGTTTGTAAGAGTAACATGACATTTTGTACTGAACTAATACAATATAGCACTTCAAATGAGGCGAGGACATTTGTGCGGCTTGTACCGCAGCAGTGCATTTGAAGTGATGAGGCCGGTGAGCCTCATTCCCTCATTTGTCCTGTTCAAAACTAGTTCGGAAATGTTTGTTAAGAATCGGATGTGCTTGGTCTCAGGCACCTCATGTTGTCCCTCTTTATCATGTCAATATTCGTAGAAGCGTTATTCTACTGTTGTAGCATAAGTTTATTTTTTTTTATTGCAGGAGATCAGCAGACAGGTAGACGGCCCACTTGATGGAAAGCGGTACCATCGCCTATGGACATTTGCAATACCAAAGTTGCTACAAATGCGCTGCTGCTCTCTTAAGGGAAACTGGAACCTGGTCACTAATGCCGGAACACAACTCAAGGTTGTTATGGCGACATACTTTAGACCAGGAGTGGTAGCCATCCAGTCGGGCAAATGCCCTACCTCCTGGCTGTGGGTTGTTAAGTCGCCTCTTACGACAGGCCGCCCGGCCGCAGGAAATTGTATTCTTTCTCCGTTTCTGCACGGATTATCGGAGCCTCGTTCCGTTCTTCCTCTTACTTTTGAAGTAGTACATTTCAAATTTTGAGCTGCATCAGTACAGATGTATTTTGTACGGGACAAATGTACTAGCTTACACGTGTACTATACTACTCATCGCTACTTTCTATTTAATATGTCACAAGGAGAGGAAATTTTTGAATTGAAACTTCTATATATTCGCTCACGAAAAAGCGTCACGGCCGCGTGTTCTAATACTTACATTTATAAACTGGTGATATCTTTTTTAGTAATTACAACGAAAATGAATGGTTAGGGCAAAAATAACTATGAAGAGACGAGCATCATTATATAAATATTTTAAGAGTTGGAAGATGGCAGTGGTGCCAGTGCTCAGAATACAAGTATGTAGTTAAATATTTTCATTTTTGTTTAACGTTGTGAATGGAGCGTTAGGTGCTAAGAACCTCAGCCAGAAGGCCCAGCTCGCCATACACAACGCGGTGCTGGTACCTACGCTCACGTATGGAAGCGAGAGTTGGGTATGGAAGAGAGAGCATGAAAGTAGAGTAAACGCGGTCGAGATGCGAGCACTGCGCAAAATCTGCGGAGTGACGCTCGCGGACCGCGTTCGTAATACCGAAGTAAGAAAGAGAGTGTCGGGGTGAAGGTAAGGAAAGGAATGCATGATGAAAGAATGACTAAACAGATATACAATGCAAAAGTGGATGGATGCAGAAGTCGTGGAAGGCCACGACACACCTTCTATGATCAAATTGATCGTGTACTAGCAGAAGGTGATATCAGGAGCCTTAAGAACAGACGAGCGTGCATGACAAGAATTATGAATGTCAAACAAGGAAGTAAGGTGTGTAAGAATAAGCCTAAATGGCGATCTGTTGTCCGTGCCAAATTTATGTATGTATGTATGTATGTTTAACGTTGAAAGCATAAACACTAACATACATACATACATAACTTCACGCCAGTTCCCCGCAAGGGAACAACAGGGCGCCATTCAGGCTTGTACTTACACACCTCTCTTCCTTCTTTGACATTCATAACTCTCGTCATGCACGCTCGTCTGTTCTTAAGGCTCCTGACATCACATAAGATTACAATAATAATTTAATCAAAAATAGATATCTATATAATTAATAAATAAAGGTAATAAATATTATTCAAGTTACATAAAAGGTACTTAATGAAATAAATAGGAGCTAACTATTTAAATAATGACTTTTAAGATCCTGCTTATTTGGACACCAATGGAACTGGTAAAATGTACTGAACCATGTATTTCTAAGAATAACACCTGTATACAACTGTAACTGTATACTGCCAGGTGGTAGGGCATTTGCCCGACTGGATGGCTACCACCCCTGGGCTAAAGTATGTCGCCATAATAACCTTGAGTTGTGTTCCGACATTAGTGACCAGGTTCCAGTTCCCCTTAAGAGAGCAGCAGCGCATTTGTAGCAACTTTGGTGTTGCAAATGTCCATTGGCGATGGTAACCGCTTGCCATCAAGTGGGCTGTCTGCCTGTTTGCTGGTCTCCTGCAATAAAAAAAAAAATACAACTACATTTATGCAAGAATAAATATTTCATTTTATTTCAGCACTAACAAATCTCATTATTATCTCCCTCTATATTATCTTAAAGAACACCTGGAATTCATCTCTTCCTCTCACAATTTACGAGCTTCTACTAATCTTAGACTTAGTACTCCCTAACATTATTCATCTTTTTGTAACTTTTCCTGTCTTAGGTAGGGATTAGCTTAGGGTTTTGTTTAGAGGAAATTTTGCTCATTTCACCGTGACGATATTATTCCCGGGGGCCCGCGGGGTGTAACTATGATGTGATTATCCGTGCAGGAACGGAGAAAGAATACAATTTTCCTGCGGCCGGGCGGCCTGTCGTTAGAGGCGACTTAACAACCCACAGCCAGGTGGTAGGGCATTTACCCGACTAGATGGCTACCACCCCTGGTCTAAAGTATGTCGCCATAACAACCTTGAGTTGTATTCTGGCATTTGTGATCAGGTTCCAGTCTCCCTTAAGAGAGCAGCAGCGCATTTGTAGCACCTTTGGTGTTGCAAATGTCTATAGGCGATGGTAACCGCTTTCCATCAAGCTGGCCGTCTGCCTGTCTGCTGAGCTCCTGCAATAAAAAAAACGACTAACCGCCTTAGTCGTTATAATAAATTGAAATATAATATTTTTGAATTTAAAATCAAGGAACGGCTCCCAAAACTACAGAATACACCATTGTTTCGGCCCGCGAGCACGTCTCATGTAAAAGTGTTTCGATGGCAAATATAAAATTATATCCTAAATCAGTCCCTCATTAAAGATTAAGGTCCTGGTCAGCTCTGAAACTGCTGGCCTTCACAGTACCAACAATGCATATATACATACATACATAACTTCACGCCAGTTCCCTTGCGAGGTACTCACTTGCTTCTTTGACATTCATAACTCTTGTCATGCACGCTCGTCTGTTCTTAAGGCTCCTGACATCACCTTCTGCTAGTACACGATCAATTTGATTATGGAAGGTGTGTCGTGGCCTTCCACGACTTCTGCATCCATTCACTTTTGCATTGTATATCTGTTTAGTCATTCTTTCCACATGCCCGAACCACCGGAGCATTCCTTTCCTTATCTTCACCCCGACACTCTTTCAGACCAACTCTCTTTCTTACTTCGGTATTACGAACGCGGTCCGCGAGCGACCAACAATGATATGATATTATACTTACCCCTTTATAGATCAAGTACTTTAAAAAAAAAATAACACAGACAAAACAACCCACAGCCAGGTAAATGGCCACCACCCCTAGTTTAAAGTATGTTGCCATAACAACCTTGAGTTGTGTTCCGGCATTAGTGACCAGGTTCCAGTCTCCCTTAAGAGAGCAGCAGCGCATTTGTAGCACCTTTGGTGTTGCAAATGTCTATATGCGATGGTAACCGCTTTCCATCAAGTGGGCCGTCTCTACTGAACTCCTGCAATAAAAAAACATATTCTGATTATAGGACAGAGAGACTGGCAGACAGAAATAACAACATTTATAAACATGCTGTTTTTGTCAAAGTAGCTATGGTACCTATAAAAAAGTAAAACATTGGTTGTTAATCAAGGTGTTGTTTTCCCGAGGGATGAAAAGATATTAAGTCTCTTAACATTAGTCGAAGTAATATTTCACTGAAGGCGTACATTCCCTAAGTTGATGTTTCAATTCACGCGAGAGACTATCCTCGGCTTGGGGGTCCATTAGCGAGTGCGCTACGCTTATACGGAAATCAATTAGTTCAACTCGGGATTCGTCCAGGGTCGGGCCAAGCCATAGGCGGAAGCGTGAAGCGCAAGGCATTTAGAATAAGAGAGCCCCCCCACACCAGTCGGCACGGATTTGCCAAATACAACTCAAAAAGAGTTTTACGTATAGGATATAAAAGCGTCAGCGATATAGTTCTCATCGGCTCTACGCACGGCATCGACTCCTCAATAGTAATAATAATAATATCCACGACTATTTACGAAGAGACCACGTGCTTGCGTAGGGCTTATAATTATAATGGAATATAGATTTTTTTCTTCTTTTTTTTTTTTTTATTGCAGGAGTTCAGCAGACAGGCAGACGGCCCACTTGATGGAAAGCGGTTACCATCGCCTATGGACATTTGCAACACCAAAAGTGCTACAAATGCGCTGCTGCTCTCTTAAGGGAGACTGGAACCTGGTCACTAATACCGGAACACAACTCAAGGTTGTTATGGCGACATACTCTAGACCAGGGGTGGTAGCCATCCAGTCGGGCAAATGCCCTACCACCTAGCCGTGGGTTGTTTTGTCGCCTCTTACGACAGGCAGCCCGGCCGCAGGAAATTGTATTCTTTCTCCGTTCCTGCACGGATAAAACTTAAAAAATAAAAATAAAAACTCTTCTACTCTTATATAGCCTATTTTGGATAGGAATTTTACTTCTATGGTTCAAGAACAAAATTTCATATGCTTTTTAAACAGATCTTTTTTTTATCGTAAATGCAAACGGGTTTGTTTTAGTTGCTAAACTAATTAGAAAAGACGTAAATATCATGTAAGTTGTGTTTCTTCTTCATTAAAAGGGATGGAGATACATTGTAATGATCTTCATGATCTTCGGTACTTTTAATCACTATACCATACAACACAGAGATTGTCTGTGTATGTGTCGGTGATCCGGCGATTTTCTGAACTATATATACCATAAAAACATGTAGATTCCTTCACGATGATTTCCTGTGGGAGCGTGATATCATGGACAAGACGGCTCAATAGTAAGTTAGATTTTTTTTTCTATTCAATGCTTACTTCTTGTTCATCTTGTCAGTGTTTTCTACATACATACATACATACATAACTTCACGCCAGTTCCCTTGCGGGGAAGGCACGAACAACAGAGTGCCATTTAGGCTTATTCTTAGACACCTCACTTGCCTCTTTGACATTCATAACTCTTGTCATGCAAGCTCGTCTGTTCTTAAGGCTCCTGACATCACCTTCTGCTAGTACACGATCAATTTGATCATGTTTTATACTTTTATATTTATATATTAATTTTTATTTTTATTTATATTATTCACTAAGGGTTTTTTTTATTATTGTTAACATATCTACGGACTCGAGTTACGTATCTCTTTTCACTACTTAATTTCTATGAAAAATTTTAAGTGCATGTGCAGTGTCGGCCTTATATCTATACTATATGTATAGTCATGCTGGTGTTGTATTTAGCCTTATATCTATACTTATGCCGTGTGTGTTGTTTTTTTTCTTTTCTGTGTCTGGGTTATTAATTTTTAGGCTCTTTGTGTGTCTTGGTTTGTTTGTGGAGTGTGCGTGTAATGCAATGCGATGGTAGTGCGCGTTGGTTTGAGTATGTGTATAAGTTTTATTGTTAGTTATGTGTTTGTGACTTTGTGTGGTGTCATAATTTATTGTTTAATTGTTGTGACATGAAAAATTTTCAGTTGGTGTTGATGATGATGGATGGTTTAGGAGGGGGATTATTGGCCCTCCATTAGGTGTTGGACCACCGTCTTGTCTCTCATGCGTATCGCCATTTTTATATTATAATCCCTGATCTCAGATTTGGACCTCACGATCACCACTGTCTCGAAGGTAAAAGGCTGGGCCTCGTGTATCGTTTGAACGCATGACCCTTTGCCCTTATTCAGTCAGGGTTTAAATACAAGAAAAGAAAGAGTAATTGTTCTTAGGAGTACTGAAAATTTAGGTACATACATACATACATACATAACTTCACGCCAGTTCCCTTGCGGGGTAGCCACGAACAACAGAGTGCCATTTAGGTTTATTCTTACACACCTCACTTGCCTCTTTGACATTCATAACTCTTGTCATGCAAGCTCGTCTGTTCTTAAGGCTCCTGACATCACCTTCTGCTAGTACACGATCAATTTGATCATGCAAGGTGTGTCGTGGCCTTCCACGACTTCTGCATCCATCCACTTTTGCATTATATATCTGTTTAGTCATTCTTTCATCATGCATTCTTTCCACATGCCCGAACATGGTACATACAATTCTTGCAATTCACGAAGGCGAGCGTTCTTTACTTGTGATGCCGTATCTGTATGCTCGTGAGACCAAAATCTGGTGCGATTGCCCATCACACTCGCAGTTGATCGTTCCATCAGACACGCACATACACGCACTAACATATGTTGTACACGAGTAAAAACAACTCGCTTTTGTGCATTGCAAGAACTATACAAAACGCTACCTCTTATCCCTTGTTACATTAAACAGATTCCATGGCAAACGTAAGTCAGCGTGGATTCCTCCGGGATCCGTGGCCCGACTCGCGGATGTCGGAGCGAGTTTAACGAACTACCCTCATTTGTTTCAACTTCCAGATATCAACAGGCGGGGTACTAATTTAACAAAATGCATTGCAATTCTACTTCCTTACAATACGAAATTCTTGTTATAAGTCACCTAACAGTGTCATCAGAATTTGTTTACGTTGTCATGACTCAAACGAATTTGTTTGTAAACTGAAACGTCGGTTGGACAAAAGGCTACTGACATACACACCGTACACTGTCTTCTTGGTTATATTCGTCTATCCTACGTAAATTACGTCATGAATCAGGATAAACGTATCCTTAATGTTGACCCGGAATATGAGATAGATCTGTTGTCTTCTTACATTTAAATCGGCTCAATAGTCTTCACGTGGTGCTTTAAAAATAGACAGACACAATCGTCGTCAGCCATCTGCAGTCCACTGCTGGACGTAGGTCTCCCCAAGACGGCGCCACTCATCCCTGTCCTCCGATTTCCTCAGCAGTGCTTAGTAATTTTCAAAAAAATATAGTAATTTTTATGTTTTACTTTGCACCGACTTTAAGATGTTTTAGATAATATATATTAATAATAATAGCTTTAGAAATAAGTTATTTTATAGTTTTTAGTTTTTGAAGTCGGTGTTTTTAAACGAAGTTTTTTTCATTAAATAAAGATTTTTTTTCTCTTTATTTATAAGAGGATTTAGTCAGTATTGACCATGCCACCCTCATAGGAAAATACACTTAATTTACCGCCGATTAATACCTACTTTGGCTAGATTGTATAGCATCTGTCATTATCCGATAGGGGGGATATGCCAGGATACTATTAGACGCACCAATTTCCTGCAAGTCACGTCCTAACAAATTTCTTTCGATCTCGTTGCGTACGCATTCCACCAAAACGTGATAAACATCTTCTGTAACCTGACACTTTGTAATTTGGTGTTACTGATTGAAGCGTAGGAAGTCTTCAATGAAGCACCCTTTGGCTTGAAATGCGTATATTTTCAATAATTTGCGATTTTTACAATAATTTTATAATTTAGTTGTTGCGCGTACAATATTTCGTCTTGATATTCGAATATTGGCGGTTGGCCGTAGACTACGAGTGTTTCTCATAGACTAATGTTAATATTGCGCGTACACACCGGCGCCAGGTAATGATTTCAATCCGGGTGGGCCAGTGTGTACTTCTCCAGGCTAATCGTGCGCCGACACTGATCTTATCATTAATAAATAATAGTTTAAAAAAAAAACTAAAAAATACGCTTTTTATAAAATCCAACTAAAAAATATAAAATAAATTTTAATAAATTTGAATTAAAAATATATACATACATACATACATAACTTCACGCCAGTTCCCTTGCGGGGTAGGCATGAACAGCAGAGCGCCATTTAGGCCCATTCTTACACACCTCACTTGCTTCTTTGAATTAAAAATAGTGTAAGAAAAAATGATTTTATTGTAAAAAAAAGCGTGGGGTGCTTTTCAAACTATTGATACCATATACCCCACGCTTTTTTTTACAATAAAATCATTTTTTCTTACACTATTTTTAATTCAAATTTATTTTATATTTTTTAGTTGGATTTTCTATAAAAGCGTATTTTTTTAGTTTTTTTTTAACTATTATTTTTTATTTTTTAGTGATTATTTAGTGATTTAATTCCCTTCTCCGTGGAAACTTTGAAAAAAGGATTAAATACACTCTTATGATAAAATGGAACGTTATGTAAAAATAAGCTTTTTTAAAAAGGTTTTTAAATACAAGCTTTTGAGATCCTGCATATCATGTAGCAGCAGAGTGCTAGCCAAGACGAGTAAAACGAGCCCAAACACGACGGGTCTATCATCACCTTCCGACTCCATCATCAGATCAGCTCCATGGTACCATATCGCATTGTCACGCGATATACACATACGTGCAAAATTTCAGCTCAATCGTAAACCGGGAAGTCGATCAAATTTAACTTGAAAGATTCCGTTACATACTTACATACGTATGTATGAAGCTAATAAAAGCGTATTAAAAATGCGAACGCGTTTAGTGGTGTGTATCTGGAGCGAAGTCGAAAAGCTGTCACTATTTCAAATCTAGACAAGGATGACGCCGCAAACCACGGTGAGCATGTTAGAATGGGTTGATAGTCCTAAATACCCTTCGTCATAGATCTCTCATCAAACTATTCCTTCCACAATCCTGTGCATTTATTTTTTACTACGTACAGGAGATCAGTAAATAAGGGCAAACGGTGAAAGGGGTTTCCATCATCAGTAGCCTCCTTTGTGAGACGATTGGCAGCATCATTTCCTGCAAACCTATATGTGAAGAGTTCCACTGAATCCTAGACCGGAGATAAATATACATACAAAACTTCACGCCAGTTCCCTTGCGGGGTACTTACTTGCTTCTTTGATATTCATAGCTCTTGTTATATACGCTCGTCTGTTCTTAAGGCTCCTGAAATCACCTTCTGCTAGTACACGATCAATTTGATCATGGGAGGTGTGTCGTGGCCTTCCAGGACTTCTGCATCCATCCACTTTTGCATTGTATATCTGTTTAGTCATTCCTTTCCTTACCTTCACCCCGACACTCTCTTTCAGAGCAACTCTCTTTCTTACTTCGGTATTACGAACGCGGTCCGCGAGCGTCACTCCGCAGATTTATAGAGATAAATATAGAAAGAATACTTATTATCACAACATATTATAGTTCTTTTAATACATGGATCTAAAATCTACAATTGTACCTACACGCGACGTCTTCAGTTATTTCATATGAATGAAATCAATAAAGAAAACAAGCTTTTAGCACATTGTGACTCAATTGCACAAGAATCCAATCTCTTAATCAAAACAACAATCATCAGTAACGCGTATGAAGTTATTGCTATCACTCATAACAAGAATGGTAAACAGTGGAACCACTTAAGCGTTTATAAGTGTATAGCAAAACAAAGCTCAGTAAGGAACTCCCATGAGCGTTGTTGACTGGAGCAATTTGAGCGGGACCCACGGCCTTGCGTAATGCGGGATTGGATGAGGGTGCGTATTCTGGAGAAATTGCTAAGATTACTTGATTTAAATTTAAAATTGTTTCTACTTAACATGGAACAACGCCGAGTTGTGCTTGACATGGGTTTGCTGTATGATATTATGCATAGAGAGTGTCGGGGTGAAGGTAAGAAAAGGAATGCTCCGGTGGTTCGGGCATGCGGAAAGAATAACTAAACAGATATATAATGCAAAAGTGGATGGATGCAGAAGTCGTGGAAGGCCACGACGCACCTTCCATGATCAAATTGATCGTGTACTAGCGGAGGGTGATGTCAGGAGCCTTAAGAACAGACGAGTGTGCATGACAAGAGTTATGAATGTCAAAGAAGCAAGTGAGGTGTGTAAGAATGGGCCTAAATGGCGCTCTGTTGTTCGTGCCTACCCCGCAAGGGAACTCGCGTGAAGTTATGTATGTATGTATCTATGTATATTATGCACTAGCGCAAAGAATATCACATTGTGCCCCAATGCGTCCGACAAGACGCACACAATTGCTGCATACTGCATGCCATAGCACAAACTACGGACAGAACTTAGTTTTCTCCAAAATTCTCTATCGTTTATATAGTCTATAATCATTGTTTTTTTAATTGTGTTACGAGTCGCGAGATTCGAATTAAAATGCCGTTAGAATTACTATAAAGTTTATTAGAACTAACAAACACGTATAACACAAGTACAAATATAACCGAACACAACAAGTCCAAACGTAATTCAATAAAACGCGCAAAGTCCGTCACTTATTAGATTCCCGATTGTAGTACACACGTCTCGCTTCGCTGGTGGTTATCGCTCGACTAACTCCTCCCTCAATCGGGCCATTGCTTTATAGTACAGTAATACAATATGTCCACCCGGCAGCGTCACCGAATTTCCTAGAATCATTTTGTACTTTAAATCCGTAACACCTAGCTAATGATCACAATATATTATGCCAATAAGTAAGCAAAAGAAAACGACAATAAAATAATCCAATGTTATGAGTTCAAATGCCGACGGGTAATAAATGTGCTTTGTTTCAGATATGCAGGTGGGTTTCGTGTTTGTCGGGATCTGAGTTGTAACAATAATATAGAGATCACACGAACTTGCGTCCAAAATCCTCTCAGTCATATCTAACATTACTTATACTTAAAATTTAATTGTTAAGCTTATTTGTCTGTCTTTCGTTATGTCTGTCCTAAACACACATTTCATTAGAATAAATTAATATAATAAGTTATTCTTAAGGTACACCACAACACAAACATGCATTCATTAAATGTCACACACAATAACAAAGTAACAAATAAGCGTGTACAACTTCCTAACTTCTTAAATTTAATTGTAAAAAAGGGTACGGAACTAGAGTCCGTAGTTGTTAATAATAAATAAATAAAAACACAAAATTTCTTTCTTTTCACTTCGCATTACATGTTCATTACCTTCAGTCGCCGTGACAGAAGACAGAAGTAAGAAAGAGAGTTGGTCTGAAAGACAGTGTCGGGGTGAAGGTAAGGAAAGGAATGCTCCGGTGGTTCGGGCATGTGGAAAGAATGCATGATGAAAGAATGACTAAACAGATATACAATGCAAAAGTGGATGCATGCAGAATTCGTGGAAGGCCACGAAACACCTTCCATGATCAAATTGATCGTGTACTAGCAGAAGGTGATGTCAGGAGCCTTAAGAACAGACGAGCGTGCATGACAAGAGTTATGAATGTCAAAGAAGCAAGTGAGGTGTGTAAGAATGGACCTAAATGGCGCTCTGTTGTTGGTGCCTACCCCGCAAGGGAACTGGCGTGAAGTTATGTATGTATGTATGTACCTTCAGTCGACTTTAACTCAAGCTTAAACAAAACAAACTGGCTATATCGTCAATAGAGTCATCTGTCTGTTGATACAAGACATTAGCAGCTATACCTTTAACTGGGAAGCCATTCCAAAATATTAGAAACTACACACTAAAGTGATAAACTGTTTCAAAGTTTTCTTTAGGATTTTGGTTTTATATGGACACGTTGTTCGATAGTTTTTTTTGTTATTGCAGAAGTTCAGCAGACCGGCAGACGGCCCACTTGATGGAAAGCGGTTACCATCGCCTATGGACATTTGCAACACCAAAGGTGCTACAAATGCGCTGCTGCTCTCTTAAGGGACACTGGAACCTGGTCACTAATGCCGGAACACAACTCAAGGTTGTTATGGCGACATACTTTAGACCAGGGCTACCACCTGGCTGTGGGTTGTTTTGTCGCCTCTTACGACAGGCCGCCAAGCTGCAGGAAATTGTATTCTTTCTCCGTTCCTGCACGGATAACATTTTAGATTCATATATATACTATCATGCCAATTTCCAATAAGGGTAGGCAGATTTTTTTTTCAAACTACCTTCCATGCGATCATGTTAACAACGCCGCGACCAATTACTAATTATAAAAGATTTTTTAAAATAAAATTGCTAATTTCGTGTGCCTGCGTTGAAGGCCGGTGTCGAACTGTTCCAAACTCTCGTTCGGTTTTTAACAGATGGTGTTTTTGCGCCAAGAGAATACAGCGGGAACAGCGCGCGCGCTGTCATTTAACGGTGCGCTTTATATTTATTTATTTAGGTTTATGGCTTGGCAGCTAGGCCTTTAAGCCAGGTCTTAGGTTACAATATAGTTTATTCATTTTTTTAAGCCTATGTGTAGCACAGCTGAACTGTAGGTTATCAGCTGGTGCCATTCAACGGAGTTCTTGTGACAACTCAAAAGGCCACATTTGACTATACAGTTCACATTTCTCACAAAAACACATAATTACTACTCAAAAAC
The DNA here is from genome assembly GCA_019925095.2 of Dendrolimus kikuchii. Classification (NCBI taxonomy): domain Eukaryota; kingdom Metazoa; phylum Arthropoda; class Insecta; order Lepidoptera; family Lasiocampidae; genus Dendrolimus; species Dendrolimus kikuchii. Next base: position 24,189,624 of record CM034397.1, read on the forward strand.
TATCAATATCCTACAACTATTGTTCATTTTAGAGTAATTTTACACATTTTTAGAGAATAAAACTGCACAGCACAACATCTCCTTTCAGTTCCCGCCAAAAACTCCAACGGCGCGCTATTTTGAATGCGACACAGATCAATACAGTGTAAACTCCATATAACGTTACTCGATTTAACGACAAACTCCTTTAAGCGTCGAAATCATTTGGCTTTAGTTGGTTTATGTTTTTAGTGGGTATTGGCGCCGCTAAGCGCATCTCCTCCTCCCATAATTACCGTCACAGGGGGCCGCTGCTACGGGGGTAGCAGCGGACTTCCCCCTCCCCCCTGATTGATGAAGTGGGTCACTCTGCCACCGGGGTGGCCCGGTATTGCCGAGCGTGGGGGCGTCACGGTGCAGTAACTCTGTTCTAAATCCCGTGGCGCCCCGTAAAAGCGCGGATACAGGGGCGCAGGTTTAGGTTTAGTGGGTAGTTTGGCGATCGGTTTCTCGCGACTGCTTCTGTTCGAAGCTAGCGTGGAGAACCGGTCGCTGAGAGTCCCACACACCCTCGATGCATGCTTCTGCGCTGCATTTGGCTCTTCCCCCGAAAAGCCCGAGGACGGTGTCCAAAGACATTCCTCCTGCGTTAAAAAAAAAAAGGTTTTTAGTGGGTATTGGGGTTACTCGCTCGTGTAGCAACCCTCGGAGTCTCCACACTATTCTGTGGCGTCAATCGCGGACGGAGCACTGCCAAGAGCATACTATTGCTGCAGTGTTATCGCCCCCGACCGACGCGTGTCTTTCCCCTAGCAACGGCCCAGATTGTGCGTAAACCTACTCTCAATAAGGACAACAATCAAGTAATAAAAGGAAACTTTTAAGTTATCAAAATTAGTTACTACTCAAAATCTGTTAAGCTGTTTCGATGCAAACTTACAGACAGACTCAGAGAGGTATTTACAGTACTTTATAGTACAGTAAAGAACTAATATCATAAAATTAATACGAATAACAGTCTTCTATTATTAGGCCTTAGAAAGACATCTCAGTTTGGATGAAATGTCATTGGTAAAGGTTGTATTTATATCGTGGGTAATTGAACCAACATTTCTCCGATAAACGACGACGTGAAAATATTCAATATCGCTATATATTAATACATCATAAATTTCTTCCACACCTGTTCACGTCGCGTGTTATTGGCATAATGATGTATTAGCATAATGATATATTGCAAGTAATGTTGTGTATATTCTTTAAAAGTACATAATACAATATATTATCATTCATAGTTTACGGAAAGAAAGAAGAGTGAATTTGGGGAATAGTTTGAATGGAGCGTTAGGTAAACTTCTAGGCGCTAAGAACCTCAGCCAGAAGGCCCAGCTCGCCGTACACAACGCGGTGCTGGTACCTAAGCTCACGTATGGAGGCGAGAGTTGGGTATGGAAGAGAGAGCATGAAAGTAGAGTAAACGCGGTCGAGATGCGAGCACTGCGCAAAATCTGCGGAGTGACGCTCGCGGACCGCGTTCGTAATACCGAAGAGAGTGTCGGGGCGAAGGTAAGGAAAGGAATGCTCCGGTGGTTCGGGCATGTGGAAAGAATGCATGATGAAAGAATGACTAAACAGATATACAATGCAAAAGTGGATGGATGCAGAAGTCGTGGAAGGCCACGACACACCTTCCATGATCAAATTGATCGTGTACTAGCAGAAGGTGATGTCAGGAGCCTTAAGAACAGACGAGCGTGCATGACAAGAGTTATGAATGTCAAAGAAGCAAGTGAAGTGTGTAAGAATAAGCCTAAATGGCGCTCTGTTGGTCGTGCCTACCCCGCAAGGGAACTGGCGTGAAGTTATGTATGTATGTATGTATGTAAAATGTTATCCGTGCAGGAACGGAGAAAGAATACAATTTCCTGCGGCTCGGCGGCCTGTCTTAAGAGGCGACAAAACAACCCACAGCCAGGTGGTAGGGCATTTGCCCGACTGGATGCCAACCGCCCCTGGTCTAAAGTATGTCGCCACAACAACCTTGAGTTGTGTTCCGACATCAGTGACCAGGTTCCAGTCTCCCTTAAGAGAGCAGCAGCGCATTTGTAGCACCTTTGGTGTTGCAAATGTCCATAGGCGATGGTAACCGCTTTCCATTAAGTGGGCCATCTGCCTGTCTGCTGAACTCCTGCAATAAAAAAAATATATACTTAAATAAAAGAAATCAATGATAATTTTCTTGATTTTTCAAAGGCTCACCTCTAACTTTTCTTCTAACTTCTAACTAACATATAACAGGCCATGACGTTGCGTATATATTTCACATGATTTTAATAGCTCTCTAAGTGCCCTGATCGTTGGGCTCAGCAGGACCACATCATCGGTGTAACCCAAATTGTAGAAAATAAAAATAAAAAAACTTCGTTTAAAAAAACCGACTTCAAAATCTAAAAAACTAAAAAGTATAAAATAACTTAAGTCTAAAGCTATTATTATTAATATATATTATCTAAAACATCTTAAAGTCGGTGCTTAGTAATTTTCAAAATATAGTAATTTTTATGTTTTACTTTGCACCGTCTTCAAGATGTTTTAGATAATATATATTAATAATAATAAAATATTTTTAGTTTTTGAAGTCGGTTTTTTTAAACGAAGTTTTTTTATTTTATTTGCTACTTTTTAGTGTCTAGCTATGTATGGGCAAACCTACGAAAGGTGCCGCGTTCCTTAAAAAATATAGGTCCCAAGAAACGGGAACAAAAAAATGTTTGTAAAATGAAAACTACTGGGCTAAACTATGTTAAATTTTTAGGGGACCAAATGGCAACTATTCCACATCAAACTAAATAAGAATCACGTAAATCGGATCATAAATCTCAGCGTAATCGGTGTACATATGGAACGGAATGGAATTTTTTTCATAGAAAATGTTCGTAAAATGAAAACTACTGGGCCAAACTATGTCAAATTTTTTTAGGAGATCAATCAGTAGCTATTCCGCGTCGAACAAAAAAGAATCACGTAAATCGGATCATAAATCCTGGAGTAATCGGTGAACATACATAAAAAAAAGATCCCGACGAATTGAATACCTCCTCCTTTTTTTGAAGTCGGTTAAAAAGCAAAATAGATAAGACATATATGAGTGTAATCAAAACTTTGTAAACATTTGATTGGTATTTCACAACCCCCGGCCATTATGGCGACCCTCCCGATATATTGACGCAATCTGCAATAGGGAAGGGTTAGCCGGACGAAGCCGGGGCGCGATAGGGTCATTGTCTCATACACACCCCACGGCCATTGTGTAACGCAAAACAAACTAACAAACAAACCTTTGCTGTGATTTAGAATTGAGTTATGTGGGAACGTTGCTACGTAACCGTTTTTGAAATTTACTGTATAATAGATGTTTTAATATAATCTCCGTGAGAATTACACAAGAGTTAAACTTGATGTATCTAGTATGCGGATGAGGATTCATATACATACATACATACATAACTTCACGCCAGTTCCCTTGCGGGGTAGGCACGTACAACAGAGCGCCGTTCAGGCTTATTCTTACACACCTCACATGCTTCTTTGACATTCATAGCTCTTGTCATGCACGTTCGTCTGTTCTTAAGGCTCCTGACATCACCTGCTAGTACACGATCAATACTGTATAATAGACTTTTTAATATAATCTCCGTGAGTATTACACAAGAATTAAACTTGATGTATCTGGTATGCGGAAGAGGATTCATATACATACATACATACATAACTTGACTCCAGTTCCCTTGCGGGGTAGGCATGACCAACAGAGCGCCATTTGGGCCCATTCTTACACACCTCACTTGCCTCTTTGACATTCATAACTCTTGTCATGCACGCTCGTTTATTCTTAAGGCTCCTGACATCACCTTCTGCTAGTACACGATCAATACTGTATAATAGACTTTTTAATATAATCTCCGTGAGAATTACACAAGAGTTAAACTTGATGTATCTGGTATGCGGATGAGGATTCATATACATACATACATACATAACTTCACGCCAGTTCCCTTGCGGGGTAGGCACGAACAACAGAGCGCCATTTAGGCCCATTCTTACACACCTCACTTGCTTCTTTGACATTCATAACTCTTGTCATGCACGCTCGTATGAGGATTCAACATTTATTTATTTTCTTTATAGATTATTACTAAGATAACTATTAGAAGTACTTATTTATCGAAACGCCTCATTGACCCTTCAGGTGATCAGAGGGCTGGTGCTTACCTCGGCCAACGGATCAGTATGGCGATCCAGCGAGGAAACGTAGAAGGCCTTCTGGGCACCTTACCCATAGAAGATGGTGATCTGGGCTCAGTATTCTACTTACAGTCTTGAGGGGAGTAGAATACAATACAAATAAGTTAAGTTTTCTTGCATTGTATTCATATAGAAGTACTATTAAGAAATAATTATAAATTACAAATATCCAAACGTAATAAAATGGTATTCTTAAAATAAATTATATATACAACTAGCTGTACCCGGCAGACGTTGTCTTGCCCTTAAAAATAAAAATCTAGCAACCGATTGCAGCGCCATCAAGCGTCCAATCGTGAATCTAAACCATCCCGGGATCCACTTGAACACACACAAAAATAATTCACCTTTATATAACAAGATAAATAAGTTATGTCGTATTTATGACTTAACCAAAAAAGAGACAAAACATTTAATTTGTAAATTCCTTAAGTCTCAAAACTACTTACAAACTGAAAATTTGATAACAGTTGCTGAATAACAATTAGTTTTACTAACACTCACACTTTACAAACATTGATATTCCTACACCCAAACACACTTGTAACCATTATTACACACTCATACTTACACTCACACACACAAATCTCTCTATTTTTATTTTATTTTATTATTATTCTTTCATTGTAGTGCTCTTTGGTGGTGGTTATTATTGAAATAGTGCTTAATGGGAGGCGAGGGCCAGGAGTACCATCATACAGGGATTACCTAGTTTGGGCTCCTGTCCTTCCCATTTAATTAAGCTTATCAAATTTTTGTACTCTTTAAATTTTGTTTTCTTTTTATGGGAAGTAAATAAATAAAATTATTATTATTATTAAATTATTACCTAAATCAGACAAATGAAAATGAGTTTAAATTCAGTCACCATAGCAGAAATGGGCCAGAAAAGATCATGACATATAGCGACGGACTTTGAGCGTGTTATTGAATTGTACTGGTTGTGTCCAGTTATATTTCTACCTGTGTTATACGTCTTTGTATAGTTCTAATAAATTCTATAGTAATTCCGTAACAGTATAATTTACATTTTACTTGTGGTGTGATTGTTCGTTGCTCTAAATAAAAAATTGCAATATTAGATGACATTTAGGGTAACAATTCAGCTAGATGCTACGAAGCTTCCAAATTACCTTAGTTCCACACGATGTGACTAAAGCATTTGTTCCACGCGCTCAATGACCCGTCCCCGCGGCACACGCGTTGTTTTTGAAAGCTCGGCTCCATTGTCAAAATAATATCGGTGTTCAAAACGACATTTTCGAATTTACATATTACATTGAAAGGAATCGAAACAATAATGCTGAGCGAAGGAAAACGTTGTATATTATAAGAAACAGAACAATAACTAGGAATGATAACCACCCGCTAAAAAGTAAGCTCGTAAATCCCACATAACAAGATGACGCTACTACTCATTTTTCTATCGTATTTTGAGGTTTTATTATTTAAAAAATAAGGTATACCAAGTGTCCAAATCATTAAATATTTAACCACTTTTTAATTTTATATTTAAACTGGCTGATGCCCGCGACTACGTACGCGTGGTGCGGTTTTTTAACAATCCCACGGGAACTCTTTAATTTTTCGCGATCAAAAGTATCCTATATATTGACCAGGGATATAAGCTACCACCGTACAAAATTTTATTTAAATCTAAATTAGTTCTATTTTAGTTTTTACATCCCCCTGACTCAGTTTTTAGCTTTTTTTTCATTGTACAGAAATTCGACCTCTACAATTTTATTATATGTATAGATAGATAACTAGAATTAAACATTTTTTTTATCTGTGCAGGAACGGGGAAAGAATACAATTTCCTGCGGCCGGGTGGCCTGTCTTAAGAGGCGACAATACAACCCACAGCCAGGTGGTAGGGTATTTGTCCGACTGGATGGCTACTACCTCTGGTCTGGAATATGTCGCCATAACAACCTTGAGTTGTGTTCCGGCAATAGCAACCAGGTTCTAGTCTAGCACCTTTGGTGTTGCAAATGTCCATAAACGATGGTAACCGCTCTCCATCAAGTGGGCCGTCTGCCTGTCTGCTGAACTCCTGCAATAAAAAAATAATTAAAAAAAATCCATAGATATCATGTACGTAATATTATGATAAATCGACACTAACGGTATTTACTGAATATAATGGAACTAACCAACAAAGCCACACTATAAAATACTGGAATTATTCCGTGGATTATAATAGACATTAATAATAATTTCGTTTTAAATGTGCATAAATAATAATTATTATATAGAGTATAATGATCAGTTTGTTTAAATTTTTGTTTGTTTCCTCGTCACAGCAATTAACTGATGATTGTAAAATCGCATATACAGTAGTGTCGGAAACATCAGAAAATTAATTTCTTAGTTCTATCCCGATAAAACAGACTTGAAAATGACACGTTAAACCGTTACGGCCGACTCTAATAAATTATTTTAATATTTTCAGATACCATAATATACTTGTTTGTTTCTCTTCACAGCAATTAACTGATTATTATAAAATCGCATATATAGTTGTGATCGAAACATCAGAAAATTCATTTCTTTGTTCTATCCCGATAAAACAGACTTGAAAATGACTAATGATAATGATGATAATGACTCTAATAAATTATTAAAAAAAAAATTAATTGATCTTGCATTTACTTACATTATATACATTTATTTTCCATATAAAGCGTAAATTATCGCAGATATTGAAACAGTGGAGACGCGCCCTCATTGTCATTATGCACCATTACGTCACACCGCATAACTTTATGTTTTCATCCGTTGTTCGAAATCGCAGCGTTTATTATATAGCTAAATTGTTTTACTTCACACGTGGAGTGGATGCGAATTCATTACGAAAGTACGGCGGTATAGTTAAATATTATTATCACATTTTGTAGCTCTGTAACAAAGTCGTGGAGGCTTAATGGCGAAGATTTGTCTCTTCATTCTGATTGCCGAGAAGCGAATCCTGCCAGAGAACATTTTAGTCTAAAGCAGTTTTTTTTTTGGTTGGTGATTATTTCAGACGGTTAGTGGCCATCCAGAAATTACGTCACATCCACATACATACATACAAAATTTTTGTCAGGTCGTAGGGAATTTGCCCGACTGGATGGCTACCACCCCTGCTCTAAAGTATGTCGCCGTAACAACCTTGAGTTGTGTTCCGGCATTAGTGACCAGGTTCCAGTCTCCCTTAAGAGAACAGCAGCGCATTTGTAACTGATTTCCATCAAGTGGGCCGTCTGCCTGTCTGCTGATCTCCTGCAATAAAAAAAAATCTACTAGAAACATTATTTATAATTTTATTAAAGAAAAATTTCATTTTCCGAAGCTCACAGTTTCAAGATAAACAAAATAGGCCTCATTAATATTTATAAAACGCAAATAATCCCTTATCTGGTCTTGTAGATTTTATCTGAATGTACGCGTAGGGTACCTCGGGGCAATAAACGCTCCGCGAAGATACGGGGTCAGTAAACATGTCGGGGGGTCCGCGCTCTCATTCCACATTACTAAATTAAAAGCTGCTTATCTTATTCCATCGTGGTTCTAATACTGTCACAGCGAAGCTATAAATCCCCACTGATTAGGTTTTCCTTGCAATTATATTAATACGTGAAGCAAAAACTTTGTAGCCCTTTTTACGAAAATTGCGCGGACGGAGGAGTATGAAATTTCGCACACTCATAGTTTATATAGAGACGGAGTGCAGAATGCTACTTTATCCGTGCAGGAACGGAGAAAGAACACAATTTCCTGCGGCCCGGCGGCCTATCGTAAGAGGCGACTAAACAACCCACAGCCAGGTGGTAGAGTATTTGCTCGACTGGATGGCGACCACCCTTGGTCTAGAGTATGCCGCCATAACAACCTTGTGTTGTGTTCCGGCATTAGTGACCAGGTTCCAGACTCCTTTAAGAGAGCAGCAGCGCATTTGTAGCACCTTTGTTGTTGCAAATGTCCATAGGCGATGGTAACCGCTTTCCATCAAGTGGATCGTCTGCCTGTCTGCTGAACTCCTGCAATAAAAAAAAAATGCTAATATATTTTTAAAATTGTACATAAAAAATACATTAAATCAATAAAACAAAACATTACACACACTACCATTTATTTGACACACACACGCATATATACTCTTTTGTTTATTGTTATACTGAAGTAAGAAAGAGAGTTGGGTCTGAAAGAGAGAGCGTCGGGGTGAGGGTAAGGAAAGGAATGCTCCGTACTAAACAGATATACAATGCAAAAGTGGATGGATGCAGAAGTTGTGGAAGGGCACGACACACCTTCCATGATCAAATTGATCGTGTACTAGCAGAAGGTGATGTCAGGAGCCTTAAGAAGAGACGAGCGTGCGTGACAAGAGTTATGAATGTCAAAGAAGCAAGTGAGGTGTGTAAGAATAAGCCTAAATGGCGCTCTGTTGTTCGTGCCTACCCCGCAAGGGAACTGGCGTGAAGTTATGTATGTTTATTGTTAAAGTCAAATTACGATAACAATGTAGCCTTGGCGATTTGTGATTATACATACAGTATTTTAGAACAGAATCTTAAATGTTCAAACTTATAATTTAGATAATGTATAAATATGTATATAATATTGAAGAAACGCTGATGGTGGTGGTTCTAGGATACCCAGGTCGATGTATTCGTGGAAGTTAAACACTGTTAGTTGGTGAGAACTTGTAATAATATTACTTTACATATGAGAGCGTCTGCCGGCTACAGCCCGAACGGAAGAACAAAAAACGCAACTACAGTGTTGCTAGTAAAAAATATTTTATGTTGGTGTTGCCAACAAGACTGAAAAAAAAATATTATTAATGTCGCTCGTTAAGTGGACGCTTCTTTTGCTTAATTTGTGTATTAGCTTAAGTGTGTCGCTTTAAAACAAGGATGACATGTTGCAATGCAGTATATGAATCTCTTAGTTGCTTCGAGCAACGCTACGTAAAACAGCGGGTGTTTATTATTTAATGTAGTTAAATCATGGTACCGCCATCTATCGTTCGAACTTCAGTTTTAGATTGAGGCAATAAACGAATAATTTTAATGAGATTGTCCAACCAAAGCTTGCCTGGATGAGATTACTATAATCTTAGAACAAGAAAATTTATTACTGTTTTTTATTAAATAACTAGCTGTGCCAGCGACTTCGTCTAAAAAAGTAGCCTAAGTTGCTGCTTATAACATCAGCTATCAGCCAGTTATAGTCCCGTCAAAGTCGGTCCAGCCGTTTCAGAGATTAGCCGGAACAAATATACATACAGACAAGAAATTTAAAAATTGATTTATTTGTACTGTTATTTTAACATTACCCAGATGGTAGGGTATTTACCCATCTGGATGTCTACCACTCCTACTTTAAAGTATGCCGCCGTAACAACTTGAGTTGTGTTACGGCATTAGTGGCCAGTACTCCAGACTCCCTTAAAACAGCAGTAGGGCATTTGTAGCACTTTTGATGTTCCAAATATCCAAGGCGATGGTAACCGCTTTCCATCAGGTGGGCCGTCTGCCTGTTTGCTAATCTCGTGCAATAAAAAAAAGACATTGCAAACAGACACTTCAATTTTATTTATCTGTATACATAATAATAATAATAATATCAGTCCATAAATGTCCCACTATAGGGGAACGGACGTATACCCGCCACGCTTGCCCAAGGCGGCTTGGCAGGTTTGACACATCGGTTATCTCGATGTGCAGGTTGCATCACGATGTTTTCCTTCACCGTTGTTAGCACGTGGTAATTGTAACAATATGCACATTAGATCAGAAAACTGACCAAGTGGTGCATGCGTTCCGGCCAGGATCGAACCCGCGTTCTTTGAGTTTGGGACGCGTGCGCTAGCCATTACGCTACCACGACTTATGTATAGATTTGATGGATGTTTACCCAAAATAGTGGATGTTGACCCAGCTGAATAGCCGCAGATGGCTGTTTCAGCGATACCGGACTTTGGGGGCTTCCCGGAAGCAGCACGCTCGAGGAGGCACCTCCTGTGAGGTTCGACCTCGGCTCGACCGCTGCGGGGGATTGACTCTATATTGAGAATTAGCCGTTAAAGGCTGAAAGAGCTAAGCCAACAGGCTAAAGTGATTATTTGGGGACCAATTATCGACTCCGCCGGCGGAGCCGATCCTAGTCTATCATTACTACCGCTTCGCAACGTGTTATAGCTGGAGGAGAAGAAGCGGCGGAAGAAACTCTCCAGCAACACGCCTATGCTAATCTTGTATGGCTACTTGTGTCTGTAGTGAGTGAGTGAGATTGGTGGGGTCTTACCTTTGTGTAAGAGGATCCGAGCCGGGGGCTCTCCGGCGTCTGTTATGCCAGGCTGATGTTCTGAGCCTCGGGGGGTTCATAGTCGCGAGGAGACGGGTGATTTCATCGGGCTCGTCAATGAGTACATTGCGAGGGCGACGATTTCTCGTGGGAGCGTTCAGTTATGTATAGATTTAAAGGCTTGCTTTAGAATATTTATAAATTCAAGTCCACTACATACATACAATTAATAATAGTCCAAATCGACATCTGTTGTCTCATACGTTTAACTTGAAACAATTTCCACTGTAGTTAATCTCCCCAACGAAATATTAAGAGGACTGTAGCGAGGGGTGAAAAATGAGATGTGGATTTGATTTTAATGCCCAATCTGAGGACCAAATGTCACGAAATAATCCCGTTTGAATCGCCCTGCTTGGGGGCTCATTTTGCATATTAATTGTAACTGCATGTTCTTATGAACGAGATGGATGAAATGTTAAAGGCGTTGACCTTTTGCAGAGGTCGAACTGGTCGGTGAGATCATAATTAGCGTTTATTTTGTATATGTAAATTGTATTTTGAATTACGTTAAGTTAAACAAGGTGAATTATTCAAGTGGACTTATACAGCCAAATCGCCAACAGCCAATATAAATTTTATGAAAACTAGCTGATATCCGCCCGCTTCGAGTCCCGTAAAATCCGTTCCTAGCTGACCTCTGCTTGGCGAAAGGAAGGTCATTCCATGCCAAATATCAAGTCTATAGGTATTATAGTATTATATTATAGCTCCTGAGATATCGTGATGAGTCACTATATACGTGGATTTCAATCCTTATCAAAATAAATTACTCCATATTCAAGACGAATTCAATACCTTTCTAGAACTTTTTGAATCATTCAATTCGGACGTTTCATTCAAAAGATATCGCGATATTTAAAATGTAAGTATTAGTGTTGTAGCCAAATATACTAATATATTGTTTGATTGAACGCGCTAATTTCAGGAACTACTGGTCTGATTTGAAAAATTCTTTCAGTGTCGGATAGCCCATTTATCGAGGAAGGCTATAGGCTATATATCATCACGCTAAGACCAATAGGAGCGGAGCACCAATGAAGAATGTGTCAAAATCGGAGGGTTTTGAAGATTAAAGCGGTGTCATTAGATTTTTGAAAAATCAATTCACTAGTTTAGGAATCGAATGGACAACTGTTTTATTACACCAACTCTTAGTGTTGCTTTTATAAATCAATTTCTGTGAAGGAATATCAAATGTCCATATTCTTTCAAAAAAATTGATCACGTTTGCTGAAAGGGTTTGAATTTTAATTAATTGTTTTGTTCTACTTACATTAACAACCCTTACATTTCCCTTAGGTTAACAATATTGCTCCTTCATAGAAATTTAATAATACGGTAAGTGTTTTTCATAATGAGCAGATTCGCTTCTAGACTAAAATAATTTAAGATTCTACTTTCATGCTTTGCAATGATGTAATGTCAGCCGTGGCAGTACCTTAAGGGCTTAGCGGAAGATCAGCGCTGGTCTTGAAAGACCAGCATTATGCTGAGACTGAAGCCCCTTTTAGGGCAAGATTATGTTATTTTAGTTTTAAATTTGTTAAAAATTATACCTACACTACCCGATGTAATTTGTTCTGAATAAAATGATTTTTTTCTTTCTAATTTATTTTTCAAAAATCTAATGATACTGGTTTAGTTTTTATCAAAATCGATCCTGGGGCTCCTTCGAGTATTTTTATAATAATAAAAAAGTATAATTATAATAAATAAAAAAAATCACCTGTAGTACATACTTCTGTATCCAATACTAGTAGCTCCTTCCCACGACTTCGTACGCGTGGAATAGTTAATTATTTTTTTTTAAACATTCTTCATTTGTGCTCCGCTCGTATTGGTCTTAGCGTGATGATATATAGCCTATAGCCTTCCTCGATAAAGGGGCTATCTAACACTGAATTTTTTTTTGAAATCAGACAAATACTTCCTGAGATTAGCGCGTTCAAACAAACAAACTCCTCAGCTTTATATATTAGTATAAGATATAAGACGAAATTTTAAATTTTTACTAAGACTTCGTCTACGCTTAACTCGAAATTCCCGTGGGATTCCCGGGACACAAAATACCGCAGCATTTGAAAAATAATTTAAACTATCGTTTTAGTGAAAACTGTGATGTCGGAGAATAAGCTAATTTTGACCCACCCAAACAACTACAAAACGCTCGCGGGCAAATCCCGCGGGATTTCCAGAATAAAAAGTATCACACAGTTTAATCGATCAGCGAAAACCGCATCGAAATCGGCTGAGTAGCTTTAACGTGAACCCAGAAATCTTAAAAAAATTGCATCGTATTCTCCGTCATTTATATAGTCTATTGCAGTTTTTTTTTTGTAATAGCTTCAAGGTACAAGGCATGTTTGGAAATTTATAATATTACTAGCTGTCCCGGCAGACATTCTGCCCTAAGGAAATAAAATTTAGAACCCGATTGCAGCGCCACCTACCGGGTCAAATTGTGAATCGAAACCATCCTCGAATTCACTTGAACACACACACAAAAATTCATTCAAATCGGTCCAGCCGTTTAGGAGAGTTCACTGTCAACACACGTACAGAAGGATTATATATATAAAAAAAATTGCATCGTGTTCTCCGTCGTTTATATAGTCTATTCCAGTTGTGTTTTTTATAGCTTCAATGTACAAGGCATGTTTAGAAATTTATAATATTACTAGCTGTCCCGGCAGACATTCTGCCCTAAGGAAATAAAATTTACAACCCGATTGTAGCGCCACCTACCGGATCCAATTGTGAATCGAAACCATTGTCGAATCCACTTGAACACACACAAAAAAATTCATTGAAATCGGTCCAGCCGTTTAGGAGGAGTTCACTGTCAACATACGTACAGAAGAATTATATGTATAAAGATAAATATGTATTAAAATAGTACATTATGGTACTAGTGTGTAACATTGGTGATTACCGCCGAGGCGCCATTGAGACTCGAGCCGTAGGCGAGGGTCTTAAGAGAGCCGAGGACGGTAATCATCAATACACACGTGTATCATACGACGTTTTTCAACACACTTGTGAATAAAATAACAACAAAAACTCATTTTATTTAGTAGATAACAAAAAAAGTTATATATGAGTGAAAGTTTTATTTATTAAACACGTACGAGTTAAAAGTATCTATTTAAATAAGAAGTTGCATGAAATGAGCAAGCAATAGGGACATTAATTTATTTGTTCTATAGAACACGATCTTTTTTTTTTTAATAAAAACTTTTTTAAGAACAAAGCAACTCAACCAATGAAATTTAAAAAAAAATCTATAACTCACTAGTGAGTTATAATGTTTTTTACTCACAGTTTGATAATGGGTGTCATTCTGTGCCTAATTGCGGTGACCATAGAGCCACTTTATGAGCAAGTGTGTTGAAAAAGTACTTTATTTCCTTGTTTCAACAGCATTATAAAACGGAGTGATAAACACACATGGCATTTTCACAATTTCCCTCAAGAAATACCTCCACATTCGCACAATGGAGTCTGGTGATATTTTATGTCACATAATGCCATAATACGTGTCTAACAAAGAAATAAAATAAAGAATAAAGAGATATAACTTCGTGAAAGAAAATCCGACGTAAGCCCCTAGATGGGGACACATCGCGGCCTATTGTGCCTATTGTCGGCGGCCACATCGGCTAAACAAAGCCTATTTTCGGCTAACCGATATTGGATTAGTGGCTGCGCTAAATTATAACATGACAGTTAATGATGAAACTACTGAAGCCACCAATATTCGGCTGCTTCGGCGGAATACCGAATCGTAAAATGTATATAGTGTAAACTCCATGTAACGTCACTCGATTTAACGACAAACTTCCTTAAGCGTCGAAATCACTTAGTTTTGGTTGGTTTAGCTTTCGTTCCGTACAATGATACATTCTATATAGCATTACACCCACTCTCAATAACGACAACAATTAAGTAATAAAAAGTACCCTTTAAGTTGCCAAAATTAGTAAAAACTGCGCAGCTGTGTACGCTCTTTTATCGCTTTATTATTCTACATACATACATACATACATACATAACTCCACGCAAGCTCCCTTGCAGGGTAGGCACGAACAACAGAGCGCCATTTAGGCTTATTCTTACACACCTCACTTGCTTCTTTGACATTTATTATTCTAGCCCGTAATAAACTCGACTGCCGGCATGAGCAAACTAAAATTTCTAAGTACTTCCTTTATCATAAAGATGCGTCAAAATCGCAAGATGTGAATAAAATAAGTAAAAAAATACAACAAAATTACTGGTGCCGCAAAAGACGTCAGACAAAAATAACAGACTTCTCTCCATTTAACGATAACTCTCTATAACGCCATATAATGCACAGTCTCTTCGGTGTCGTTATATAGAGTTTATACTGCATTTCAATCATAAATTATTGATAGTTAAACTACGTTTTATTACTGTTACATGCGATTGAACACGATGTTTGCTTTGATAAATAAAATTCATTGCTTTCATGGTTATTTTGTGTAATAATCACACTAGGTGCAATAGTCACAGAAAATTATAGACGACATATTCATACCTAATGTAGGTAGTTTTTATTTTTTCAGTACATAGGTGTAATTTAAAATATCAAAAGCAAATAAAAACCCTGTTACGAGTAAAATGCACACATCTTATGCCCGAACATTTGGCAGCTGAATATTTAGTGCTTGGCCCGAGAGCGTAGCCGAATTTTCGTCATTCGGCCAAACCGTGGTACGTGGCATCTCTATAAATTATATAACAAATTTAGTAAGAATATAACTTGATTTTAAGCCAGATTTACGTCCCGTTTATTAACATTCATTCATATTGTTACGACTTAGACGCCGACAAAAACAAATTCACACCTGCATTTGGACTTCTTTTGTTTACTTTGTGATTAGAAGACAGCCCATTGTTGTATTGTAATCTTTTATGGCCGTCAGTAGCCATGTGTTACGGATATAAAGTGCGAAATTATTCTAGGAAATTCGGTCCACGCGGCCGGATAGATATATTGCATCTGTGCAGTATAAAGCAATGTCCCGATGAAGAGACAACGCAGTCGAGCGATAACCACGAGCGAAGCAACACGTGTGTATGGAATTACGACCTTCTGCATTACGTTTGGACTTTTTGTGTTCGGTTATATTTGTACCTGTGCTATACGTCTTTGTATAGTTCTAATAAACTGTATAGTAATTTTAACGGAATTTTAATTCGAGTCTCGCGATTCGTAACAATATTGTTATCATTCACGGCTTCTGCGGATGGGGAGGCTAAGCCTTTGACGGCTTACCTCACTGCAACGCAGAGACTCCGGGTTCGATTCCTGGCATGGTAAATTTCGGAAACGTATTTTCTTCGTTATTTACTATGGTCTGGGTGTCTGGGATCGGCCCCAGAGTAGTCCGTTGTATGTTACCCATAACACAAGCGTAACTTACTTAATTTTGGGATAACCAATATGTATGTTTGTCTGCCGATAAAAAAAATACATTTAAAATATCTCGATAGAAATAAACTTATTGACTGTTTAAACAACAAGTAATGCGCTATTTAGCTCATTTTAACCGACTTCAAAAAAAGGAGGAGGTTCTCAATTCGTCGGGATCTTTTTTTTTATGTATGTTCACCGATTACTCCGAGATTTATGATCCGATTTGCGGGATTCTTATTTAGTTTGATGCGGAATAGTTGCCATTTGGTCCCCTAAAAATTTAACATAGTTTGGCCCAGTAGTTTTCATTTTACGATCATTTTTTTGTTCCCATTTCTTGGGACCTATATTTTTTAAGGAGCGCGGCACCTTTCGTAGGCTACCCATACATAGCTAGACACTAAAAAGTAACAAATAAAATAAAAAACTTAGTAAATTATTTTGAAATATAGTAATTTTTATGTTTTACTTTGCACCGACTTCAAGATGTTTTAGATAATATATATTAATAATAATAATAGCTTTAGAAATAAGTCATTTTATACTTTTTAGTTTTTGAAGTCGGTTCTTTTAAACGACGTTTTTTTATTTTACTTGTATAAAATTATGACGTCACAACTTTGTATACTCGTACAAGTTATATGAGGCTGCTGTGTAAGATGATAAAAAGTATTAATTGTAAATAGATTTAATTTAGAAAATGAGTTCCTTTATTATAATTCTATACGAGAAAGGATAAAGAAAAAATGTTTAACAATTCTTTAAATAATTTGAACCAGTCATAAAGTGGCAGTGTAATTTTACGACAATCCTATTTTCATCGCTGTACAATCCCAAAACCCTTTCACCTCCGGCCCTTCGTTACACGATGTCTTACTTCACTAACAACAAACTCCATTATATTTACGCCTAAATGTCACACTAAATATAACTCATGGATATTATTAGAAGACACTGTCCTAGGCGATGAAAGCGATGCGATATTATACTATGTTTTTTCCGCTTAAACAATTCTTTTTTTATTTTTATTGCAGGAGATCAGCCTATGGACATTTGCAACACCAAAGTTGCTACAAATGCGCTGCTACTCTCTTAAAGGAGACTGGAACCTGGTAACTAATGCCGGAACACAACTCAAGGTTGTTATGCCGACATACTTTAGACCAGGGGTGGTAGCCATCTAGTCGGGCAAATGCCCTACCACCTGGCTGTGGGTTGTTAAGTCGCCTCTTACGATAGGCCGCCCGGCCGCAGGAAATTGTATTGTTTCTCCGTTCCTGCACGGATAAATTCTCACAAAATAACAACTATACGTATGATCTTAATTTTTAGATGTTTATGATTCCCACGTAAACATATGTTCAGGTATAATTTATTTCAAATCTTCATACAGATATTTGACTGTATATCGTGGAAAATGTACAAGAGAAAAAATATTTTTTAATGATTTTAAGCGAGGTAATTTAGTTGATTTTTATTATTCCGATGTTTCGGCCATTTTTCAGTAGCCGTGAGTATTGTTAAAGTTTTATTTAGCCTACCTAACTTTAACAATACTCAATTGACACTTGAAATCTTTGTTTCCGTGATCACGAAAAGTGGCGGAAACGTCGGAATAATAAAAATCGAATAAATTACCGCGCTTAAAACCGTGATATCGTAGTTTTATTATGTATACAAGTCGCTAAAACTGAAGAGAATATTAAGAGAAAAATTGTATTCAAAAATACTGATCTGAAGTTTTTAACTTAAAAAAAATTTATATGATTGTGTTATATAATTATAGACATATAATATTAATATTTTCTTTTTTAGCCAAACAAATCGTTTTATTTTATTTCTATTAATGAAAGTATAATTAAATACTATAAATAAACTAAGTCTAACTAACATCTATTAACAAAAACTAAAATATCCTATAAATAAACCTAACTTAAAAATATATATACAGTAGTAGAAACACTAAAATTAAAATAAAACCTGCCCGTCCAGCCCCACCAAACCACTGTCGCTGGGCAATGTACCTAGAAGGCTGGCAGCATTACCTCGTTGGATGCAAAGGCTAATCCTATGAGTGAGGTAAGCTCCAGCCTTCCGGTCTCCTGTTTTGCCGACTAGGCGTTTTTTAATTTTTTGAAATAATTTGTGGGCACTTGGCCCCCATGGGCCCAAAGTCTCCACCCCAAACGGCTCAAATATGTAACCTGTTCCAAGGGTTACATATTTGAGCCGTTTGAGGTTTTCGGCAGATATTATTATTAGAATATTTTATTATTAAAATGTACATATAGTTTAGCGAATTACTCTGTGAACTGACGCTTAAAATTATAAATATAATTATTTCAATAATTTGTAAGATTACAAATTATTTACACAGTAATGACTTTAAATCTCATGGCATATATTTGTATAATCTGAAGCGGTATAAGCAATGTTTTACATTTCCGCGATTTAATAAAATTAGACTTAACCATACCATTTTCATTATAATTTAATCAAATAAAACTTTTGTTTATGTTGCCATACTGTTGTATCGGATATTGGTTAAATTGTATTAATGTGTGAAGTTTGTCCATAAATTTAAATGACAACCATCTGTCATTGTGACACTTAAAAATATACAATTTACGACAATACGCGTCGTTTGTTTTACGGGACGTTAGCATCACATCGTATAGCAACGCTAATGTGGCGCAAGAACTTTGTTCTTTGACAGGAGTTTTAAAAATACCCTATGTGTGTGTCTTTGAAAGTGCGGCGATCATAAAATTCCAATATCCGTTCATTCGGTGTTTTGTTTGATCTCTAATGTTGTGGAATTATTTATATATTTTACACTGCTTTCGGTTCACAAAATTTGACCCCTATTTCAATGAAGGGATTCATGGTTGAAATGAATTTCATTTCAAATCGAAATTAAGCCAAATACAATAACTAAAATTACACATCAACAAAGAATGTGTTTTTGGAACGAAGTTCCTTATCGCGCGTTGTGAAAGGGGGCTAGACGGAAAAAATTCTTACGAAAAGTTGTCACGACACTTTTTGCTATAGTAAGCTATTATACAATTTCAACTTTAATGCAATGAAATACATACATACATACATACATAACTTCACGCCAGCTCCCTTGCGGGGTAGGCACGAACAACAGAGTGCCATTTAGGCTTATTCTTACACACCTCACTTGCCTCTTTGACATTCATAACTCTTGTCATGCACACTCGTCTGTTCTTAAGGCTCCTGACATCACCTTCTGCTAGTACACGATCAATTTGATCATGGAAGGTGTGTCGTGGCCTTCCACGACTTCTGCATCCATCCACTTTTGCATTGTATATCTGTTTATTCATTCTTTCATCATGCATTCTTTCCACATGCCCGAACCACCGGAGCATTCCTTTCCTTACCTTCACCCCGACACTCTCTTTCAGACCAACTCTCTTTCTTACTTCGGTATTACGAACGCGGTCCGCGAGCGTCACTCCGCAGATTTCGCGCAGTGCTCGCATCTCAACCGCGTTTACTCTACTTTCATGCTCTCTCTTCCATACCCAACTCTCGCTTCCGTACGTGAGCGTAGGTACCAGCATCGCGTTGTGTATGGCGAGCTGGGCCTTCTGGCTGAGGTTCTTAGCGCCTAGAAGTTTACCTAACGCTCCATTCACACTATTCCCCAAATTCACTCTTCTTTCTATATGCAATGAAATAAAATCTAAAATATCAATTAGTGTAATAATATACGCTGTTTTTGATGCTATTTGTTTGTTTATGTATTTCTTTCTATACATAGGTTTTTGATAAAATTTCGATGGTTTTCGATGCTTAGCGACACACTTTTTGAGACGTTTTGAGAATTTTTAAGACATTTTAGGAGAACTTCGTTCCAAACATGTGTCCCAAAGACACCTCATTAGTTTTTTTCAGGAGATCAGCAGACAGGCAGACGGCCCACTGGATGAAAAGCGGTTACCATCGCCTATAGACATTTGCAACAGCAATGTTGCTACAAATGCGCTGCTGCTCTCTTAAGGGAGACTGGAACCTGGTCACTAATGCCGGAACGCAACTCAAGGTTGTTATGGCGACATACTTTAGACCAGGGCTACCACCTGGCTGTGGGTTGTTTTGTCACCTCTTACAACAGGCCGCCCCAACGCAGGAAATTGTATTCTTTCTCCGTTCCTGCACGGATGAAAATGTATTTGAATTTGCTTAAAAAAAATCGAAATGTGTTCTGGAACGCATAGTAGAAGTGAAACTTCAACGGACAAGTGGCAAAACGAATGGCAACAAAATTTTAACTAGAAGTTTTACGGGCAGATTGTTAATGTACTTGTCCAATTTGAGAGCCTGCCCGTAAAACTTCAAGTTAAAATTTCGTTGCGATTCGTTTTTCCACTTGTCCGTTGAAGTTTTACTTCTACTATGTGTCCCAGCACACATTTTGATTTTTTGCAGGTTTAATGCAAATTATGATTTGGTTAGGTTAGGTACATTTTAATGAATGCATTTTTTATTTCAACATATTTTATTTTATCAAACAAAGAAACTGAATTCGATCCGGAACCAAAAAACGCATCCATAGTGTACTCTAAAATTATGCCGCCTCTCACCACGTCTTGTCTAAATTTATGCCGCTCCACGCGGCCGTAACGCTTTTTCGTGACAGAAAAATCTTAAGACTCTATATTTTGCCAGGTGGTAGGGCATTTTCCCGACTGGATAACATAACATAACAACCTTGAGTTGTGTTCCGGCATTAGTGACCAAGTACCAGTCTCCCTTAAGAGAGCAGCAGCGCATTTGTAGCAACTTTGGTGGTGCAAATGTCCATAGGCGACGGTAACCGCTTTCCATCAAGTGAGCCGTCTGCCTGTCTGCTGAACTCCTGCAATAAAAAAAAATAGAAGTTTCACTTCAAAAATCTTTTCTCAGATACTAAAACCTAACTAATAATAGAACTACAAATACGAGTTTTTTAATTTGGCATGTTTTCACGCTTAGTTAGTTTATTGTTTATTAACAGTTAAACTTTACATTTGCGTTTACAAAAGTCGTGGTAGCGTAATGGCTAGCGCAGGCGTCCCAGACCCAAAGGGCGCGGGTTCGATCCTGACCGGAACGCATGCACCACTTAGTCAGTTTTCAGGTCTAATGTGCATATTGCTACAATTGCCATGTGCTAACAACGGTGAAGGAAAACATCGTGATGCAACCTGCACATCGAGATGACCGATGTGTCAAACCTACCAAGCCGCCATGGACAAGCATGGCGGGTATACTGTCCGTTCCCCCTGGCCCGAGCCCAGCAGTGGGACATTTATGTGCTGATATTAGTATTATTATAAGCAAATAACAAGTACGAAAGTTCACTAGCTTTAATTTCGACTAACATAAGACTGCATCACTACATTCGTGCAGGAACGAAGAAAGAATACAATTTCCTGCGTTGGGGCGGCCTGTCGTAAGAGGCGACAAAACAACCAACAGGCAGGTGGTAGGGTATTTGCCCGACTGGATGCCTACCACCCCTGGTCTGAAGTATGCCGTCATAACAACCTTGAGTTGTGTTCCGGAATTAGTGACCAGGTTCCAGTCTCCCTTAAGAGAGCAGCAGCGTATTTGTAGCACCTTTGGTGTTGCAAATGTCCATAGGCCATAGCCATCTGCTGGTCTGTTGAACTCCTGCAATAAAAAAAGGCATACATACATACATAACTTCACGCCAGTTCTAAGGCATTCTTACACACCTCACTTGCTTCTTTGACATTCATAACTCTTGTCATGCACGCTCGTCTGTTCTTAAGGCTCCTGACATCACCTTCTGCTAGTACACGATCAATTTGATCATGGAAGGTGTGTCGTGGCCTTCCACGACTTCTGCATCCATCCACTTTTGCATTGTATATCTGTTTAGTCATTCTTTCATCATGCATTCCTTTCCTTAACTTCACTCCGCCACTCTCTTTCGGACCAACTCTCTTTCTTACTTCGGTATTACGAACGCAGTCCGCGAGCGTCACTCCGCAGAAGGCAGCTCTGCATAATTACTTGGACTGATTAAAATGTTAATCCAATCGCTGAACACTGAATTAAAGTTGCTGTAATCAACGAGTTAAATGCATTATAAAATCGAATCGTTAAGCGCGCACGGGGTTGCGGTGCGTTGGGTTCAGTAGGCAATTAATTACCAGCGGTCCCGTACATTTCCGGGGTGGAAATGGTTAATTTAGGGTTCCGCGATAAAGGCACGTTAATATCCGCCCGCGACACACCGCCGCATTACAGCGCACCCGGTGCCTGTTTTGACATTTATTCCCTCGTACTCAGTTCCGGGTGATACGAGAGCTTGAGTGCTTTATTCAAAAAATTGGAAATTAATTTTAGGGGGATCTTGGTCTCGATAAACCTATTACTAATATATAAAGCTGAGGCGTTTGTTTGTTTCTTTGAATGCGCTAATCTCAGGAACTACTGGTCTGATTTGAAAAATTCTTTCAGTGTTAGATAGTCCATTTAACGGGAAAGGCTATAGGCTATATATCATCATGCTAAGACCAATAAGACCGCAGCACCAATGAAGAATGTTTCAAACTATTCCACGCGGACGATGTTGCCAGCAGATGCTAGTATGTAATAAAACTACGTTTTAACAGTTTAAAGCGCGGTAGTTTGGCCGCTTCTGAGTGGCCGTGATCACGGAAGACAAAGATGTGAAGTGTCAATGAGTATTGCTAAAGTTTTATTTAGCCTACCGCCAACTTGTTCATTTTAACTATTTAGTTTTAATTTTGTTAATGGTTATTATTTACTCTATGGGAGCCTAATCTAATTTACTATCGCTTCGCAACATGTTGTGGCTTGAAGAGAAGAAGCGGCGCAAGAAACTCTTCAGAAAACATGCCTAGCCCTAATAATTTTATATAATATTAAAATGGGTGGAAGGAAAAATAAAAGAAATTATCAGTCGAGTTTATTTGTGTTCCGTCGCACGCAGAAAGAACTCACAGTGTCTTGAGGTCTGGCAGCTGGTTTTTGCTGGGTTTGGGTCTTAATAGTTTTGATGATCGGATCCCGAACAGGTGGTACTTGCCAACCATCTTTTCTATTGAAATTTGGGTGTTTTTTGATTTCAATTGCCTCACGCATCATTCTAGGTATGAAACGATTCTCTTTCGCGAGGATTTGTGGTTGGGTTTATCCAGCTTGTTTTAATTCTCGATAAATATGCTCTGATACTCTTGGATTGGTTTGATTAATCCAAATTGCTATCATACATATGTTTTTGAAGTGAAACTTCTTTAGAATCGTCGTGATTTGAAAATCGATGAAACGAAAAAGTGACACTAGAAATAAAATTCAACCTTATTAATTTTGAAATAAAACATATTTTTCTGGACTCGTTAGTATTAATTTTCAATTTAAATAAAACTTAAAAGATTTCAAGTATTTTTTTAGTCTCTACGTTGTTTTTTGTATTGGTGTTTAGGACCCATATCTGTAACTCAAATTGGCAATCGAATCAAATTGACGGTTTTGGTAGTCTGTAAACCATCTTGGCTCAATATTGAACCAATCTTGGCCGAGACTGATTCACTATGATTTTTTAAAAAAAATTTTATTACAGGAGTTCAGCAGACAGGCAGACGGCCCACTTGATGGAAAGCGGTTACCATCGCCTATGGACATGTGCAACACCAAAGGTGCTACAAATGCGCTGCTGCTCTCTTAAGGGAGGCTGGAACCTGGTCACTAATGCCGGAACACAACACAAGGTTGTTATGGCGGCAGACTCTAGACGAGGGGGGGTCGCAATCCAGTCGAGCAAATACCCTACCTGGCTGTGGGTTGTTTAGTCGCCTCTTACGACAGGCCGCCCGGCCGCAGGAAATTGTATTCTTTCTCCGTTCATGAATTTTAGAGACTACGGATATTTCACCAACTGTTACTCGAATGTATCTTGACTCGCAGTAGCATTGTTTTATATTTGTTAAAGTTGCAGACTTGGGGCCCTGCTTACTAGCAAACAATGTACCTATAGAACAAAATTATGATTGAGTTTTTGAATTTGAAAAACTTTACAAGAGCTATTATTTGAAGCATAATAAAAGGAAATACAGTGTTTATACCCACGTAACTGTTGGGCGGCATTACGGTGTTACGAGCCGCTGGGCACGCGCCGACAGCTGCAGATTGTTTTGATAAAAGTGGCCCAAGTGGGCTTTAATTACGACTAGAATTGACTACTGGGTATGTACTTACAACAGTGTTAAATTAATTCATATTAATTTAAACTACAGGCCACGACACACCTTCCATGATCAAATTGATCGTGTACTAGCAGAAGGTGATGCCAGGAGCCTTAAGAACAGACGAGCGTGCATGACAAGAGCTATGAATGTCAAAGAAGCAAGTGAGGTGTGTAAGAATAAGCCTGAATGGCGCTCTGTTGTTAGAACTGGCGTGAAGTTATGTATGTATGTAATTTAAACTATAAGAGTTATGACTGTTTCTTGAAGTTGAGAGAGACTTGCGCAGATTAGATATTACGCGATTTTAAATACTGTCTGTTTTAAATCCTCTGTTGTATAGATATTTATCGAGAACTACAACCAGTGAATTTGAGGAATAGTGCGAATGGAGCGTTAGGTAAACTTCTAGGCGCTAAGAACCTCAGCCAGAAGGCCCAGCTTGCCATACACAACGCGGTGCTGGTACCTACGCTCACGTATGGAAGCGACAGTTGAAGAAAGTAGAGTAAACGCGGTCGAGATGCGAGCACTGCGCAAAATCTGCGGAGTGACGCTCGCGGACCGCGTTCGTAATACCGAAGTAAGAAAGGGAGTTGGTCTGAAAGAGAGTGTCGGGGTGAAGGTAAGGAAAGGAATGCTCCGGTGGTGCGGGTATGTGGAAAAATGACTAAACAGATATACAATGCAAAAGTGGATGGATGCAGAAGTCGTGGAAGGTCACCTTCCATGATCAAATTGATCGTGTACTAGCAGAAGGTGATGTCAGGAGCCTTAAGCCTTTTACTAGGTGGTAGGGCATTTGCCCGACTGGATGGCTACTATGTAACTAGAACCATCGAAGCTTCCACGTTTGACTTGAAATTCCCGCGATACCCGGAGCCTTAAGAACAGACGAGCGTGCATGACAAGAATTATAAATGTCAAAGAAGCAAGTGAGGTGTGTACAAATAAGCCTGAATGGCGCTCTGTTGTTCGTGCCTACCCCGCAAGGGAACTGGCGTGAAGTTATGTATGTATGTAACTAGAACCATCGAAGCTTCCACGTTTGACTTGAAATTCCCGCGGGATACCCGGTATTAAAAAAATATCACACATTTAAATACATAAAATTACCCATCGATCAGTGAAAAAAATCACATTGGAATTAGTTTCTTTTAGACTGGCCATTTTGGCTGGCAGCGAAAACCCGAATAAACAAACAAACCGACAAACAGACAAGAAATCTAAAAAAAAATGCATCGTGTTCTCCATCGTTTATATAGTCTATACTTGTTGTTTTTCTTAATAGTGTTACAAGTCGCGAGACTCGAATTAAAATGCCGTTAGAATTACTATAGAGTTTATTAGAACTATACAAACAGGTGTAACACAGGTACAAATATAACCGAACACAACAAGTCTAAACGTAATGCAGAAGGTTGTAATTCAATAAAACGTGCAAAGTCCGTCACTTATTAGATTCCCGATTGTAGTAAACACGTCTCGCTTCGCTAGTGGTCCTCGCTCGACTAACTCCTTTCTCAATCGGGCCATTGCTTTATACTGCACAATGCAATATGTCCGCCCGGTAGCGTGGACCGAATTTCCTAGAATAAGCTTGTACTTTAAATCCGTAACACCTGGCTAATGATTACAATACAACAATAGGCCGTATGTCAATAAGTAAACAAAAGAAGACGACCATAAAAGAATTTCAATGTTGTTAGTTCAAATGCCGACAGGTAATAAATGTGCTTTGTTCAGATATGCAGGTGGATTTTGTGTTTGTCGGAACCTGAGTTTAATGCACAGACTTGGCATATTTAGAATTTTATAATATTGTGGACTAGTAATACCATCGAAACTTCGTTCGCGTTGCCGTGACGAAGTATTTGTTAGTGAATATAATATTTTTGGCTATTTTAATCTATCCCACGTAAACTACTTTGATTTTGTATTGTATTAAAAATTAAACTTGGTTTCAAATTTTATTTCTTTATTTTAGTGATTTCACAAGCTTTTTATGAAATTACTAGCTGCGCCCCGCGGTCTCACCTGCGTGGTGATGGAACATGGCTATAATTTGGATAATTCGCACCATATCTTTATAAATTATAGCCTGTGTGTTATTCTGATGTGTAAGCTGTATTATTTTAAAGTTTCATCAAAATCCATTCAGTAATTTTTGCATGAAAGAGTAACAAACATACATACATTCTTACAAACTTTCGCGTTTATAATATTAGTAGGATAATACTAGTGTGCCTGACATCCGTGCAGGAACGGAGAAAGAATACAATTTCCTGCGGCCGGGCGGCCTGTCGTAAGAGGCGACTTAAAAACCCACAGCCAGGTGGTAGGGCATTTGCCCGACTGGATGGCTACCACCCCTGGTCTAAAGTATGTCGCCATAGCAACCTTCAGTTGTGTTCCGGCATTAGTGACCAGGTTTTAGTTTCCCTTAAGAGAGCAGCAGCGCATTTGTAGCATCTTTGGTGTTGCAAATGTCCATAGGCGATGGTAACCGCTTTCCATCAAGTGGGCCGGCCGTCTGCCTGTCTGCTGATCTCCTGCAATAAAAAAAAAAAAAACAGACATTGCCTTACTCTGAAAAAACGACAATCCAAAACCCGATTCCTCCGCCTTCTACCGGATCCAATTGTGAATCTAAAAATTCATCAAAATCAGTCCAACCGCTTAGGAGAAATTCAGTGACATGACATACACACGAACAAAACTTTATGTATAAAGATTATGTATCAAACTGGATGATAGTTCTGAAGTGTAGTTGTTTATGATTTTTATATCTTACACTATTTGTTTTTATGGATTACTTACTTACTTACTTACTTACTTGCTTACTTACTTACTTACTTACTTACTTACTTACTTACTTACTTACTTGCTTACTTACTTGCTTACTTACTTGCTTACTTACTTACTTGCTTGCTTACTTACTTACTTACTTACTTACTTACTTACTTAGTTGCTTGCTTACTTACTTACTTGCTTACTTACTTACTTACTTACTTGCTTGCTTACTTACTTACTTACTTGCTTACTTACTTACTTACTTACTTACTTACTTACTTACTTACTTACTTGCTTGCTTACTTACTTACTTACTTACTTGCTTGCTTGCTTACTTACTTACTTACTTACTTGCTTGCTTACTTACTTACTTACTTACTTACTTACTCCGTTGGCTCAGCCACCCAAAGTGAGTCTTGGCCTCCGAAACGAGAATATGCCACATTTCTCGGTCCTGTGCGGTTTCTTGCCAATTACTGGCTCCTAGCTCCGACAGGTCTGCCTCTACTCTGTCCTTGCAGCGATATTTAGGACGGCCGACCTACCGGCCGTCCCAAATATGCTTTCCTCACGCTGCGATCCTCTCCCATCCGTTCTACGTGACCGAGCCAGCGGAGGCGGTGAGCTTTTATTTCTCCTATTAAATTCAAATTCAAAAGTTTTTATTCAAAATAAGTTCCATTGGAGAACACTTTTTGAAGGTCATACATGTAAGTTAAAATTTATTTTTTTACTTGCTATTCTATGTACACCGCTTCGCAACGTGTTGATGCTGTAAAGGAGAAGAAGCGGCAAGAAACTCCCCAGCAATTATGTTAGGCTCGGCCACGAGATTCTCAATTTCGATGTTTTTATTGATTAATAATAATAATAATCGGCAGACAAACACACATATTGTATATCCCCAAATTAAGCAAGTTACGCTTGTGTTATGGGTAATGTACAACGGACTACTCTGGGGCCGATCCCAGACACCCAGACCATAGTAAATAACGGAGAAAATACGTTTCCGAAATTTACTATAACAGGAATCGAACCCGGAACCTCTGCGTTGCAGTGAGGTACGCCGGCAAAGGCTTAGCCCGCTCAACCACAGAGGCCGTCAGGCCGTAATAAAGGTTTTATGAGTGTCAGTCATTAGAAAACGGTGATCAATAGACAGACAGATAATTAAAATCAAAACTTTTCCTATTCAGTTTAATCGGAGTTTATTTAGCCGATCTAAGTTCTGTAGCTGTACAAGTTATACCGGCATCTTAATCTGTTAAGAGCAGAGCTAAGATTATGTTAAAGTAATTTAACCTGAACAAATATAACTTAACCAGAGCGAGCTGCAACGCGGTAGTTTATTTAATTCGTACGAATATTTGCATACGTAAGTACGTACATACTGCCGCGGAGAATGGAGCGCAATTTAGATTTCTATTTCCTAGCAATATCCGTGCAGGAACGGAGAAAGTTACAAATTCCTGCGGCCAGGCCGCCTGTTGTAAGACGTGACTAAATAACCCACAGCCAGGTGGTAGGGCATTTGCCTTACAACCTTGAGTTGTGTTCCGGCATTAAGGACCAGGTCCCAGTCTCACTTAAGAGAGCAGCAGCGCATTTGTAGCAACTTTGGTGTTGCAAATGTCCATAGGCGATGGTAACCGCTTTCCATCAAGTGGGCCGTCTGCCTGTCTGCTGATCTTCTGCAATAAAAAAATAAATAAAAAAATAATGAATATGTGCTCCTCATTTATAATAATTACAACCGATTTGCACGGGAATTAGTATTCTGAACACGATGACCGTATGCACTTTTATACCTATATAGGTCCTAACTTGCTATCTCTTTAATTAATTTCATTGATAATTTCTTGATTTGTGGTAATATCGAAATATGTCAACAACATTACAAAAATACGTATGTTGCTAAAGATTAAGTTTTAATCGTTTTCTCAAAGTACAGTGTTTATTTATGGATATTATTTATGGCCTTTTCTTTTAGAAAATTCCATAAAATAAAGTAGGCCAATTAATTTATTTGTATATATTGTAATATCATAACAATATTCTAATAGTGCTGTAACGGGGAAAGAATAACTAAGCAACCCGGAGACTTGGTGTAAATGGTGACAAGGTAACCCGCAGCCAGGTGGTAGGGTGTTTGCTCGTCTGGATGGCTTCCACCCCTGGTCTAGAGTATGCTACCATAACTATCAGTTGTGTTCCGGCATCAGAGGCTAGGTTCCAGATCCCTGTCGAGGCCGGTAGCACATGGCAGTACCTTTGGTATTGCTAATGCCCATAGACGGCGATAACCACTTTCCATCACACTTGGGCCGTCAGCCTGTCTGCTGTACGCCAGCAATGAAAAAATACAATTTTAAAATTAATATTAATATCCGTCTGTCTGTTGGGGGGGTTAGGAGGTTACAGTACAGGTTTGACACATCGGTTATCTCGATGTGCAGGACTCATCACGATGTTTGCTTTCACCGTTGTGGTTCACGTGGTAATAAAAAAAAAAACCTATTTATTAATTTTACTCAGTCTTAGTGATCATTACACATCACTTTAGAAAAAAAAACAACTTTTTTATACTTTCAATGAACAAAGAAAAACCTTACATCCAGAAACAACCTCATAAAATATTTTGTTCTTAATAAAAGTCGAAGCAAGCAATGCTTGTTCCCCCTAAAAAACGTGTAAACTTACTTCGAAAATGTTCAAACTTTGGGAAACATTTTTTTAAGATTCTTTTCACAAATTCACCGTTATGTACAAAAACTTTGGCAATTATTTAACTTGCACAATCTTGAAATACTTGTACTACATAAAGCTCCGCCTAAGATAATCTAGTACAAACAATATCACAGTAGATTAAGTCTACTTTAGTCATCAGAATTCTACATTTGGATCAATAATATTGTTACAACCTACGCCCCCCGACAAAGACAAATTCCACGTACAGATCTGTAGAAGCACATTTTATTACCTATCGGAACTAAATGATCGTCTTCTTTTGTTCACTTATTTATTGTCATACGTTTCTAAGCTGTTTTGGAGTGCAAACAATACAGCCTATTGTCCTATTGTACTTGCTCATTAGCATCATTAGCCAGGTGATGCGGATTACGATTTCACGCTAGGAAACTGTGTCGATCTTATCGGGCGGGCACATTTTGCATTTGTGAATTATAAAACGACGGCCTGATGGAGAGAGGAGGCAGTTGGGCTACGACTACGATATGGGCGTGACGTGTGTAGATTCGGGGATCTAATAGTGACGGACTTTGCGCGTTTTACTGAATTACGACCTTCTGCATTATGTTTGGATTTTTTGTGTTCGGTTATATTTGTACCTGTGTTATACGTGTTTGTATAGTTCTAATAAACTCTATAGTAATTCTAACGGCATTTTAATTCGAGTCCCGTTAAACTCGTAGCAATATGCTTGTTCACATGACATGATTAAATGCTAGCGTTTAAATCTGTTCAAATTAAAGAGTATTTAGTATCAGTGGACTCCAGCGTATACGAAAAAGGTTTTAACTTGAAAGGGTTTATAAGGCCAAGGCCATATGTTTAAGAGAACGAGAAAGAAAGAAAGAATGATATTTAATACATTTTTGAAGTGAAACTTCTATATAGAGTCTTAAGATTTTTCTGTCACGAAAAAGCGTTACGAACGCGTGGAGGAGCGGATTAAATTTAGACTAGATGTGGTGAAGCGCGGCATAATTTTAGAGTACACTATGGATGCGTTTTTTGTTTCCGGATCGAATTCAGTTTTTTTTGTTTGATAAAATAAAATATGTTTAAATAAAAAATGCATTCATTAAAATGTACCTAACCTAATCAAATCATAATTTGCAGTAAACCTGCGTAAAATCGAAATGTATGCTGGGACACGTAGTAGAAGTGAAACTTCAACGGACAAGTTCTATCCGTGCAGGAACGGAGAAAGAATACAATTTACTGCGACCGGCCGACCTGTCGTAAGAGGCGACAGAACAACCCACAGCCAGGTGGTAGGGCATTTGTCTAAAGTATGTCGCCATAATAACCTTGAGTTGTGTTCTGGCATTAGTGACCAGGTTCCAGTATCCCTTAAGAGAGCAGCAGCGCATTTGTAGCACCTTTGGTGATGCAAATGTCCATAGGTGATGGTAACCGCTTTCCATCAAGTGGGCCGTCTGCCTGTCTGCTGAACAAACGCAATAAAAAGAAAAAAGTGGCAAAACAAATCACAACAAAGTTTTACGGGCAGGTTTTCAAATTGGACAAGTACATTAACAATCTGCCCGTAAAACTACTAGTTAAAATTTTGTTGCCATTCGGTTTTTTCATAGAAGAAATCGAACCTACATACATGTCAATGCGATACTACTGTTACCATAGCGCCGCTGACTCTGCCCATGCACTCTTATTAAGGTTTTGCATATCAAGAAGCAAGAGCCGCTTTATTAAGATAAATTGCTGAGATTACGAAGTGGACGGTCCAATCGCGGCTATTAAGTGAATTACAACTATGTAATTGAAATTTGCAATAAATAATCGAGAATGAACTGGAAATAAGATAGGGAATGAAGACTTTGGAATTAACCATAATAGTTCTATAAGCACTATTATGGTTAATTCCAAACTACACGATTTTGTAGTGAAATCGTAAAGCACATGAAAATTAGGAGTGGTCGCCATTATGTATAATCTTCAGTTGATTTTTTATAAATGTAGATAGTCGTGTGGTGTATTGTTGAAAGATATTTTCTTCTATCTTTGTCTTTTAACTACATACATACATAACTTCACGCCAGTTCCCTTGCGGGGTAGGCACGAACAACAGAGTGCCATTTAGGCTTATTCTTACACACCTCACTTGCCTCTTTGACATTCATAACTCTTGTCATGCAAGCTCGTCTATTCTTAAGGCTTCTGACATCACCTTCTGCTAGTACACGATCAATTTGATCATGGAAGGTGTGTCGTGGCCTTCCACGACTTCTGCATCCATCCACTTTTGCATTGTATATCTGTTTAGTCATTCTTTCATCATGCATTCTTTCCACATGCCCGAACCACCGGAGCATTCCTTTCCTTACCTTCACCCCGACACTCTCTTTCAGAGCAACTCTCTTTCTTACTTCGGTATTACGAACGCGGTCCGCGAGCGTCACTCCGCAGATTTTGCGCAGTGCTCGCATCTCGACCGCGTTTACTCTACTTTCATGCTCTTTCTTCCATACCCAACTCTCGCATCCATACGTGAGCGTAGGTACCAGCACCGCGTTGTGTACGGCGAGCTGGGCCTTCTGGCTGAGGTTCTTAGCGCCTAGAAGTTTACCTAACGCTCCGTTCAAACTATTCCCCAAATTCACTCTTCTTTCTATAGTCTTTTAACTGACTTAAAAAAAGGAGTTTTTTATTGCAGGAGTTCAGCAGAGGCAAACGGCCCACTTGAACGAAAGCGGTTACCATCGCCTATGGACATTTGCAACAGCAATGTTGCTACAAATGCGCTGCTGCTTTCTTAAAGGAGACTGGAACCTGGTCACTAATGCCGGAACACAACTCAAGGTTGTTATGGCGACGTACTCCAGACCAGGGGTGGTAGCTATCCAGTCGGGCAAATGCCCTGCCACCTGGCTAAAAGAGGTTATATATATTCAGCCATAATGTTATTTTTTATGAACCGATTTTGATGAGTCTTTTTGAATACAGTAGAGCTTCAGTATACTTTTATATTGTTGGATAACGTATACGTAATACGTAAATTGAAATTCAAAAATAAAAAATTCAACCAAAAAATTGGCCAAATTCACGATTGTGTACTTTTATTTGCTTTTTAGTTACACTTGTAGTCGGTTTCTTTTTTGCTAGACACTTTTTGATCGAAGTCAATAGTTGAGTAAAAAATTCAGAAAAAGTCTATATGGTAGACCTTCATAAATACTTTAAATAAAAATTAGTGTGACCAAATCGCAATACGCAAGACATATTAGGATATACTAATATATAAAGCTGAAGAGTTTGTTTGTTTGAACGCGCTAATCTCAGGAACTACTGGTCTGATTTGAAAAATTCTTTCAGTGTTGGATAGCCCATTTATCGAGGAAGGCTATAGGCTATATATCATCACGCTAACACCAATAGGAGCGGAGCACCAATGAAGAATGTTTCAAAATCGGGGAGTTTTTTTAACTTATTTTTTTTTGTACTATTTCACGCGAACGAAGTCGCGGGCAGAAGCTAGTATGTTATATTAAATCATTTTTTGAATTTCAGTTGTCAAATAACGAAAACCATTCAGTTAACAATAACAACTTGTATGGATGCCTTTTGTGTGTTTTTTAATAAAAAATTGAAGTCCCTAGATAAGTCTATTTTATATATGAGACTTTTATTCGTTTAATTATTCAAGTAAACCTAAAAATAGATTTAAAAAATACATAATATATTATTTATTAAAAAAAATAAAAAATAATATAAGCTTTAAAACATAACATTACTAGCGGCCCCGGCAGACGCTGTCGTGCTCTGAAAAAATAAAAATCTAGGACCCGATCCCAGCGCCACCTACTGGTTCTAATGGCGAATCTAAACCATCCGGGAACCCACTCAAACACACAAAAACAAAATCACCAAAATCGCTCCAGGTGATAAGGAGAATTGTAGGACCCGATCTCAGCGCCACCTACCGGTTCCAATTGCGAATCTAAACCATCCCGGGACCCACCCAAACACACACACAAAATTTCATCAGAATCAATAAAGTCGTTCTCAAGTTCTAAAATTACAACGAAAAGTGGCATTGATTTTTATATATATAGATAACCTTAAGAATATTCATTTTCTAATACGACCACTTCAGTGCTTTATTTCCTATTAATCCAAGTTAAGCTTAGTCTATATTTTGGAGAGCAATATCAACACCTATAACAACAAATTATTATAATACTTCAGACTAATTAATAGTACATTATGGTACTAGTGTGTAACATTGGTGATTACCGCCGAGGCGCTATTGAGACTCGAGCCGTAGGCGAGGGTCTTAAGAGAGCCGAGGACGGTAATCATCAATACACACGTGTATCATACGACGTTTTTCAACACACTTGTGAATAAAATAACAACAAAAACTCATTTTATTTAGTAGATAAAAAAAGTTATATATGAGTGAAAGTTTTATTTATTAAACACGTACGAGTTAAAATTATCTATTTAAATAAGAAGTTGCATGAAATGAGCAAGCAATAGGAACATTAATTTATTTGTTCTATAGAACACGAAATTTTTTTTTTAATAAAAACTTTTTTAAGAACAAAGCTACTCAACCAATAAAATTAAAAAAAAAAATCTATAACTCACTAGTGAGTTATAATGTTTTTTAGTCACAGTTTGATAATGGGTGTCATTCTGTGCCTAATTGCGGTGACCATAGAGCCACTTTATGAGCAAGTGTGTTGAAAAATATAATACCTGCCTAAAAGAGTGTCTTGATTATATATATGAAAAAGAAACGTATCATATCCGAGAATAAAACCTGGGACCTCGAAATCGACTATCTCTAAAGCACAGGAGCGGTAAATAGCAATTAATTTAGTGATAGTAATAAAACAAGACTTTACGTAATAATTAAGGCTGGTAGCGAGGTATGAGCCGGTAAATATTCATGAGGTCGGGCTTATGACTGGGGTGGCTCTACCTTACGGAAGGTTAAGGATATTTCATTGAATGAATGAATGTAATCATTTCAAAATGGAATCTTACAGATTATTTGATTGAAAGTCGTGAGTCTACCACGTTAAAGGAGAAGAAGCGGCGCAACAAACTCCCCAGCAACATATTTTTACTTTATAATAATAATCATTAGTTAAACCGCAGGGAGGCTTTGTGGCGGAGCCTTAGGTGAGTAGCGACACCTCGTACCTGACTCCGCGGGTCAAGACAAGGCCCCCTCCTTCGTGCTTGCCTTAGCCAGCCGGCACGGAGTGGAGATCGCTAGAGCTAAGACTCAAGCTACAGGGGTGAAAGTGATAAATGGCATCACGTCAGAAGTAGCTTCGGTGAACCTGCAGCCCACCTCTCTACACCCCTTAGCCACTCACACCCATGTTGCCCCTGCCTTCTATGGC
Source organism: Dendrolimus kikuchii (assembly GCA_019925095.2). Taxonomy (NCBI): domain Eukaryota; kingdom Metazoa; phylum Arthropoda; class Insecta; order Lepidoptera; family Lasiocampidae; genus Dendrolimus; species Dendrolimus kikuchii. The sequence goes on from CM034397.1 coordinate 24,224,873, forward strand.
ATTTTTTGGGGCCCATGCAGGGAGTGGCGAGTCACCGTCTGCCCATTTTTCCATGTTCTCCGAGCATTGCGACAGGCAGACGCCATAGTCCCCATATTCCCAGACCTCTAGTACCATTAGCAGTTCACCCCAATAGCCCGATACTTTTTGTCCTCATTTCCCACAATAGTCCTACATTGGCCGGGGCTTGTAAGGACAAGGGTGCATTACTATATGGTGTAGACAGGGATAATCGCCGGTCAGTGTCACACCACATTTACATTAAATTTGTCAAAGGGCCTCTACGTGTTGGCCTTTCCATGGCCCCACGGAAGTCCTCCAAAAATCCGGGCCATTTTTATGGCCCGTGGTCTACAAAAAAAATCATTAGTATGGTGGCAGAAACAACTTAAGACAGCCACGCATTCCAATATTAAATTCAAATTTAATATATACAAAAAGTTTGTATATCCATCACGCCCCTATAAATTTTAATTTAATTACATAAAATATCCAGAAGACAAATTAACACAACTTAATACCTAAACCATCTAAACACTTGTAGTGTTTAACACTAGCTAATGGCTTAGTAAGCACGTCTGCCAACATGGATTCAGTGGGCACATGTTTCAACACAATGTCGTTCGTATCCCTTAAAACCTCCCTAATGTAGTGATATCGAATATCAATATGCTTGCTACGCGCATGAAACATTGGGTCTTGAGCTAAAAACATAGCCCCTTGGTTATCGGCATGAACAATCACTCGAGCATACCTCATGAGCCCTACTTCCTTCATCAGACTATTTAGATACACTGCCTCCTTCATACTTTCGGAAAGGCTGACGTACTCTGCCTCACAAGTCGATGTCGCCACGCTACGTTGTTTCCTAGACTGCCAGGATATACACGCACCACCTAAAATGAATGCATAACCCGAATAAGATCGTCTGTCTAGTAAACAATTCCCCCAATCTGCGTCCGAAAAACCCTGTATACAATTACTAGTCTTCTTGTATACGAGACTACGTTGTATGGTCCCTTTCAGGTAACGTAATACACGTTTTGCAGATTTCCAATCAGATTTTTCAGGATTCGTGACTTTTTGGCTTAGCTTACTCACCGCATTAGCAATATCTGGTCTAGTTGCATTGCTTAGGTAATTCAAACAACCTATCAATTCTCGATACGGCCAATTTGTATCGCTTTCGTCGTCATCGCATTTTTCTTCTGGTTTATATTTGGAATTAATTTCCATCGGCGTTACACATTTATTGCAATTTTCCATTGAAAAACGTTTCAATAAATCGTCAATATAACTTTGTTGTGACAAAATAATGACATTGTCATTATTATTTCTCCGTATGTCTATTCCTAAAATATATTTTGCCTGACCATAATCTTTTAATTCAAACTCCCTTGACAGCTCATCTTTAAATTTAATAATTAAACCTCTTTCTTGACTTGCCACCAAAATATCGTCTACGTAAACCAATACAAACAAATGGCTATTTGCACTTTGTTTAAAGTATAAACATGGCTCGTTCAGACTTTGCTTTAATCCCATAGAAATCAACTTTTTGTTGAGTTTGAGATTCCATTGACGTCCAGCTTGCTTCAAACCATACAATGATTTTCGCAATAAGCATGAATCGCAACCACTATCCAATCTATTCAGCATGATTTGCGCACGCTTTTTGACAATTGGATCTTCTCCCTCACGATTCATAAGCTTAATTAAACTTTCTCTTAATAGTTCTGGTATCTCCATGTAAATCTCTTCATCCAAGGATCCATTTAAATAAGCAGTGTTTATATCTAATTGGTGAATTTCCAAGTTCAATTCAACTGCGAGAGCCATTAACAATCTGACGGTGTCTAGTCTAGCAACAGGTGCAAAGGTTTTCTCATAGTCGACCCCATATCGCTGGCTGAAACCTTGTGCTACAAGTCTCGCTTTCTTCTTTAAAGTCTTGTCGACGTTCTGCTTTGTCGTCAACACATAACGGCAGCCTACAATGTTCCTGTTTTTCGGTCTTTTTACTATCTCCCATGTACCTTTCTGAACTAAACTTCTAATTTCAGATAATATGGCTTCCTCCCAATCAGGTTTATCCTTACTTTTCAAAACATTCTTCAAGGTGATCTCAGTTGAACCAGCAAAATCTTCAACCTCATTTGCATCAGTAGAAGTTACAGATCGCTCAACTTCCCTCGTTTGATAAATTTTCTTCGGTCGGCCTACGCTTCCTGTGCGTAATATTCTAGGTCTACCAGGAGCTCTCGTCGTCATCCTTAACTGATCAAGCGCGTCATGCCTTGTTTTTTCGGCTTGTTGTTCCGCTTGTAAACGTCTAGATGAAGACTCGTCTCGGTCATACTCTGCAGGATATTCTTGACATTCACTCCATATGTCTTGCATATTGTCCACTTCTTCTGCTTCATGTCTATGTTTTTCAACTGGAACATTCGATTTTGTGAAGTCTATTTCTATGAAATCCTGATCGTCGTCTTTCGTTATGTTTAATAGGCTCGGCTCTTGCTTCGAGATGTCCTTTCGTGTGCTTGGACTTTCGTGAAATTTCACATCTCTCGCAATCATGAACTGCCTTCGCTCAGGAATCCACACACGATATCCCTTGGCGTTCTTGGGGTATCCAACAAAGTTACCAGCAATACCTCGTGCTGCGAATTTATCTTTGTTTGGATCTTTATCGAGAATGTGTACCTTAGTTCCAAATCTTCGAAGGTATGCAATTTTCACCGGTTTGTTTCGCCATTTTTCATAAGGAATTTCACCCTGTAGACTTCTAGTAGGACAACGGTTTCTGACATAACATGCAGTATCTACCGCTTCGGCCCAAAAACCTGAGGAAAGATCAGAACTCAATAGCATACACCTTGCCATTTCCACCAAGGTCCGGTTCATTCGTTCTGCTATTCCATTCTGCTGCGGTGTTCGAGGCACGGTTAGTCTTCGCTGTATGCCTGCTTGTTTCAAAAATCGATCAAATTCCGAGTTACAATATTCTCCTCCATTGTCGGTCTGGAGATATTTAATCTTAAGTCCCGTCATGTTCTCAACGTGACTTTTATACACCTTAAAGGCTTCTAAGGCTTTATTTTTCGCACTTAGAAAATAAACTTCACACCAACGTGTACAATCGTCGATAAAAGTTACAAAATATTTTGCTCCCCCTATAGATTCACATCTCATAGGTCCTACAATATCAGAATAGACTATTTGTAATTTTTCAGTACAAGGACTATGGGAATCAGAAAAAGGTAAAGCGGTCATTTTTCCTTTAGCACAAATATCGCAATCACGTAAGTTTCGTACTTCGGTCACATCAAACTTAGCACCTAATTTACCTAAAAGCTTAGCAACATCTTTACCATTCAAATGTCCTAATCGCTCGTGCCAACAACGTACATCAGCATTCGAATCACTCAAATTAAATATATATTCCGGGCTATTCAAACAATATAAATTACCTCTACGATATGCCGACAATTTAATTTCTCCATTCTTATCAATAACCTGAGCTACATCGTTATTAAACGTAACATTATAACCGTTATTTGTTATTTTGGCTACTGAAATTAAATTCGTCCTTAGATTAGGAACAAACAACGTATCGCGTAGTTCAAATAAATCCCTCGAGTGTTCGCTCCATGCCGACAACCTTACAGTACCCTTACCCTTTATATCAGTACTTACATGCGTCGCTAAATTTAGTTCTCCGCTAGTCATTTTTAAAGTGTCCCCGAACTTACTCGCATCATTACAAAGGTGAGACGTGCACCCACTGTCCAAAATCCAGTCATGTTTTTGAACATTTACAGCATTAGAAACTTCTACATCTAAAACATTAAAAGTGGTTAGAATATTATTAATACAATGTGTTTCTTCTGCTTTCTGTGCTTTTCTACCTATTTTAATTTTGCACTCCGATGCTTTATGTCCACGTTCGTGACATTTGTAACATTTGAACCTAAAAGTTGTCTTTTGAGTTCCTTTCATATCTGAATCAGTTTTGACTTCAACTGTACTTCTGTTCCTTACGCCTTTCTTACTTTTCTTAAAATACTTTCTCGTATTTGTGTACAGGACACCTTCATCCCGATTTTTATTTGCATTTCTGGATTCATGCTCTTCAAGTATTTTAATTTTCAAGGCCTCTGGTTTCGGCAACTCGTCTCTCGATTCAATCGCACATCTAAAGCTTTCGAAATTTACGGGTAAACTGTATAACAACATAATAGATACTAAATCTTCGTTGATACTTATACCCATCTCTGCAAGCTTGTCCACAGCGTCGAAAAAAGTATCCAAATGTTCTCTAACATTTCCAGTTTTCGACATTTTGTGCAGGATTAAACGTTTCAAAAGTGTAGCCTTCTTAGCGGGTCCCTTCGATGCGTATATTGACTCTAATTTCAGCCAAACATCTCTGGAAGTTTTACAACCTCTAATATGTCGAAGTTCGCTTCCACTCATCGAAAGAATCAGATCGGCTTTGGCTTTTTCGTCCTCTTCCACCCAGCGTTCAGCTTCATTAATCTCAGCTGGTCTGAGAACCTTGCCACTTACGTACATCCACTCATTGTTTTTAATTAATAGAGCTTGTACCTGAATTCTCCAGCTATCGTAATTATCCTTGCCCAAGGGCTCGATTCGCATCGACATACTGCTCATCGTTCGGCACCTTTTCGCAATTAATTATACGGGTTTTGAATATTCACCAATCTGAATTCTTTTTGTTAATATTACAGCGCTATGGATTTGCGCTGCCTGGGCCCATAACCAATGTTGGGGGCTAAGAAGTCGCGATTAATAAATACACGAGAGGTCTACGTTGTTACGAGATATATTTTCGAGTGTTACTTCAATGGAGCCTAATCTAATTCCCACTACCACTGCTAAGTGGCCGAAACGCCGGAAAAACCAAAATGAAATAAAATTAACCGTTAAAACGTAGTTTTATTATAAACTTACTAAGTTAATTTAATTAAATAATAAAATATCCATTAATATTTTCTTAAGTTTTCGCGACTTGTATACATAATAAAACTACGTTTTAACGGTTTTAAGCGCGGTAATTTTGAAAAGTGGCCGAAACGTCGGAAAATCCAAAATCAAATAAAATTACCGCGCTTAAAACCGTTAAAACGTAGTTTTATTATAAAATATCCATTGCTAAAATAAAATGTTGGTTACCCTTCTCATGAGGCGTTGTCTCTCTCAGCCATTGGGAACTATTAACATTTTAATTATTCGCCTTATTGGCTTCAATGGGCTACAGGCTAAATTCAAAATGGTCGCAAACAATGGGCTGAAACTTGGCTGAACCAGCGATAAGACTTCTTGTCAGTTATTCTAACTGCAAGAAATTCTATTTGAGGATTTGCATAGGTTTCTCTTTGCTTTTAGAAATATCGTGAGAATTAAGCTCTACAATAATAATATTTTTAACCGACTTTAAAAAAAGAGGAGGTTCTCAATTCGTTGGAATCTTTTTTTGTTTTTTTTTTAAATGTATGTTCACCGATTACTCCGACATTTATGATCCGATTTGCGGGATTCTTATTTAGTTTGATTCTAAAAATTTGACATAGTTTGGCCCAGTAGTTTTCATTTTACGATCATTTTTTTGTTCCCGTTTCTTGGGACCTATATTTTATAAGGAGCGCGGCACCTTTCGTAGGTCTACCCATACATAGCCAGACACTAAAAAGTAATAAAAAAAACTTCGTTTAAAAAAACCGACTTCTAAAAGTAAAAAACTAAAAAGTATAAAATAACTTATTTCTAAAGCTATTATTATTAACATATATTATCTAAAACATCTTGAAGTCGGTGCAAAGTAAAACATAAAAATTACTATATTTTTTTGAAAATTATTAAGCACCGACTTTAAGATGTTTTAGATAATATATATTAATAATAATAGCTTTAGAAATAAGTTATTTTATACTTTTTAGTTTTTTAAGTCGGTTTTTTTAAACGAAGTTTTTTTATTATTATTTTTTGTTACTTTTTAGTGTCTAGCTATGTTTGGGTAGACCTACGAAACCTGCCGCGCTTCTTAAAAAATATAGGTCCCAAGAAACGGGAACAAAAAAATGTTCGTAAAATGAAAACTAGTGGGCCAAACTATGTCAAATTTTTAGGAAACCAAATGACAACTATTTCGCATCAAATTAAACAAGAATCACGTAAATCGGATCATAAATCTCAGCGTAATCGGTGTACATATGGAACGGAATAGAAATTTTTTCATAAAAAATATTTTTAAAATGAAAACTACTGGACCAAACTATGTCAAATTTTTATAGGACCAAATGGCAATTATTCCGCGTCAAACAAAAAAAGAATCACGTAAATCGGACCATAAATCTCTGAGTAATCGGTGAACATATATTAAAAAAAAGATCCCGACGAATTAAAACCTCGTCCTTTTTTGAAGTCGATTAAAAATACATTTTTAAGAGAAATAATTATAAATGAATGTAACAAATTTGAAACTATAATATATAATAAATATTGTGGCAATTATACAATTTGAATAATAACTTATTAATTAATATATCACATATTGCGATTCACAATCAAAGTTAGATAACTATATACCTACATTTAATAAGACTAATCAAATCAGTTCTTAAGGAGTAAACTTCAAAGAATTACATACTGTTACATGCCGACAAAGGTGAATGCACACCTGCCTGCCGTAAAACGCAGTTTATTACCTTCCCGCATTAGGACTTCTTTTGTTTACTTTGTGTTTGTAAAAATCGTAATTAGAAAACCAGTCCATTGTGTATTGTCATCTTTTATGGCAGTCATTAGGCAGGTGTGTCGAACTGATTCTAAGAAATCCGATCTATGCGGGCTGGCAGCAATATTTTTTAGGGAGAACCACGATCTCAGCAAGACGTGTGTACATTCGATAAGCTATATAGTGACGGAGTTTGCGCGTGTTATTGAATCGTGCAGTTTGTACTGGTTGCGTCCAGTTATATTTGTAGCTGTGTTATACGTGTTTGTATAGTTCTAATAAATTCTATATTAACTTCAACGGCATTTTAATTCGAGTCCCACCCTCGTAACAATACAGTAAGTACCCTGATCTATTTCGTTTCATAATACGATTGAAGCTATATTTCCTGAGTCGAATTGTCGGTCTGGCCTGCGTCTGCTTGATGCCACTGGCAACCTGCCAGCGCGACATCACCCTATTGTCATTCCACTATAATATTCCGTTTACTGCGACCTATTTATTTGCAATGCGCTTATAATAGTAAACTGCTCTTAGTCATACTTTAGACATTTTAGACAAAGCACAAGAGAGCGCGTGTACACGACACTGACTGCACCGCCATCACCGCATTTTTACTGTCAAGCGGGCGTAGTATAGTGGACAACGTTCGCATATACACATAAATTCATCGGCGTAATGGCGGTGCCGTCTACACGAGCGCTTAGGCCTCCAAAAATGTAAATTGTTGATTCATAAAGATTAGCTGTACTTTAAAACTTCCAGTCGTGGAAGGCCACGACACACCTTCCATGATCCAATTGATCGTGTACTAGCAGAAGGTGATGTCAGGAGCCTTAAGAACAGACGAGCGTGCATGACAAGAGTTATGAATGTCAAAGAAGCAAGTGAGGTGTGTAAGAATAAACCTAAATGGCGCTCTGTTGGTCGTGCCTACCCCGCAAGGGAACTGGCGTGAAGTTATGTATGTATGTATGTAAATCTCCATCTTTCATTTTAAATGATCCACAGCAAGTATTATATTTTACTGAATGATAATTACACTTACTATAAATTTCCACTTTGCAAAAGTCATCTTTTTTTTATTGCAGGAGATCAGCAGACAGGCAGACGACCCACTTGATGGAAAGCGGTTACCATCGCCTATGGACATTTGCAACACCAAAGTTGCTACAAATGCGATGCTGCTCTCTTAAGGGAGACTGGAACCTGATCACTAATGCCGGAACACAACTCAATGTTGTTATGGGGACATACTTTAGAACAGTGGTGGTAGCCGTCCAGTCAGACAAATGCCCTACCACCTGGCTGTGGGTTGTTTAGTCGCCTCTTACGACAGGCCGCCCCAACGCAGGAAATTATATTCTTTCTCCGTTCCTGCACGGATAAAATCATCTAGTAACGTTTGATCCAATGTTGGTGACTGGATTTAATCAGCCAACTTCCAAAATAGATTTCAAAGTTTTTTAAGCGAGTAATTAAGGAACGGACAGTAAGAGAAGAGGTGCTTCGTTAATAGCCATAAACGCTCTCCACATTTTTCGCCACGCATTGGCATGCCGCCAATGCCAGATGCGGTCTAGACGCGGGCCAGACTACACACTTCGCATATCGATTCATGCAAGGTGCGATCGACTATCCAATATCTACATACATACATAACTTCACGCCAGTTCCCTTGCGGGGTAGGCACGAACAACAGAGCGCCATTTAGGCTTATTCTTACACACCTCACTTGCTTCTTTGACATTCATAGCTCTTGTAATGCACGCTCGTCTGTTCTTAAGGCTCCTGACATCACCTTCTGCTAGTACACGATCAATTTGATCATGGAAGGTGTGTCGTGGTCTTTGTAATAGATACTCGTATATACATTTCTGGTAGCAGTTGTTTGTCATATCGTGAATAGATAGTTCATACAAGAAGATTCCCACCACCAATGTATTCTAAAGATAAGGCAGAAACAATAAAGAATTATTATCGGGATCTAAAAATGGCCCGGATATTTGGAGGGCTTGCGTGGGGCCATGGGAAGACCAACACGTAGAGGCCCCTTGACTAATTTAATTTAAATGTGGCCTGACACTGGCCGGCGATTATCCCTGTCTACAACATATAGTGATGCACCCAAGGACAAGCCCCGGCCAGTGTAGGACTATTGTCGGAAATGAGGACAAAAAGTACCGGGCTAATGGGGTGAACTGTTGGTGGTACTAGAGGTCTGGGAATATGGGGACTATGGCGTCTGCTCGTCGCAATGTTCGGGGAACATGGAAAAATGGGCAGACGGTGATTCGCCACTCCCTGCATGAGTCCCAAAAAATGAGTGGCTAAGGGGTGTCAAGAGTTGGGTTGCAGTTTCACCGAAACTACGTTAGGCCATTTATCACTTCCACCCCTGGAGTTTGAGTCTTAGCTCTAGCGATCTCCACTCCGTGCCGGCTGGCTAAGGCAAGCACGGAAGCGGGGCCTTTTTTTTTTGTTTTGTTTTGAGGCGAGGGAAAATGCTTAACCGATTTACGCACAAACTGGGTCGTTGCTAGGGGAACGACACGCGTCGGTCGGGGGCGATAACACTGCAGCAATAGTATGCTCTTGGCAGCGCTCTGTCCGCGATCGACGTCACAGAATAGTGTGGAAGACTCCGAGCGTTGCTACACGAGCGAGCAACCCCAATACCCACTAAAAACCCCCTCCTCCCTGACGACCCTGCGCTTTGTATGTGTTGGAAAGGCTGAGATTTAGAACATAGTTACGCCCAGCCGACGGAAGCGGGGCCTTGCCTTGACCCCTGGAGTCAGGTCCTAAGTGTCGCTACTCACCTAAGAATTCGCCACAAAGCCAGTGTGGGTTTATTATTATTACATGTCATTACTAATTACTTGTTGTATTTAAAAGTAAATTCCGTAATTACCTTAATAAGCTTATACATAAATCCAAGACAGGTTAGCTTTCCTAATAACATATATTTTGAAATGATTGGTGCTGCCAGTATTTCCAGAATGTAATACACTAGCTGTGCTTGCGACGTCGTCCGCGTGGAATTTGCTTTCAAAACCCTCCGATTTTGAAACATTCTTCATTGGTGCTCCGCTCCTATTGGTATTAGCGTGATGATACATAGCCTATAACCTTCCTCGATAAATGGGCTATCCAACACTGAAAGAATTTTTCAAATCAGACTAGTAGTTCCTGAGATTAGCGCGTTCAATCAAACAATATTAGTATATTTGGCTACAGCACTAATACTTACATTTCAAATATCGCGATATCTTTTGAATGAAACGTCCGAATTGAATAATTCAAAAATTTCTAGAAAGGTATTGAATTCGTCTTGAATATGGAGTAATTTATTTTGATAAGGATTAATACCAAGGTACAATATAAAGAGTTTTTGAAGCGACGGCATTTTAATTATTTAAAAAAATAAAAGAAAACACTTATTGTGAGATAACTACAATAGTTAGACATATGGTTATGCTATATTTTTTGTAGACAATTATATTTTCTGTAAAGTGGTAGTACATTGTTTTGTTCTATAATCAATAGTTTTCGCAGCGCACGCCGTGTAAGGATTTTTTCGGGTAATTTTTTTACACCTTGGGTTACATTATTGGACTTTTAGTAAGGATCCCTAATTTTTTTGCAAATATAATATAGCCTATAGCCTTCCTCGATAAATGTACTATTGAATACTGAAAGAATTTTTCAAATCGGACCAGCGGTTCCTGAGATTAGCGCGTTTAAACAAACTCTTCAGCTTTATAATATTAGTATAGATTTACTGTCGGTATTGTGCGACGATGCATGCATTAAAACCAACTGCATTTTTTTTAATATAATTAGATGTTCAATCCACATTGAGAATTAATTCAAACAAATGAAAATAATAAATTTAAGCTGTTACTTTGGAAACAAGTGACAGTATTAGTACAAACATGAAGGCAGATGTATAAACCGACCATTGACACGATGTCCCGCAAATGCATTCATTTATGTTAATTTAGATCTTCATCCAAATAGCTCAGTTAACATCTCATTTCGAAATGCGACTTAAATGATATCTGTAGAAACGGGTTAAGATAACAAATTGATATGCGCCTCGTAAAATAAGTTTCGATCATAACAACATCCTGTATCAAGTCATAACTTATTATTAATACTATTAGTCGGTTTTAAATGTTCGAGACTTAGTTAACTTTAGTGGTTCTGTTGACTGAAATACATTTATTTTTAATTAGTGGTCGGCCGTGGTCGAAATTCGACCGTAATCTGTCAAAGTCTACACTTCTATAATCACAGATTTCGCCAAGGCTGCACTGTTAATTTCCCTTGAACAATAAACAAAAGAGTATATATGCGTGTGTGTGTCAAATACATGGCAGTGTGTGTAATGTTTTTTTTATTGATTTAATGTATTTTTTATGCATAATAAAAAAAAATATTAGCATTCGTCGCTTCTTCTCTATATAAACTACTAGCTGTCCCGGCAGACGTTGTTCTGCCCTGAAGAAATAAAATTTAGAACCCGATTCCAGCGCCACCAACCGGGTCCAAATGTAAGCTATCCTATATTTCAAGTAGGATTAAACTACACACGGTGTGCAAATTTGATTAAAATCGGTCAAGTAGTTTAGGAGTCCATCGCGGACAAACAACGTGACACGTAATTTATATATATTAAGAATAAGTGTGCGAAATTTCATACTCCTCCGTTTGCGCAATTTTCGTAAAAAGGGTACAAAGTTTTTGCTTCACGTATTAATATATAGATATTGCCAGGTGGTAGGGCATTTGCCCGACTGGATAGCTACCACCCCTGGTCTAAAGTATGTCGCCATAACAACCTTGAGTTGTGTTCCGGCATTAGTGACCAGGTTCCAGTTTCCCTTAAGAGAGCAGCAGCGCATTTGTAGCAACTTTGCTGTTGCAAATGTCCATAGGCGATGGTAACCGCTTAACATCAAGTGGGCCGTCTGCCTGTCTGCTGAACTCCTGCAATAAAAAAAATGGGGTATGGTGAAAGAAAAGAGAGAGAGAGAGACTTATGTTGTAGGTTTAAAGCTCTTTTTGTGTTGTATTTATGGAATCTGAGCCGACCAGTGTGGGGTCTTCCTAAGAGGGCAGTTGGCGGAAAAATACCCTAACGCTTAAATAAACAAAATGCTGAGTATTTATTACTTGAAACTTGTATATTTTGACAGTTCTAGTTTCAAGTAAATACATACATACATACATACATAGCTTCACGCCAGTTCCCTTGCGGGGTAGGCACGAACAACAGAGCGCCATTCAGGCTTATTCTTACACAACTCACTTGCTTCTTTGACATTCATAGCTCTTGTCATGCACGCTCGTCTGTTCTTAAGGCTCCTCACATCACCTTCTGCTAGTACACGATCAATTTGATCATGGAAGGTGTGTCGTGGCCTTCCACGACTTCTGCATCCATCCACTTTTGCATTGTATATCTGTTTAGTCATTCTTTCAAGTAAATACTACACTATAAAACAAAAGTTCCTGCTTAAGTAATTACTTTTACTTGAATAATTACTTTTACCTGATTATCTATATATTAATACGTGAAGCAAAAACTTTGTATTTTTACGATAATTGCGTGGACGGAGGAGTACGAAATTTCGTACACTTATACTAATATATATTGTTTGAACGCGCTAATCTCAGGAACTACTGGTCTGATTTGAAAAATTGTTTCAGTGTTAGGTAGCCCATTTATCGTGGAAGGCTATAGGCTATATATCATCACGCTAAGACCAATAGGAGCGGAGCACAAATGAAGAATGTTTTAACTATTCCACGCGAACGAAGTCGCGGGCAGAAGCTAGTAGGTTATATAGAGAAGAAGCGACGAACGCTAATATTTTTTTTTAAAGTATGATAAAAAATACATTAAATAGAAAAAAAAAACATTACACACACTACCATGTATTTGACACACACATATATACTCTTTTGTTTATTATTAAAGTCAAATTAACAGTAAAGCCTTAGCGAAATCTGTGATTATAAGAGTATAATCTTTGACGACAAATTATTATGATTTGATCATTTGCTCGGTATGAAACGCTTATTTCTATTCAGGCCATTGAAAGATTAATGCTAAGCACTACCGTTTAACCCTAACGCGGCCCGCGTAAACAATTCCCCGGCCGCACTCACACCGGACCCGCTCCGGGCCGGATCGCATGAAATTGTATTAGAGTTAATTGCTAAGATCTCGCCGATAGATACGCGCTAATGTTGCGCCGGTCGTTTGTCTTCATTTGTCCGCGGCCCACAGTGCTTACTGTACCGTGTAACACGATAGTGTGTTAGGCACTTTAGGTACGTTGGGCACTTTTGCGATGCTGCTCGTATTCATATTGTTACAACTTAGGGTTCCGACAAAAACAAATTCCACCTGCATATGTGTAAAAGCACATTTTATTACCAATCGGCATTTGAACTAATTGTAATTCTTTTAGGATCGTCTTCTTTTGTTCACTTACTTATTGGCATACGTTTCTAGAGTACAGTTTATGGCCGCTTGCGACCGAACCATTAGCCAGGTGTTGCGGATTACGTCGACTACGATACGGGCACATTTGTATTTGTGAGGTATAAAAGGACGGCCACCTGTGTTATATGTGTTTGTATAGTTCTAATAAACTCTATAATAATTCTAACGGCATTTTAAATCGAGTCCCTCAACTCGTAACAATATATAGAGATGTGTGTCTGTATATAGGTATAAGTGATGTCCCGGATATGCGTACCCGCGGATATCTGAGGGAAAAGAAAGATCTGTAACCATATTCATATCCGTTACTTTTTGCCGGATCTTAGATTAGGCTGAATTCTAACATTACTAATTATCAGTGGCCGGACGGCCCGTCGTAAGAAGAGACAAAACAACCCACAGCCAGGTGATATGATGTTTGCCGGTCTGGATGGCTACCACCCCTGGTCTAGAGTATGCTGCTATAACAACCTTGAGTTATGTTCCGGCATTAGTGGCCAGGTTTCAATCCCCTTTTAGAGAGCGGCAGCACATTGGTAGCATCTTTGCTGTTGCAAATGTCCATAGGCGATGGTAACCGCTTTCCTATTGGGCCATCTGCCTGTCTGCTGAACTTACTAAAATAAATTAAATTAAATTCCATTCAGTTTATTTTTGAAGTTATAACTTCTTATGGAAGGATAACGCGTTACGGTTTCAGTCTGTCTGGCTTCCCTCTCTCTCACACATACGGCAGCGTTAGGCAGGCGTCTTCTCTCTCACTCTAACCCACAGCACTAGCCGTATTTCTGTAATTAGATTAAATAATGATACTAATAATGTACATATTCAAGAATTATAACTAAGAATAAAATATATTTTATAATCAATAAAAGATTTTATTTTTATTTCTTCAAATCACATATTTGGTACCTTTATATTATAAACATTTATTGTAGTCAGTTACCACCAGTATCTACGTAGTTCGAAAGAACTAAATCAACTATATAATGAGAGCAATAACAAATCTCTTTTATCCGTGCAGGAACGGAGAAAGAATACAATTTCCTGCGTTGGGGCGGCCTGTCGTAAGAGGCGACTTAACAACCCACAGCCAGGTGGTAGGGCATTTGCCCGACTGGATGGCTATCACCCCTGGTCTAAAGTATGTCGCCATAACAACCTTGAGTTGTGTTCCGGCATTAGTGACCAGGTTCCAGTCTCCCTTAATAGTGCAGCAGCGCATTTGTAGCAACTTTGGTGTTGCAAATGTCCATAGGCGATGGTAACTAACCGCTTTCTATCAAGTGGGCCGTCTGCCTGTCAGCTGATCTGCATTAAAAAAAAATCTTTGTCACAAGGTTATTAAAATAATTAGATGTTTAAATATTAGAGACAGTTATAAGATGATTAGTAATTAAATGAATTTTATAATGAGAAAAAATAAATAAAAAAATACAGCGTCGTCGCACAAACAACGACGGAGTAAGAAATAATTCTTATTAAGGACTAGCTGACCCGGCAAACTTCGTACCGCTTCAGAATCAATAAATAAAAAAACGTTGATTTCTGAACTACGGGACGAACATCAAACGTTTGACAATCAAAAACAAAAAAATGAAAAAAAATCACTTAAATTAATTTATTATTATATAATAAATATATATAAAAATAAATATATAATAAATAATAATTAATTAAAATTTGATTTCTGAACGACTTTTAAATTTAATTGATTTCTAAACGACGGGACGAACATCAAATGTTTGACAGGTAGGAATAGTTTCTAAGGGAAAGCGAAATTGTTGTTTTTACTATATTCCAAGCATTTTTTCATAATTTACCTTTTAAACCTTCCCTGGACTTCCTCAAATAATCCAAAACCAAAATTAGCCAAATCAGTCCAGCCGTTCTCGAGTTCTAGCGAGACTAACGGACAGCAATTGTTTTACATATATATTCTAGCTGTGCCCGCAACGTATTCCGCGTGGAATTTGTTTTCAAAGCCCCCCCCCCCCGATTTTGAAACTTTTTCATTACTGCTCCGCTCCTATTGGTCCTAGCGTGATGATATGTAGCTTATAGCCGTCCTCGATAAATGGGCTATCCAACACTGAAAGAATTTATCAAATCAGACCAGTAGTTCGTAAGATTAGTGCGTTCAAGCAAACAAACAAACAAACTGTTCAACTTTATATATTAGTATAAGATATAGATTTAGTAATAAAGTTGTCCTTATGCGTATCCGTATTTGCGGATCTACACACCAAGAATTTTACAATTTAAATTAATTATGGTCGAATTTCGACCACTGGTAGTTTTGAAATGGGCAATGCCTCTTTTTCTACCGAAACCGTACTAAATGTAGTGACGTATAGATCCGAGACGAGTTTATACGAGATCCAAGATAAAGACTATAATAAATTATGTAGTTAACTTGCACTGTTCAAACGTGACTAGCTTAAACAAAGCTCAATGAATGCTCAATTCGCCTGAAGCCATAGAAAGGAGGAAGGAAGCGGCTCCCTCCCGCAGATACTTGTTGCTCGCCTTGTAATTGAGACGTGCCCTTATTTCCACGGTAATTTCGAAGAACAAAGAAACTTTAACCACGTTAAAGGCAAATGTTTAGCAAAAAAATGATAGTTAAAAAAATACGCTTTTATAGAAAATCCAACTAAAAAATAGAAAATAAATTTGTATTAAAGATAGTGTAAGAAAAAATGATTTTATTGTAAAAAAAGCGTGGGGTTCATTGTATCAATAGTTATAAATATTTTATGAACAGATATGAGTAGAAGGGTTATTTTGATAATATCCTGAAAAGCACATATATATTATTTATTTTTAATTTTTTAGTGATTTAATTCCCTTCTCCGTGGAAACTGAATAAAGAATTAAATACACTCTTATGATAAAATGGAACTTTATGTAAAAATAAGGTTTTTAAATCCAAGCTTTTGAGATCATGCATATCATGTAGCAGTAGAGCGCTAGCCGAGACAAGTAAAACGAGCCCAAACACGACGGGTCTATCATCACCTTCCGACTCCATCATCAGATCAGCTCCATGGTACCATATTGTTGCATTGTCACGCGATATACACATACGTGCAAAATTTCAGCGCAATCGGAAACCAGGAAGTCGATCAAATTTAACTTGAAATACTTCGTTACATACTAACATACGTATGAAGCTAATAAAAGGACACACCTTCCATGATCAAATTGATCGTGTACTAGCGGCGGGTGATGTCAGGAGCCTAAGAACAGACGAGCGTGCATGACAAGAGTTATGAATGTCAAAGAAGCAAGTGAGGTGTGTAAGAATGGGCCTAAATGGCGCTCTGTTGTTCGTGCCTACCCCGCAAGGGAACTGGCGTGAAGTTATGTATGTATGTGATGATATACTTAGGTGTATAGTGGTTGTAACACGCGTCTTCATATTCATCAGTACCGGGTTCAATCAGATACGTGGATTAATTTAATAGAATATTTATTACTAATAATTACAATATTTTATTACCTGTTGGCATTTGAACTAATTGTAATCCTTTTATGATCGTCTTCTTTTGTTCACTTATTTATTGGCATGCGTTTCTTGTTATTGAACAGCCTATTGTTCTATTATACTCGTTTACGGCCGCTTGCAGGCTTGCATCATTGGCCAGGTGTTGCGGATTACGATTACAAGCTAATTCTAGGAAATTGTGTCAGCGTTGCTGGGCGGGCACATTGGAATTTGTGAAGTAAAACGACGGCCTGATGTAGAGAGGAGTCAGTTGGGCTACAACTACGATACGGGCGTGACACGTGTACATTCGGGAATTTAATAGTGACGGACTTTGCGCGTTTTATTGAATTACGATTTGTTGTGTTCGGTTATATTTGTACCTGTGTTATACATGTTTGTATAGTTCTAATAAACTCTAATAATAATTCTAACGGCATTTTAATTCGAGTCCTGCTAACTCGTAACAATATCATCACAAGTGCAATAGATTGATTCTGATAATTTGATACATAAATAAATGAAGTGAAATACCATGAATGCTGACAAATGTTTACGGTGAAATAAACATAACTAACGCCACTTCGTTTCCAAATAAAATAAACATAACTAACGCCACTTCGTTTCCAAATAAAATAAACAATAATCTTATTATTGTCTTCTCGGATATAAATAAAGGATTGTTCTAAGAATTAAAAAGGGCGGTGGATGTAAGGTCCCTAGGCAAAAACAGGAGGTCTTCATCTCGCTCACAAATCAGTTAGTTTTTGTTGTTCCCACACAATGGGCTATGGCCCTTATCGAGAAATGTGGTACAAAACACAGTTTCGCTTTCTTCTTCGATACTGATCTTAATATATTTGTTTGTAATACACTGTAAGGTTTGTTTTTTCCTCACACAATGTTCAAGTCGTGTCTTTATGATTTTTTTTTACACTCTTTTTTTTGGATTTTATGGCTTGGCAGCTTTCAGTCTAGATTCAATGTAGTTTCTTCATTTTCTTAAACCTATGTGTAGCTAGTGCCATTCAACGGGGTTCTTGTGACAACTCAAAAGGCCACATGGCTTTACAGTTCATATTTCTCACAAAACTCATAATTACTACTCAAAAACTATCAATATCCTACAACTATTGTTCATTTTAGAGTAATTTTACACATTTTTAGAAAATAAAACTGCACAGCACAACATCTCCTTTCAGTTCCCGCCAAAAACTCCTTTTACGCTCTTAAGGTGTCTTTTTAACAGATAGGCACTTAGAGGACATTGGGGTAATACGATGTTTCTTAAATTTGCAAAAATGTGAGAGAAATGTTTTCATAAAGACAGATTCTTTAAAGTTTTATTTAGATTATACATACATACATACATAACTTCACGCCAGTTCCCTTGCGGGGCAGGCACGAACAGCAGAGCGTCATTTAGGCTTATTCTTACACACCTCACTTGCTTATATTATATAATAAATAATTAAATATATAGACGACGATTTTGTTTACAAAATTAAATGTGTATCTATTAGGGGTGTGCGAATATCGTTCGAATCGAATATTAATATTCGAATTGTTCGAAATTCGGCGAATAATGAAAAAAAAATCGAATAATTCGCGAATTATCGAAATATCACTGGATTTACTATTGTTTCCAATTTGAATTCCATTACATCGTGTATCCAAATATTCTAATTACGAAAAATATACTTTTTGATTAAAAATCAATTACCTGGGGAAAACAATTGATCAATTTCAATATATGTTTATTTCTGTCAGGAACATAAAAATCTAGATACTAATGTTGGCAAGAGATCTTTTCGATTCATTTCGGTTTATATAATTATTAATTTCCGTATGAAAAAATCTCTAAGAAAAAGGTTACTCATGCAATGTTTCAAAATACAACAATAAAACAATAAATTATAACACCACACAAAGTCACAAACACACAACTAACAAGAAAACTTACACACATACCCACACCAACGCGCACTACCACCGCATTGTATTACGCGCACACTTCACAAACAAACCAAGAAACACAAAGAGCCTAAAAATTAATAACCCAGACACAGAAAGGAAAAACAACACACATGGCACTAATTAAGATAATATATATAGGTATAGACATAAGGCACACACTGCACATGCACTTCCTCACAACACCAGCATGTAACAGATACACTCTACATTAGTATAAGTTTAGTATTAAAACTAGAATAAATTATTCTTAAGGTACACCACAACATAGGAATCACTAAATTAATGTCACACACAGTAACAACTTTCATAGAAATTAAGTTACGTTGAAAAAGGGTACGGAACTCAAGTCCTTAGTTGTTAGAAAAAAATGTTTCAAAACACTCGAAAATTTGCAAATAATATAATAATTTGCGAATCGGAAAATATCTAAATATTCGAATGTTTGTTATAATAATGTAATAATTCGAATTTTCGAATTATTCGATTCGAGTTTCGAAACGAATAATTCGTAAGTTCGAATTATTCGCACACCCCTAGTATCTATACATACATACGAACTACGAAGGTAGGAAACTCTTTTGCCGTACAGGCTGTTCGCCTGTGGAACTCCCTTCCCTTGAAAATCAGACAAGCTACATCCATTGGTACATTCAAACACTTGATCACTGACCATTATTTGTCCGCTAAATAAAATGTGTTGCAGTAAATGGAATTCTATTATTTTCGCATGTAAGTACATACATACATACATACATAACTTCACGCCAGTTCCCTTGCGGGGTAGGCACGAACAACAGAGCGCCATTTAGGCTTATGTAAGTATATGTAATTTATATTATTTTAATTTAATTATGTATGTCTTTATTAATTTATTATTGTATTTTTTTTTCTTCAATTACGATTGAATTAGTTTCAATTTAGTTAAGCCACCAAGTATTATTTAAGTTTCTTGTAATATCTCCTTAGACACCGGGTTGCCTGGAAGAGATCGCTATAAGCGATAAGGCCGCCCATGGTTCTAATTTAAATGTGTTTTTAATAAATATCTAGGTTTAAGTTATGGTGAACAATAAAGAGTTTTCATTCATTCATTCATTCATTCATACAAATAAAAAAAATTGATGGGTTTGTTTGTAATGTCAAAATAATAGCTTTTAACTATATACATATAAAAGTACATATATATGGTACTTATATCAATAAATTACTTTAAAAAAATTGTCTGTCTATCTGTTTCTTCCGCCTAATCTTCGAAAAGGCTGAATCGATTTTGACAACAATTCAGTAATTAAAAGTAACTTTTAAGTTGCCCGAATAAACTAGACTGTCGGCATCATGCATACCGAAATTTCTAAGTACCTCAATATCGCAAGATATGAATAAAATAAGTAAAAAAAAAAACAACAAAATTAAGGGTGCAGCAAAAAACGTCACACAAAAATAACAAACTTCTCTCCATTTAACGACGACTCCGTATAACGCTATAAAACGCACAGTCCCTTCAGTGTCGTTATATAGAGTATACATTGTATTTGCTTGTGAAATGTCATTCTCATCTCAAGTACTGTTTAATCCAATATCCTGATATAAATAATTATCGACATCAATAAAGCAATAAAAATCAATTATTTTTTGCCATTAATCTAGCGATGGTCAGAAAGGCATGACGTATGGACCTTGATGTATACAGAGTGGATGGACCCCCCGTCGATTGAGTCGGGACCACCGGCGTAGACCGCTCGCTGCGAAGGCTTCCCTTGCCGCGTACCATATCACACGGGGTGGTTTCGGTTCATGGCCGAGGCATAAACACTAATTTATTGATTATATTTGTAAAATCTATATATATATATATATATATATATATATATATATATATATATATATATATTTATTTATTGCAGGAGTTCAGCAGACATGCAGACGGCCCACTTAGTGGAAAGCGGTTACCATCGCCTATGGACATTTGCAACACCAAAGATGCTACAAAGGCGCTGTTGCTCTCTTAAAGGAGACTGGAACCTGGTCACTAATGCCGGAACACAACACAAGGTTGTTATGGCGGCATACTCTAGACCAGGGGTGGTCGCCATCCAGTCGAGCAAATACTCTACCACCTGGCTGTGGGTTGTTTAGTCGCCTCTATATGAAATACTCGGATAAAAAAAAACTCTTATAGAAATGTGTAATTCTGTTAAATTTTATTATTACACTCAAAGTTGAGGATTTGGAATCACCTTTCAGCTGAGGTTTTCGCACAGCGTTACGATATGGAGCTTTTTTGAATTTTTTGACATAAAATCTCTTTGAAGCTGTTAGCTCATTGGCAATATATCTTGTGTTGCAAACATCCATAAGCCACGGTAACAGCTTTCCATCAGATGGCCGTTTACTTGTCTGCTGTACTGCAACGTTCAAAAAATTATTATTATTATTATTATAGTTAAAAGTTAAGTCTGCTTTCTATTTTATGAACACTGCTTCGCAACGTATGATGCTCTTTTAGAGAGAAGAAGCTGTAAGAAGCACTACGCTGTACAGTACGCTCAAAATTTATGTGCGTTTGGAGTGAAGTTAATTCCGTGAGTTTGGGCAGGTCCAGTAAAAAATTAACGTTTATTACACTTTACGATTGTGCGAAAGAGATGGCATACGAGTCCGGATGGTATCCGAGCGAGAGCGCAACACTCTCCCCTTCACGCTATATTTGTGAACCTTATAACTGTGTACTGCGCAATGACGTGTACGAATTTCACAGGCGCATTTATGTTTTGATAGCTATGAATTCAGGTTCTAATTTAAGGAATAGGTCTTTATGTTGCGCATGGTGTTTACCTATTTTAAAGGCCGAAGGCCTGTTACCACAGAAATATAAATAAAAATTTCCATTACCATATTGTCACATATTCAAGGTTAAGTGCGATAATATCACACATTGTCTGCCTTCCCCGTTGTGGGCCAACTCGGATACAAAGAAAACCCTACGGGGGTACTCTCAGCTCTATACAATATGTAGGTACTTACAATGGACAAACGCACTGCAGTATTCAGTACATTGATGAATAATCATTCCGAGTATTCCGTACATGAAGTCATAGTTTATATCAGATATTTGATACTCTGCTTTTGATGCTTGACTTCAAAGCCTTGAGCATCGCCGCAGGGTATCAAGTCTGTCTGTTTTCTATCGGCTACACTTTGGAGAGTGTGCTATGGAACTTCAGGACTTGGCTCCCCCATCATCTTTCTATCATTGGACATCCTGATACACCGGTCTGCTCCATCGTTACATAGACATACCATTGGTTAGACCTAACGTTTTGCCTCCAGCTTTCTTGTGCGCAACGCTGTCGAGTGGAACTGTTTGCTGGAGCCTGTGTACCCCGATTCATTGAAACCAGTCTTCGAGTCACGGGTGAATAGATATTTGCTAGGTAAGCGCGTTCCATCCTAGATTGAATCGTCACTTTACACCAGGTGAGATAGCTGTCAAGCCTGAATCTATACCATTATAAAAAAAAGATACTTACAAAAGATTAATTCACACTTACGTAACTACGGGTACTACATATACTATACTAGCTGTGCCCGCGACGTCGTCCGCGTGGAATTTGCTTTCAAAACCCTCCGATTTTGAAACATTCTTCATTGGTGCTCCGCTCCTATTGGTCTTAGCGTGATGATATATAGCCTATAGCCTTCCTCGATAAATGGGCTATCCAACACTGAAAGATTTTTTCAAATCAGACCAGTAGTTCCTAAGATTAGCGCGTTCAATCAAACAATATATTAGTATATTTGGCTACAACACTAATACTTACATTTTAAATATCGCGATATCTTTTGAATGAAAGGTCCGAATTGAATAATTCAAAAACTTCTAGAAAGGTATTGAATTCGTCTTGAATATGGACAAACAAACAAACAAACTCTTCAGCTTTATAATATTAGTATAGAATGATAACGTGGTATCTATGGCAAAATAAAAACTTGAACATTAATTCACATTTGTGACTTTACTCATATTATGTTCAATTCTCGCAAGATAATCTGAATTTTTAAGAGATTTATTTATTTATTTTTAAAAATTATATTTTGAAGTGAGGGCTTCGATGGTCTGCTGGAGGGGACCTCCTCCTATCCCATCTTCCCTACTCCATCCTCCTATTCCATTTCACTATTTTGTCCCGTCTATCTCACGCCCTTTATCTCATCCTAAAGGTTAGCAATGCGTTGGTTTGGCCCCTTGTGTTGTAAACCGCTGTAAACAAGGGTAACTATTTTTGTTTTAAGGGGCCGTCCTGCAATAAAAGAAGCTTCAAAAATATTATTCTAAAATTTCATAACACTGTTTTACATTTTCCCAGCCGTAATATAACAAACAATCAAACCACAAAATATTAATACAACTCCGATCCCGACAAACACAAAACCCACCTGCATATCTGAAACAAAGCACATTTATTAGCCGTCGGCATTTGAACTAATAACATTGGAATTCTTTTATGGTCGTCTTCTTTTGTTTACTTATTGGCATACTGTATTATTGTATTGTGATCATTAGCCAGGTGTTACGCTGATTAAGCTGATTCTAGGAAATTCGGTCCACGCGGCCGAGCGGACATATTTATTTATTTAATTTGTTTGGAAAACATACAATAATTAATATTCTTAAATATAAAACACAAAATTAATACATATATCAATCAAGTTTCCACAAAAAAATAGTTTATATAATAAAAATAAAAAATTGGCTCAAATAGTTAATTACAAAAAAAACATATTGCATCTGTGCAGTATAAAGCAATGGCCCGATAGAGGGAGCAGTTAGTCGAGCGAGAACCACCAGCGAAGCGAGACGTGTGTACTACAATCGGGAATCTAATAAGTGACGGACTGCATTACGTTTGAATTTATTGTGATCGGTTATATTTGTACCTGTGTTATAGCGTGTTTGTACAGTTCTAATAAGCTCTATAGTATTTCATAACGGCATTTTAATTCGAGACTCTCGACTCGGTAACAATCTTATTATTTAATAAAATATCTCTTATTAATATAAACTTGTCTTAAAATTCTCTCTTTGATGCATACTCGTTTCCTATTTGAAATGGAACCCTGAATACCCAACGACGCTTCCTCTCATGATGCCACAGTGTAGTGTGATTTATAACATTTTTTGTGACTCAAGTTCCGGGAGTCAATGGAGTTTTTATTAGCTATGACATTATTTTGACAGGGGTGTCACGAACGCCTCGCGCATTGTGTTTTTTGCCAGATGTGAAATTATGATTGTATTATTAAAGTATTTTACCAAGTGATGTTGAATTTTTAAACAGAATTCGTTCCCCGTCTAGTTGAGTATTTATCGTAATGATATTAGACGGATCAACTGAATTGAATCAATTAGGTTGAAAGGAACAGAACTGAAATGACATGACGGCAGTCAATGACATTGAATGTAGTGATAAGTAGTACACGTGTGAGGCACAAAATAGATAGATAACACTTTATTGTACACCATTACAGAAAAACTTACGAACTAGTATTAATTAGTCTAGTTGGGTACAAAGGGCGGTCTTATCGCTAAAATGCGATCTCTTCCAGACAACCCGTGGCAGAATTATTGTACGATTACTTACATTTTAATAATAAATATATAACTATACTATATATACAAATATACACATAAGTTATATACATATACAAGATATGGTGATGATATGCAACTATTTAAACATAATAAACATATAACTACATGCAATATAATATCTACATACATACATACATAACTTCACGCCAGTTCCCTTGCGGGGTAGGCACGAACAACAGAGCGCCATTTAGGCTTATTCTTACACACCTCACTTGCTTCTTTGACATTCATAACTCTTGTCATGCACGCTCGTCTGTTCTTAAGGCTTCTGACATCACCTTCTGCTAGTACACGATCAATTTGATCATGGAAGGTGTGTCGTGGCCTTCCACGACTTCTGCATCCATCCACTTTTGCATTGTATATCTGTTTAGTCATTCTTACCACATGCCCGAACCACCGGAGCATTCCTTTCCTTACCTTCACCCCGACACTCTCTTTCAGACCAACTCTCTTTCTTACTTCGGTATTACGATAAAGCTACTAATTATATAAAATTACATATCATTATATTGCAGATAGAAATTCCTGATTAAGTTCATAATACATTTGTAGTATTAGATAAATAGATTTCTTTGATACGGCTCAAAATGTAAATTTGTATTACTTCAAAAATTTTGTCTCGCTACTACTCACGCGTCAAATGTAAGAAGAAAGACGGAACAACAACAATAACGCCTTTACGGATATTCATATGACAAAGAGGGACAATATGACATGTATGACTGCTAGTAAAATGAGGTGACCAAGGCCGATCATATCGGATTCTTAACGAACATTTCCGAACTAGAAGCTTCGTACGAAAAAGGGAATGACGCTCAAACCTCACCGGCATCATCGCTTCAAATTTACTGCCGCGGTACAAACCATACAAATCTCCTTGCCTCATCTAAAGTGGTACATTGCACTGGTTCAGTACAAAATGTCTTGTTACTCTTATAAACTCATTTTAAAATCATGTCCTACCCAACTCTAATTGAATGATTCTTGTTTATATGTTTAAATAGTGTCTTATTTTATATATACATTATTTATTCTCAAGAAACCAGAACGAATGCAAGGATAATGGTCGATGATGTTATGCTAGAGCAAGTGAATGAGTTTGTATATCTTGGATGTGCTTTTAGCAGGGATGGAAGGTACACCGCTGATATAGAAAGAAGAGTGAATTTGGGAAATAGTGTGAATGGAGCGTTAGGTAAACTTCTAGGCGCTAAGAACCTCAGCCAGAAGGCCCAGCTCGCCGTACACAACGCGGTGCTGGTACCTACGCTCACGTATGGATGCGAGAGTTGGGTATGGAAGAGAGAGCATGAAAGTAGAGTAAACGCGGTCGAGATGCGAGCACTGCGCAAAATCTGCGGAGTGACGCTCGCGGACCGCGTTCGTAATACCGAAGTAAGAAAGAGAGTTGGTCTGAAAGAGAGTGTCGGGGTGAAGGTAAGGAAAGGAATGCTCCGGTGGTTCGGGCATGTGGTAAGAATGACTAAACAGATATACAATGCAAAAGTGGATGGATGCAGAAGTCGTGGAAGGCCACGGCACACCTTCCATGATCAAATTGATCGTGTACTAGCAGAAGGTGATATCAGGAGCCTTAAGAACAGACGAGTGTGCATGACAAGAGTTATGAATGTCAAAGAGGCAAGTGAGGTGTGTAAGAATAAGCCTAAATGGCACTCTGTTGTTCGTGCCTACCCCGCAAGGGAACTGGCGTGAAGTTATGTATGTATGTATGTATGTATTCTCAATTTATTGTTGTGTTTTCGAAAAAACACAGTTGTACCCAAAAAAACCGAACGAAACTCAGCCGCCTAGATATCTATAAACTTTTTTTATTTATTGCAGGAGTTCAGCAGACAGGCAGACGGCCCACTTGATGGAAAGCGGTTACCATCGCCTATGGACATTTGCAACACCAAAGGTGCTACAAATGCGCTGCTGCTCTCTTAAAGGAGACTTATATATATAAAAGAAAGTCGTGTTAGTTACACTATTTATAACTCAAGAACGGCTGTACCGATTTGGCTGAAAATTGGTGGGGAGGTAGCTTAGAACCAGGAGACGGACATAGAATACTTTTATCCCGTTGGAACCGGTAGGTCGCGCTGAGATCGGGTGTTAGAATCCTCCTAATCACCTGGACCGATTTTGGTGATTTTGTTTTTGTGTGTTTGAGTGGGTTCCCGGATGGTTTAAATCCACAATTAAAACCGGCAGGTGGCGCTGGGATCGGGTCCTAGATTTTTATTTTTTCGGAGCAGGACAACGTCTGCCGGAGCCGCTAGTTAAATTATAAAGTGTAGAAAATTATCAAAAACTAAAAAAAAACCCACAATTTTTTTTTACCCAAAAACGTTTTACAACATGTTAACCCAATTTCGTTGCCCCAGAAAAGAAACCAAATTGACTTTTAACAATCTATTGACATGAAAACAAAGAAAGAAGAATATAATCGTTTATTAGTGAAGGCACGCATGGCCAATAGCCATTGTGATGGCCACCAATTAACTAATTGTAACTATTTGTGAGCGGGGCGCGACACCTAATTGCACTTGATATGTTGATAACCTCTGAATGGTGGTACACGTAATTGCTCATTACGTGCGGCCACGAAACTAGAGACACATGTCAGCCGCACGGTGAGACAGAAGCTTTGTAAACAAAAAAACATTGCTTCATAAATATAATCTTATCCGTGCAGGAACGGAGAAAGAATACAATTTCCTGCGTTGGGGCGGCCTGTCGTAAGAGGCGACTTAACAACCCACAGCCAGGTGGTAGGGCATTTGCCCGGATGTCTACCACCGCTGGTCTAAAGTATGTCCCTATAACAACCTTGAGTTGTGTTCCGGCATTAATGACCAGATTCCAGTCTCCCTTAAGAGAGCAGCAGCTCATTTGTAGCAACTTTGGTGTTGCAAATGTCCATAGTCGATGGTAACCGCTTTCCATCAAGTGGGACATCTGCCTGTCTGCTGATCTCCTGCAATAAAAAGAGATTAAAAAAGAGCAACATGTCAAGGGAGTTTTCTGTAGGGTAAATGAAAATAGGGAAGAAGCTGGTGCCGTTGTTGTAATATACTAACAAATACGTCATTGCCATGTCAACACGAAGGAAATTTCGCTGGCACATGAGAGTCAGTAAAACACACAATTTTATATTTCTAATCTTAGAAAATTTACATACCCACTACCTCCGCAGCAAGCAGGTAATTGGTGAGGAACGCGAGCAGCGCGAGTATGTAAATCCAAGATAATGTTGAACAACCGCGTACTCGCGCGGCCCATTTCCCTCGACACTTTTTTGCTCGCTTTCGTGGAAGTAATAAATACCATTGTCAAACCTGTGTTTTTAATTATTCTTAGTTCGAAATTCGCAAAATACAGCCTTTCATGCTCTATATGTTTTGTTATATAAATTCTTATATCGCTTTGTCAGATGAGTCTGGTATTGGTAAAGCGCAGTGCGTACTATTATACGTGCAGGAATGGAGAAAGAATACAATTTCCTCCGGCCGGGCTGCCTGTCGTAAGAGGCGACAAAAAAACCCCCAGCCAGGTGGTAGGTAGGGTATTTGCCCGACTGGATGGCTACCACCCCTGGTCTAGAGTATGCCGCCATAACAAGCTTGAATTGTGTTCCGGCATTAATGACCAGGTTCTAGTCTCCCTTAAGAGAGCAGCAGCGCATTTGTAGCGCCTTTGGTGTTGCAAATGTCCTGGGCCATCTGCCTGTCTGCTGAACTCCTGCAATAAATAATAATAAAAAACTTAGTTTTACAGGCTTACGCGAACAAAACTTGTAGGTGTATAGCAGTCAAAGCATACCTACTAGTAATCCAGTTATAGACGTGTGAGCAAGTACGCGAGCTTATAGCTCGACGACACTCTTTGCTTTTAAAAGTTCCCATACTCACGGCTCCAGACGGGTGAAAAGAATTGCCGAGCCGCAAATACGGCTACTTACACGTCTATCACAGTTTTATATCAGTTTTTTATATATTAATGATATAGTTTATTTTTTTTATTATATATTAATTTTTATATTTGTTTGCAATAGTACTATACGTCATATATTGTTTTTTGTTTTGTTTGTACGTCACTTGAACGGCTCTAATGGAAGACCAGCGCTGGTTAAGCCAACCAGCATCATGCTTAGTTAGGACGGATTCAGAACTTCATTTCAATTGTATTGACTTATTTATAAGTACGTTTTTGTGTGTATGTAGTTCTAAATAAATATTTTTTCTTTCTATCACCCACAACAGTAGTTTCTGCGTTGCTACCGTCACGTACTGAGCGTTGTCACCGATCTTTTCGTGGCCACAATCCGTGAACAGTGCCTCAGTCAAGGCGTTTAACGGAACATCATGAAACATAGGTCAGAACTAACGTGAATTAGCGCCTAATTGCATGCGGCTGTTGCTTTTAGATGACATAGACATGACTGGCCAGTTATTAATCAATTCGTTTGTACTGTTATAAGTATTAAGAATTTGTATCACTGTTACGGATTTGAAGACAGACCCTTGTTAAACAGAACCCTTGTTTCTCGTTCTGTCCGTCTGTCCCTTTACTTTTGTATGTCTCAGTAATTATTCTTAGAAAATCCTATGGGCTCTTGTTAGATACGTCTTATAAAATCGTGACGATGTTTTGTAACTTTTTATTTAAATGCTTTTTAAATTCAACGAATGTCAGTTTGAACAATATACGTAGTGTAGTTTTGTAAAATTTGGTATTTTCGATTAAATATTTTTTTATTGCAGGAGTTCAGCAGACAGGCAGACGGGCCACTTGATGGAAAGCGGTTACCATCGCCTATGGACATTTGCAACACCGAAGGTGCTATAAATGCGCTGCTGCTCTCTTAAGGGTGACTGGAACCTGGTCACTAATGCCGGAACACAACTCAAGGTTGTTATGGCGACATACTCTAGACCAGGAGCGGTAGCCATCCATTCGGGCAAATGCCCTACCACCTAGCTGTGGGTTGTTTTGTCGCCTCTTACGTCAGGCCGCCCCAACGCAGGAAACGTTATAATACGTATTACAAAATCGACAAATTTAATATCAAGTAGAATTTTTTACATGCCTCAACCAAGATGAAGTGTGTAAAGACTATCATAATCCATAAAAACGCTAATGTATCCAACTTATTGCATTATAAATTAATAATAAATAAATAGACATTTCTAATGTCCATTGAAAATATGTTTCCCTGCAATATCTCTACATTCGTCGTACAACTTCCATTTATCAGTGAATAGCTGAATAAGCTCAAACATAATGCAATTAGATCAATTAGAGGCCCGCGTCCAATGAATCTCGTTGTCCAAGTTCGATCGACTAATGAACAAGTTGCAATTAATTGGATTCCGCGTGCATAATTCAACCATTTATTAATGGACTACCTACGCAATTAAGCAATAAGGATTACAGCTGCGAATTTAATTAGGCGCATTGTATGATCTGTAATCATTCTGGCAAAAACGAATTTTTAAAGTTTTCCATACGTCCTACACTAGTCTGTTTGTCTGTAGGCAGGTGAATTTTAGTGGACCTTCAGGGCCTAATCCTTAACTATACGAAAGGTAGGTAAGAAGTAGGTGCAGTCAAATGCCCGCCGCAATTTAATGTTTAATTAATGTAAGTAATGGGCATGTGGAAAGAATGCATGATGAAAGAATGACTAAACAGATATACAATGCAAAAGTGGATGGGTGCAGAAGTTGTGGAAGGCCACGACACACCTTCCATGATCAAATTGATCGTGTACTAGCAGAAGGTGATGTCAGGAGCCTTAAGAACAGACGAGCGTGCATGACAAGAGTTATGAATGTCAAAGAAGCAAGTGAGGTGTGTAAGAATAAGCCTAAATGGCGCTCTGTTGTTCATGCCTACCCCGCAAGGGAACTGGAGTGAAGTTATGTATGTATGTATGCATTATATAGATTACACATCTGTACTACTTTTCATCTATGTAACCTAGTAGCGAGAATTTAAATTTTTCATTTAAACTATTAAGATTAAATGTAAAATCGAAGGACACGATGATTTCATTAAAATTTCATTTCTTGCTAAAGGAGCTACTGAACTTTCAGTTACCATTACTAATATACTATCTAACTAATTAGCTTATATACGAGTATATGTATCAATTAAAGTGTCAAATAATATCTAAGAGGAAATCAGAATCGGTAATAACGTCTCAATAACCCTTAATATTATTAACCGTCTCTAATCAATATGTAATAGGAGTGGAACTGACTTTGACGAAGGTCTGACAGCGCAGATCATATTCAAGACAACCGATGGTTCCACTCTGAACCTTCAACCGGGTTTGGTACTATTATAAACATTCGAGAGTCGCTCAATTGAAACGTGGTCTACGGTTAAGAAAAAATACTTTTGTGGAACTTAATGAAAATTAATAAATGTAGCCAAATGCGTCGATTCCCGCACAAATAAAGGTTTAATAAGGCGACAAACGTCCGCGCTTTCGATATTCGGCTAGAGAACTATAAAAAAAAACATTTAATCAAAAGCACCCAATATCCCAAAAAACTATTTAATCGTTGAGAATATTTTGGAATTTCTACAACTTTAAATTTTTCGGAATATTTTGCATGTTTTAGTTCACAAGTTAGAAAGAGAAGAGACAATTATCTTCTGAAGTCCAAAAACTTCAGAAAATAATATCTCGCCATTTAATGGCTTAAAAAAAGTTACTAAAGAACCATGATTTTTCAATATTATTAATATTTTCTTTACGTGGACTCTCTCTCTCTCTTTACTTGCACTTTTTCGCAATCATTTGGGGACAGCACAATATATCTTTTGTTTCATACTTCTCTATTCCAGCATACGTCCGCCTGTCACACTATAAATCATCATGTCAACTTTCACATAATGCATTTCTTTTTTGCTCTTCCTTTTCTCTCGCATCATCACCGGTTTAACATAGGTTTTGTCACGTGACTTTAATTCCTTCTTCCTCTAATTTTTTTCAGTCACATATGCAACTTCACACACCACGCCATTTGTCTTGCTAAATTGACTATAGAACCTTAGAATCAAATACTAAATTCTTATAAAACCTATCAATCAGTGTAATAGTTCATTCAAATTAGTTTCATACAAGTCCCTGTTACGAATTGATATCGTCGATATATCATCGCCCACTCAGCTGTATTGATCACACACGTGCTTTACATTTCCCTTTATATCCATTGAAGGCTAAGTACAGCACTCGAAGCGAGTGTCGTCAAGCAACACATCAATCAAACGGGATCATCCTGCGAATCTACTCCATATTTATTTGTTTTTATCGTGTACTCGGTTCACTGGGACGAGGGTTGTGTGCTGAAAGTGATTGAGTACATTTCCTTTGAATGTTATCTGATTTACCTACTTTAGTAAGGTTACTAGTTTCTTTTACTAGAGCTGCTTAAGTTCTTTCACTTGCTTATTCATTTATTTCTGTATCCACAAGACGCGAATTTATAGACAATTTTTTCGCAAAATGTATACTACACCATTTTTTTTTTTGTGAAAATTCTCCACCATTGGTCAGGCCAGAGTTTTCATTTTCTTCTATTTTTATCATTTTTATTTATACTTTTCTCAAAAAGTTGCATTTTGCTACGACTTCTTTATATTATTAAAGGTAAATAATTATTGCGTAAGTGTGTTGGGTAAGTGGATGGATGAAAGGGTGGTGAGATTGTGATTGGGTGAGTGGTTGGATTGGATGGGTGTTGATTGGATGTAGGAGTGAGCAGAAGAATAGTCAGGTTGGTAGGTGGTGGAATTGTTATGGATAGGTGGGTAAGGTATATGGTGGATGGTTGGAAGGAAGCTGTATGTTATTTATTACGCCGAGTATTTTTGTTTTTTTTTTACAATTTACTTACATGCTAATACATACGGAGAAATGTTTTGGATTGGATTTGGGATTTGGGTTTCTGATGATAATTTAGGACAGGGTGTGGGTAAGGACAGTTTTACATACTATACCATCTTTGTGCTGCCATGCCAGGTTTTAATAAATTAAACTTAGGTCATTCGAGAATTTAAAAATTCTCTACCAGTAATTAATTTTAGGCCAGAACTTTTTCCCGAAAAAACATCATCTAGAGACAGCCGACATATCTAATGGAAAGTAGTTACCATCCCCTATGGAATTTTGCAACACTAACGGCGAACCCGTTGCCAGCCTTCAGGATGCGATAGAGGAGATGGCATAGAATGAGGAAGATAGGACAAGACGGATGGAATAAAAGGGCTGAGATAGAGGGATTAGACATGAAGAACGGGATAGATAGATAAGGGAGTGGATTAAGGAATTGAAGTAGTAAAGATGGGATAAGAGAAGGGAAAAACTGTCCATCGGAACTCTAATTCATCTGAAACACGATTAGATGAAGACTATTTTACGCCGACATTCTGTGAGAGCGTGTTCTGAGAGAACACCAACCGAGCCGGCCCCAAGAGCTGTAATTGAGATAATAATGACAGCATGGCTCTACCGCATCACAACCCATTATTCCCTTATTCTACTGAAATTGAGAGATATAAGTGAACCAGTTTAAGAACTATTCACTAAGTAATTATATAAAAAAATATAGATAAATGTCAAATAAAAACTTAATAAATAAATTACTGTTGTCACAAATGTAATTGATAATAATAATATTGTATGATTCTACAAATAGTGTAAACAATTTAATTAATGAAATACTGATGGGTGCGATACTTCCGGTAAACCAGTTTTTGTGTCACTTTTGTTCATAGAAACTTCATTATGAGAATTGTTTAATAAAATACCGATGTGAGTGATATTTCCGAACTACCTCCATTGCTTGTTTTTCTCGTTCTTAAAGTATAACACCTGGCGGGATTGGCGCATACAAGATAGTGTAATTCTGTGACAGTCGAATGTAAGGACGATAATTTCTGTGAAGTGTTGTGTAAATCAGAAGAATGCTATATTAAAGTGATATATATAGTCTATATGTGTATATCTATAGTAACATGGAAACCTGAAAACGGGAAACACGCAATGGTAGTGCCAAACATCAATCATGCAAATAGGCGAATATGCAAACACGATGAAAGCCTTAAAGACTGTCAAATTAATGATTCCAGCAGAAATTTATATTCCCCGATTCGAGTGGGCGATATGAATAATGCGACGCCTTTATGAGCCGGTTTCATCTTCCGCTAATCTTGGGAGATTTTTGAAAGCCCCGCCGAAGGTTGACAGGAGATTGATGGTTTAAGAATTATTCATGCGACACCTCCGATTGTGGTTAGGTCACTGAATCATTGTCGCGTGGCGACGAATCGAGTTTGGGATATGTTCGTTTTATGACCATATCTTAGTATGCAATGGCATGCGTATATTAAGTACTATTTATTCGTGCAGGAACGGAGAAAGAATACAATTTCCTGCGGCCGGGCGGCCTGTTGTAAGAGGCGACAAAACAACCCACAGCCAGGTGGTAGGGCGTTTGCACGACTGGATGGCTACTACCCCTAGTCTAAAGTATGTCGTCATAACAACCTTGAGTTGTGTTCCGGCATTAGTGACCAGGTTCCAGTCTCCTTTACGAGAGTAGCAGCGCATTTGTAGCACCTTTAGTGTTGTAAGTGTCCATAGGCGATGGTAACCGTTTTCCATCAAGTGGGCCGTCTGCCTGTCTGCTGAAGTCATACACATACATACATACATAACTTCACGCCAGTTCCCTTGCGGGGTAGGCACGAACAACAGAGTGCCATTTAGGCTTATTCTTACACACCTCACTTGCCTCTTTGACATTCATAACTCTTGTCATGCAAGCTCGTCTGTTCTTAAGGCTCCTGACATCACCTTCTGCTAGTACACGATCACTGCTGAAGTCCTGCAATAAAAAATAAAAAAAACCTTTATACAAGCTATTGTTGATATTAGATCGATCAACCAAACTCAATCATTTTGGTTAAAAGGCACAGACTGCAAGGAGACGATGATGTTTAATGTCGTTGAATAATATAAGTTCAATTTTATATGGATCACTTTGGTTGATTCATCCAAATTGCAAGACAAAATTGAATGAATTATAAAATGTATAAGCTGTGGTAGCTTAGTGACTGACGCACTTGCGTCTCAATCTCTTGTTTCAAATGACATGGATACGAATCCTGGCCGTAAAGTTTGCACTCACACGGTTTACAGAGCTTAAGCCTGATTTACATTTACATTAGTTAAGTATTGATTGAGCTTGTGAAACTGACAAGTTAAGTGTTTATTATAGTTCAGACAACAATCCCAGTTAAGTAATAAATTGTCCATTAATTGGGTGTCTATTGAAACGAAGCTAACTCATGAGGCATAATGCGCATATTGTTAAAATTACCACATGTGACGGTGTTGGAAATCATCGTGATGAAACCTGCACATCGAGATGGCTCATGTGTGAAACCTGCCAATTTGTTCCGGAGAAATGTGACGGATATACTGTTTGTTTCTCTACAAACTTGGGAGACCCGAGCCTAGCAGAGAGACGTTTATGAGCTGACAATATAAGAAATGCATTGCATATGCGGGCGCGATGCGATGGCCGGGAGAAGGCAAAGGGACGCGGAGGAAGAAGCAAGGAAGTACTTACCTCGCCACCAGTCCGTCGCCACACTGCACTCGACCCCCGGGGGTTCACACACTCACTAGGATGTTGGTTTAATGTGCTTTAAACGAAATTATAAGTTTATTTCCCTTTATCGTGTTCCAACAATTACCAAATTTTTTATCTATATACTGCGGTGACAGCAGTGACAACCCTTTTTTAATGTTTCTTATTCTGCGCATTCTTCTTTTAAAAGTTTACTCTTTTCTTGATGGCGAGGATGGGGAGGGAGAATTTATAAGGAGGTGTTCCTCGGCGCAACCAGCATACTTCATATTGTACTCATA
Organism: Dendrolimus kikuchii; assembly: GCA_019925095.2. Classification (NCBI taxonomy): domain Eukaryota; kingdom Metazoa; phylum Arthropoda; class Insecta; order Lepidoptera; family Lasiocampidae; genus Dendrolimus; species Dendrolimus kikuchii. The sequence continues at coordinate 24,260,233 of CM034397.1, forward strand.
TTAGAAGAGGCTTTTTATATTATTTTTCAAAGTCCAAAAACTTATGCAGTGAAATAAAAAGGTTTGAAGGCTTAAAATCGTTTATTTCTCAAAGAACAATACAGTTCAATTACAGGAAAAAATACATTATTATACATCGAGTATTCATCGTACATATAAGCCAACTTAATCAGCAACTATATATACTACATTAATCCAATAAAATATATACATTATACAAATTTCTAATTTTAGAATATGTTAAAGAGGTCTACGCCTACATTATTGTTAAATGGAGTAATCGGATGTTGGAAGTTAATACGTATGGCGGCAGTTGGTTTTATGAAGGAAGTGTAACTGAAGTGGCGCCACAGCATTACCGGATGGTGTCACTGCGGAGCGCTACGAGGACCTGTTAAATACGCGGTGTTCGGTCAGAGGAAGGGCAGTCTTAAATCGACAGTCTACGAGTCTACAACCAAGTCTACGACGGACAGTCTGCATTGATAGTCTTGGCCGAGGAGCACATAATATATTGTGGTCGATAATTACTGCTTGATAATCGCAGTATTCTTGGAGGGCAAATTGCTGCTCGACACCTGACAAGCGTGGATGCAACTCTTGGAGTTGTTCTAATATTTCTGTGTATTATTGTGCAATATTTAATATCGCAGTTGTAGTAATTTTAGTGTAATAAACATTGATTATAATATTTCAGATTATTATTGTGTTATTCTCGGGGCGTCATTCGTTCGCTCCCGGCGTGAACCCGACATATATATACCAGTTTTTCTGTGGGTTTTAAATACAATTACTTAGTTTAATCAAGTGCGCTAGATTAGCAGCAGCAGTGCACCGTAGCAATACAAAAGTCCCATGTCCAACCAAATATTTCGACAGAACCTCAAGCAACTAATATTTTATATGAAAAGGAAAACGTAGATACAATAAAGACATCATTAACGATATCTTGTACGCCTGTGAATCAGAGATATTAATCAATAGTATTCGAAGCTCATTTGGAAAGTGCTCGGGTAGATATTTATCATTAAGTATTGGAATTAGTCGTCATTGAAACATTTGGTATTATTTATTATCTAATAGAGTACACTAAAAACAAATTCGGAGTAAATTACCTTTTACGAGCCTGCTTTAATTCGTTAGATAAAAACCCGATACGCGATAAATCAACCGTAGACGAGCGAGATTTGTCACTTTCACTTTGTGAGATAGCGTGTGTTTCTGTCTTTCTGGTCTCTGAGCCCGACATTTACGCATAGATAATGGTGAAATTGAATAAACAGTGAGATATTTAAGGGATTTAGAAATTCCTAACGGCTAAATTGATAAATTATTCAAAACTTTAGTAATACTCCATCGAGATAGTATTATACACTTCTTTATCTGAATTATAAGAATGAATGAAATGAATGAATTTTATTGTTGACTCTGGCCTATAGCCAGATTTATGAGTAGAGTGGTGTGATGACTACTACCTAGGAGCTGCCTTATTATTTTTTAGCTTTTAGTACATTATCTAGATAATTATTATAATTCTTTTCAATAAAACCTATTAACTTATTTTTTTCACCTATTTTATTTATTTCTATAATTATTCAATTAACTTCATAAATATATTTCATAAACACACTTTTTGTCATAAAAATATACGACCACTCTCAATAGGGATTTTACAAGTATTTGTAGTAGGATCGTTTTTTCAGGTTATAATTTTATATGAATAATGCCTTGTTCATGGAAACAAGCGACATAATGCATTGAGGTCATGAGAATTCCCAATTGTTACATTTTATATACATGTAACTCTGTATCTATATGCTTGTTTTCAACACTTGAAGATAATTCAAATATAAAATGTTAAAGAATAATTAACTTAAAATAATTTGCAACCTCCTTGAATTTACATTTCAGCAAATACAGCAACAGCATCGAAATAAAATGAGATGAAACGCTTCGCAATGTCTATTGCATAAACAATTATTTGATTAAGCGTACTGTTTGTCTTTAATTTTAAAATATCATTAATTTTGAACAGTTCTAAATTTTAGCAATCGTATCTCCGTTGACTGTTTAATGTAGCTTTATTTAGATGTTAAAATGTTATAGTAATAAATGTAGAACTTTATTAAGTATTAAATATCTCTCAATAACTGTCATGTCTTCGATTACAATCTTTTTCTTTTATTACAGGTACGTCTCAGTGAAGTGTCTACAATCAGGAAGGTATCGTTTTTAACTTTAACTTAGCTTTCGTTTTTAAGTCTTCATCTAGCTAATAAACTTATGTATATTAGCTTGTACAGTACCACACTTGTGTTGTTATTTATTACATATATTATATCTTCTATCTCCTATATGTTTATGTTTACACATAAGATTTGTAGTTACTGTGCCATTTTTATTATACCTTTATTTTTGTCTAACTTCAGAAATATTTACATTATGAGCTGAAATCTACAATATTATAAAATCCTAAAAAATACCGTGTCTGTACTTTGAAGAACACGATGCAATTTTAGTTAGATTTCTTGTCAGATTTCCTTTGTCTGTTTGTTCGGGATTCACGTAAAAACTACTGGGCCGGTTTCGATGTGGTTTTCACTGATCATAGCAAACTTTATGCAATAAAATGTGTGATATTTTTTATCCTGGGAATCGTGTAGGAATTTTCCCGGGAGCGATTTATAGTTGGTCGGGTGCAAAGAAATTAGGTTATTCCGACACAGTTATAGCTTACATTCTTTTAGAAAAGCTGCGGTAATTTTTGTCCCAGGAATTTCAAGTCAAGCGTGGGCGAAGTGTTTTGTTTCCAGAAATTTAGTACAGTTGTTGGAGCATAATGTCATCGTATTTGACTAAAAGAAATATGTCTTAAGTAGTAGTTGGAATTCTCACAAGAGATGTTTATGAAAATCAAATTCGTTTGCAAGCAATATGGTTTTATTTTATTTACAAATATCAACCACATCCAAGACAAGGTTGTACACAAATCAGTCCGGGCCATAAAGTTTTGTTAATGTCAATTTGCTGCTGTTGAAATCAGAAGAAACATTATTCTGAATAAGCACGTCATCTCACTAAACGATAATTTATGTCACTTTTAAGTTGTAAATTAAATGTTGAACGTCTATATATTACATACTATCGTTATTGATCTGCAGTTTAATATATATTATCACGCCTGTTTCCCATGGGGGTAGGCAGTCAGAGACTATAGATCTCCAGTTGCGACGATCCTGACAAACTACTTTCATTAACCTCATCATACATGCACGTTTATTTGATATGCTTTTTAACTGACCTCATTTTAACACTTCTGTTATTTGATCATGGTGTTAACATCGCGGTCTACTGCTACCAACTCTACCATTCATAATACTGTCATACACTTGTTTTGTGATTCTATTTTCATCCATCCTCTCTATATGCCCAAACCACCTTAACATTTCTTTTTTAACTCTTGTTATTACATCTTTTTTCAATCCATAACGTTCCCTTATAACACTATTCCGTATCATATCATTCATGCTTACCTCACATATACTTCTCAAAGCTCTCATTTCAACTGCATTTATTCTACATTCATGCATCTTCTGCCATACCCAAATTTCACTGCCGTACATTAGTGTTAGCACCAACACCCCTTGAAGGACAGCCAAGCGTGCAGTTCATTAAGTATACTATAATACTTTCCTTACTTAGTTTATAATACAAGATTATTAAACAAAAAGAAACAAAAATATCACTTAACTCTTACACTAAAATAACGGTACCAATTCTACAGTTGAAGTTGTCGCAACACCAACGACAAAAAACATCGAAACATAAATTAATCCCAAACAAGATTCTTTAAAAGTGGGACATCAATAAAAACAATCAGTGTAAAATACTCAAACGTTGTCAGGATTTCCTGGCACATAAAGAGTATAAAGAGTCGGGCCAAAAACATCGCCCTGGGGAACGCCCATTCACACGCCTCGAGCCCACACGATTTGTCGCCGTGTTTTTATCTCTACCTATTTATAATTCAATATCTCGCCTTTACTTGAATGTCGTTTCGAATTGAATTATTTCGCATTTCGTTTATTCCTTCTTGTTTGATTTGTATTCTGTATCGGCTATAAGACTGGATGATAATTTGAATGAATTAATGAATGAAAACACTTTATTGTTCACAAAATTAAAACTACGTTCTTAAAAGCTAGATAGAACAAATGTTGAATAAAGGGCGGCCTTATCGCTTAAAGCGATCTCTTCCAGGCAACCCCCTAAACTAAAGAAAATAATAAAACATGACAGTGGCGGTGTAGACAATAAATAATATAAAATATTCAAAATATATGAAATAAGTAAATAAAAAAATCTTTATTAAAGCATAATTTGTTTTTTTTTTGCTGTAACATGATTACTAATAGCCGTTAAAATAATACATATCTTTGCTAAGACTAACTTTTTGTCGATGAAAGTAAATCCAACTACAAGAAGTCGAAGTTGGTACAAGTCGTTAAAACCACACCACGTTGCTGTGTTTTTCATGAATAATTCAAGAACTCAACTGTTGTAGCAATTTGACATATTGGAAATATTAATTGTTTGATTGCTGTATTTAGTTTAAATTCCAGTGCTTTTATAGCAGAATAAATTACAGAACAAGTGTTGGAATTGATTAAACGTTTTCTTATTAATTGATCGTTTTGAGTTGTTTCATAACCGCAAGTAATAATTATTTTTATAACTTGTAAAGTGGATCATATCTTTATGTGAAATTTATATTAATAACACGTAAGACGTATTTATTTCTTACGTAAACTTGTTACATATTACTTTCTAAGGTTTTCGAAACTCTCACATATATTTAAAACCACATTTGATCTGTTTTAGTTTTGATCTTAATTTGATTTTTAATCTGATGTTTTGGCCACTTGTCATTAGCCGTGATCACAAAGCTCATGTTCATAGTTATTACATTGTTATACTCAATCTTATCTAACTATTCGATTTACTTATATTTATTTATAATCATTATAATCATCAATCATACATATGATTTGCTCCTTAGATTAAATGACTGGTTGAAATCTTTATTTGTAGAGATATAGGTAATACTTGCAAATTAGATGATAATAATTTCAAGTGATAAATCAGAAAAGATATGAAATAGACTGCGTAAGTTATTACTGCTAACAATTCTTTTACTTATAGCGTTATAATGAGACCAATACACTCCAAAACTTAACACTCTTGTTTGCAATCACTCTTTATTTTCTAATTAATACATAAATTCATAGAACTAGTTTATTTGTAACATTATTTGTGATGTTCCATGTTATTAGTCAAAATATCATCAGCAGTACCATTAGTAAATACATCTAATATTTCCTATAGAAATGGCCACAATAGCTTTCATAACATTCTCGTCGAAAATATAATTATTATATTAGATGTATTCTAGTAAGATAATCTCAACCATCGGTCCCCAAAGTGGTCCATAGGAACCTCTGAGAGTCCATATCATACTTCAAAGGGTCCGCGAGCTACAAATAGGGGTCCGCAGTAGTAAATTTCATTTAAGCGTCGTTACGAAATTTTCAACTTTCTACAAATATTTAGAAAAGTAGAATATGATCGTGCGTTTGTACAATCTATAAAATGATATACGCGACCATCTAGAAACCATACCGAATCTAACGCTAAAAGAATAGTCAAAAACGGTCTAAAAATAAAAAAGTTCTACTATATTATATAATACTAGCTGCCCCGGCAGACGTTGTCCTACCTTTAAAAAATAAAATTCTAGAACCCGATCCCAGAGCCACGTACCGGTTCTAATTGCGAATCTAAACCATCCGGGTACCCACTCAAACACACAAAAACAAAATCACCAAAATCGCTCCAGGTGATTCGGAGGATTCCAGAACCCGATCTCAGCGTCACCTACCGGTTCTAATTGTGAATCTAAACCATCCGGAAACCCACTCACTCTGTGGTGTTTGCTGGATCAGAGGTGACAACGGTAGACATCTAGCGGGGATAACTGATCGATTGATAGTTAAAAAAAATCGCGATGGAAAAATAGGGGTTGATAGTAGAAAGGTGGAAAATTAAGAGTAATATAATTTTTTTTATTCTAAGTCATGACAAAATAAGATTAAAAATCTTGCCAAAAAAATTAAAGTTTATAATTAACAAATAAAAAATAGGGGTTGATTGTAGAGGGGTGAAAATGTAGGGTTGTATGTATTTTTTAATGCTGTATCCTAAAAAAAATAAATTAATTTAAAAAAAAAATAGGGATGGACTACTCTTAACATTTACGGGGATGAAAAATAGATGTTGTCCGATTCTCAGACCTACCAAATATTCACACAAAATTTCATGAGAATCGGTCAAGCCGTTTCGGAGGAGTATGGCATCTAACACTGTGACACGAGAATTTTATATATTAGATAATTATTTATATACATATTTGCACGACGAATTGACTACTTCCTCCTTGTTTTTGAAGGTGGTTAAAAAGATAGGATGTCCGTTGAATGCAGTAAAATTTAGTAAGTGGTCTACGAGACAAAACAGTTTGAGGACCATTGATCTAAACGGTCTATTCAGAATGTTCTTATAATTAATACACCCTTTACGGCTTTATCTTTCATCCTAACTCGTTAAGCTCTTTGTTTTAACGATTTTGGAAATGTTATTAATTTCGGCTTTTACTGTTTCTTAATGACTAATGTTCGGTTGAATTTTCGCTTCTAAATATTTTTAGCTTAATACATAAAAGTGTGATCTAGAAGAAATATATGTATTATTAAATTATATAGGTATTAAGCTTTTAAGTAGATTCGACATTCTTAAAAGTACATACATACATACATAACTTCACGCCAGTTCCCTTGCGGGGTAGGCACGAACAACAGAGCGCCATTTAGGCCCATTCTTACACACCTCACTTGCTTCTTTGACATTCATAACTCTTGTCATGCACACTCGTCTGTTCTTAAGGCTCCTGACATCACCCTCCGCTAGTACACGATCAATTTGATCATGGAAGGCGTGTCGTGGCCTTCTTAAAAGTAACTTTTTATAATATAGAATTGTTGGGTATTTTTTTATTGCTGGAGTTCAGCAGACAGGCAGACGACCCACTCGATGGAAAGCGGTTACCATCGCCTACGGACATTTGCAACACCAAAGGTGCTACTAATGCGCTGCTGCTCTCTTAAGAGAGATTGGAACCTGGTTACCAATGCCGGAACACAACACAAGGTTGTTATGGCGGCATACTTTGGACCAGGGGTGGTCGCCATCCAGTCGAGCAAATGCCCTACCTGACTGTGGGTTATTTTGTCGCCTCTTAAGACAGGCCGCCTGGCCGCAGGAAATTGTATTCTTTCTCCGTTCCTGCACGAATAAAAATGATTTTATCCGTGGGTTATAATTATTGGATAAGTATATTAGGTTTTATTATTAGGTATTATTTTGATATCAAACTGTCTAATAGTTATAACATATCACATACCGACATATTAATTATGTCAGTGCCTACAAATTTCAAGTGCTTAGAACAGGAATAAACTTAAAAGTGATATACCATACCGGTAAATATACTTAAGGAACGCTAAATCAATAATATAATAATTACCTTAATTTTTAGTAGTTTTAATGAGACTTTCTTAAGAAGTCTATGAAAGTAATTTAAGATTATAATATGTATTGGTGCAATGAATAAAAGCAATTAATTATAATATAATAAAAATTGTATGTGTGTGCAGTTCAGACGCAGTAGAAGTGAACCTTCAGAGAGTATACTCAATTTATTTATTTATTTAAGGCACACCAACAGCACACACATTATTAAGTTACATCACAAATCCTTTAATTCCTACGCGGTGCTGGTGCTGGAAGAGAGAGCATGAAAGTAGAGTAAACGCGGTCGAGATGCGAGCACTGCGCAAAATCTGCGGAGTGACGCTCGCGGACCGCGTTCCTAATACCGAAGTAAGAAAGAGAGTTGGTCTGAAAGAGAGTGTCGGGGTGAAGGTAAGGAAAGGAATGCATGATGAAAGAATGACTAAACAGATATACAATGCAAAAGTGGATGGATGCAGAAGTCGTGGATGCCACGACACACCTTCCATGATCAAATTGATCGTGTACTAGCAGAAGGTGATGTCAGGAGCCTTAAGAACAGACGAGCGTGCATGACAAGAGTTATGAATGTGAAAGAAGCGAGTGAGGTGTGTAAGAATAAGCCTAAATGGCGCTCTGTTGTTCGTGCCTACCCCGCAAGGGAACTGGCGTGAAGTTATGTATGTATGTATGTACCCATTAAAGGAGTGCGCAGCATTTACAATCCGAATGTCAATTACTAGTATCTTAATTAATGTCAGTGTTATGCATGTGTCAAGTACAAATATAGTTAAAAGTTAATGAATGAATAATTTTGTCAAAATTAATAAGGTAAAGCAAAAAAAATGTAAAAATAATTAAATTAAGAATAAATATATACTAAGTACAAGTGCAAACATGAACGGCCTATCAATTATTTTATAGACACAGCTGATGTCAACACTTATATACTCACAGATAATTATTTTTTAAGTTATATTCATTTATTTATTTTTATTGCAGGAGTTCAGCAGACAGGCAGACGGCCCACTAGATGGAAAGCGGTTACCATCGCCTATGGACATTTGCAACAACAAAGGTGCTACAAATGCGCTGCTGCTCTCTTAAGGGAGACTGGAACCTGGTCACTAATGCCGGAACACAACACAAGGTTGTTATGGCGGCATACTCTAGACCAGGGGTGGTCGCCATCCAGTCGAGCAAATGCCCTACCACCTGACTGTGGGTTGTTTAGTCGCCTCTTACGATAGGCCGCCGGGCCGCAGGAAATTGTATTCTTTCTCCGTTCCTGCACGGATACAAATATAATTCCTTACGGATATAAATATAATTCCTTTAGCCTACATTTGTCAACAAATTATAATTCAAAATAAACTTCTTAAGTATCACTTTTAATTTTTCAGTCTTAATCTAAAAAAATATTATTATCGGTTTTATTTCGGTCCAAATTGGACCTATACTTAATCATCGGTCTTATTGACTCTCTAATCTGTGTTGCATAATGTAAATCTCGTATTCCATTCTCTCGCAGACTTAGTCCTACAGATTTATGTGTTTATCTCTTCTCGGTGTCGCTTTTACGTTTCATCGAGTTTCAAATCACAACGACTCTAAAGAAGTTTGATTTCAATAATTTTTGTTGTAAATATTTTATGGAAAAAGTGAAACTTCATGAAGAAACATGGGAAAACATCTCCAAATCCATTTACGAAACTAGAAGTTATAAAGACACTATCAAACCCGGAGCACTTTTAAGTCAACAACCTGTTGTAAAACTTTTATTCGCATTGTAATGTTCCTGGTCACCACAAAATGTCATGGTTGAATGCCTACAAACAAGAATCAACCATAAGACTGGAGTATAAGGTTAAAAACTTGCTAGTTAAGACTAGAGTCGTTTTAGCTGATGGTTTTTTATTCGCCTAGGTATCAGTTTAGCTTCAGTTGTTAAAACATAAAAAGACAGTGTTACGTAAAGAGCTTTTTGCAACTCTTGTAAAGTTTACAAGCTTTTTAGTTACACTTGAGGCGAAGTTTGTAAAGGATCCAAGATTTATTTTATTAGTAAGCCAAAGGAGCTCTTATGTTACTTTAGTCGTATCTTGTCCTACCGAATTTATTGGTAAGATCGCTTGTTAATATAAATTATTGACCGCCTCAACACAAGGTTTCTTCTATTTATTTCAAAGGAAATTTGCCCTATTAACCTATCTCTTCTTCCGCTCTACATCTCATTATTTGGGATTGTGTCTCTCTCAATTTTCGACCATCAAGTCAATGGCGGACGGACTCTATCTTTCTTTTCTTCTGTATGTCGAGCACAATTTGTACCGCGTGGTTTTTGGTTCGTCTATTGACATGGTCATACCAACGAAGGCTATTCTCAGTGATTTTAGGCTACCCCATATATATTCATTGAGAATTATATTGTTACGTACGAGCGGGGTATGCACTTGGGATTGGAAGAAAATACCAGTTTTTTTAAATAACGCCTTTATTGACTTACACAGACAGCCATATGTAATACTCCTCTGCAGGTTTGTCCCTATACGCACGACTAACGATGCACGGTCCCGACGATAAGGTGTCTCACTCGCAATACCATCGCCGATACTGCGTAGACCACCCCCTGCTTCTGCAGTGCTCACCTCCGAAATTAACGCGTGTAGCTCGCTTCTGGTTCGTCTGTCGAACTACGCTACACTCCTCCTTCACTTAACTGTCCACTAGACTTGTCACTAAATTCACCACTAAACTCGACACTGTCTTCTATTAAACTTCTCTTCCAACTCTTCTGTATCGAACTTTTCGCTTCGCTGTCTTGTACTCAACTCAACTCTAAACTGCCCGGTAGGCGCGCCTTACGCTGCTTATATACCCGGAAGAATCTTCTGGAACCCATAATTTCGTTATTCTTTTATTTACTATATGTCCCTTTCTAAACATCTATCTATCTCTGTCTTTTCCTTCCCGAACTTTCTATTCTAGAACATTCGTTCATCGTCTATCCCTTTCTAAAATATATCCGTCCTTGACTTTTCCTTCCAGAATCTCCTACCTTTTTCTAGAAGTCTTGAGACCGGCTTACGCTGCCAGAAAGTTCTACCCTCGGTCGATATCTAACTGAATTACACTTTCTGCCCTTCTGAGCATCGTCATTTCATTCGTATATGCCATTTGCTTGTGTGTCTTCTCAGCTGTCCAGTATTCAGATTCAATCGCGGTATGATTCACAACATCGTTGTCGACATTAGTAAGTATGGAGTCGAAAATATTTCAACTTTCGTACAGTAGGGGCAATACCTTAATAACTTATCTATCTATACCAATGACGTGTGCCAGAATAAAGGAATATAGAAGAAAAATACATATTGTGCCGACCCCAAATAATTGGAAGAAGGTAAAAGCAAACATAAATACCAATATTTGATCCCTCGTTTACATTATTACAACTCCATTCGAGCAAACGCTTCAGTTCCAAGGAATTCCCCTTACCGCTTCCAAGAGTTGGGATCCTCGGTGTTGACATAGCGAACGATGTGCAGTTCAGGGGCCATATTGAAGAAAAGGCAAAACTTGCCTCTAAGAAACTGGGAGTGCTAAACGGTCCAAGCAGTACTTCAGACCGCGGCAACGCCTTGTGTCTTGAGGCCGCATATGAAATACTGCTCACACCTTTGGGCTAGAGCACCAGCTTAGTCCCTTGGACTGTATTCAACGTCGAGCCGTTCGTGTTGATGATGATCGCATAATCACAGATAGTCTAGATACGCTTGGCCTTAGGAGGGACTTCGCGTCTCACGGCGTATTCTACCGACTGTATAATGAGGAGTGTTCCGATGAACTGTTTAGAATGGTGCCTTCGTCCTCTTTCTACCATCGCACCGGTCGCCATCGATTGGGAGTTCATCCCCACTTCCTCGAGCCGCTTCGCTCATGTACGCAACGGTTCTGTAGAATGTTTCTCTTACGTACCGTGAGGATTTGGAATGAGCTCCCAGCCGAGGTTTTCCTACAGCGCTACGATATTGAGTTTTTTAAAATGGGTGTCATAAAATTTCTCCGAGGCCGGCAGCGCGTTGTTACCATCTTTAGTGTTACAAACATCCATAGGCGACGCTAACCGCTTTCCATCAGGTGGGCTGTCACCACCGACCGTCAGCTTGTCTCCCGTACTCCAGCTATATTTAAGAAAACTTATGATACTACATGGTAATTCGCATAAAAGTACATAAATAGGATTCAACTCTGTATTATCCCGAATGATGATTTTGAAAGACATGACTGTATACAACAAGTACTTACTGTTCTCAAGCAAAATGCAAACACCTCCCAGCTTGATACATATAGTTTTGGATGTCCAAACTGTGTTCCTTGTTTACTCGACACTCAGAAACACTTGTACATAGTTTTCTGTAAATAAAGTTTGTTAAAAAGTTTATTCCGTAAGAGACACTAGAAAGAAGTTTGTTTGTATAGAGGCAAGTTCAGAACAACTGTGTTTATTGCGTTCGTATGAAAAAGTGTCTAGTGAGTCGATACCTTACAATTCTTAGAACTCTGAAATCTTCCTGGCCCTCTAAGAGTTCGCGCACATTAGACTATCAGTTCTACCAATGCGTGCAACACTGTATGTTTTATTGCCTAAATCGAATAAACAGACGGCTCACTTGATGGAAAGGGGTTATCGACGCCTACGAATATATGCTCGAGATGGTTATGGCGGCATTTTCTAAACGAGGAGTGTTAGCCATCCAGACCAACAAATGCTTTTCCACGTGACTGTGGATAGTTTTAAAGCCTCTTACAACAAGTCACCCGGCCACAAGAATTAATATTGTTTTTTTATTTTTATTGCAGGAGTTCAGCAGATAGGTAGACGGCCCACTGGATGGAAAGCGGTTACCATCGCCTATGGACATTTGCAACACCAAAGTTGCTACAAATGCGCTGCTGCTCTCTTAAGGGAGTCTGGAACCTGGTCACTAAGGCCGGAACACAACTCAAAGTTGTTATGGTGTCATGTTCTAGACCAGGGGTGGTAGGCATCAAGTCGGGCGATGCCCTACCACCTGGCTGTGGGTTGTTTTGTCGCCTCTTAGGACAGGCCGCCCGGCCGCAGGAATTGTATTCTTTCTCCGTTCCTGCACGGATAAAATGTTTGTCCGTTGTCTGTCTTGTGTTTTGTCAAACGTAGTTCTGTTACGTATATTAAACGTTTAAATTTGTGTAGTTCAAAGTCATATGGGCTATTACAACACCTGTCGTTTTCACACACAAATATGTACATTGTTGCACAACATCAAAATCATTTATTCAAATTCTGATAATCCCGTAATATAAAATTAATATATTGCGCAATATAACCGAGATACACTGGATACTTGCTTTGGAACGCTCAATAAACTCGGTTCGTGACTTATATGGGAATAGATTTACACCCGCGCGTGCTGCCGTCGATATATGGAGGAATGGAACGCTTTTTATCGTCTAACGATTGTCTGTTTTTACTAAAATTTTATTGAATATTCGCCAGATGGTAGGATTGTAACATTGCACTTGCACCATTAAAAAAAAAACATAGCCAATGACAGTACTAATGTCTAGCAAATTATGTCACTGTCAAGAATTAAAAAAAAGTTGTGACGGCGGTTAAGTTTGGTTCTCGTTCGAAATTTAAAAATATCAACTGTTTTCATATTTCTTTTATAAATATTACTCCATACATTTTAAAACTTCCCGTAATTTTATTAAATTAACTACGTGTTCTCGCTGGGGACGAAGACTACCCTTACTTGCCTAAGAAAACCTGCCAACATATACCAGATGTGAACAATTATTGATCTAGCTAATATTAGAGCTGTGGAACTACTTGACTTGAAGAATTGTCCACCGGTTGTCACGAAACAGATTAAATACATTATACACTACATAATTATCTTGAATAGTTCATTGTCCCACCTATTCTGTGGCCAAGGAGGAGGAGCTGACTCTACCCCGCACGTCTTTGGGTATTTGCCCGTCTAGATGGCTACCACTCCTTGTCTAGAGTATGCCGCCATAACAACCTTGAGTTATGTTCCGGCATTAGTGGCCAGGTTCCAGTCCACCTTTAGAGAACGGCATAGGCGATGGTAACCGCTTTTTACCAATGGGCTGTCTGCCTGTCTGCTGAACTCATACAATAAAAATCAGTAAATATAATAAAACTACGTTTTAACGCTTTTAAGCGCGGTAATTTATTTGATTTTGGTTTTTCCGACGTTTCGGCCACTTGTCAGTGGCCGTGATCACAGAAAACAAAGATATCAAGTGTCAACGAATATTGTTAAAGTTTTATTTAGCCTACCGCCAACTTGTTAATTTTTATTATATAGTTTTAATTTTGTTTATGGTTATTATTTACTCAGCGGGAGCCTAATCTAATTTACCACCGCTTCGCAACATGTTATGGCTTGAAGAGAAGAAGCGGCGCAAGAAACTCTTCAGCAAACATGCCTAGCTCTAATAATAACTCCCTCATGTAGATGAGGGAGTTTCTAATTTATTTTTATTCCTAGCATTTTTACAATGTACATCATCTAATCTACAGATATATTAAGGCACGGATTATGAATACTTAAAAATATTGTTACAAGTTGGGCCACCTGCATACCTGTAGACAAAGCACATTTATTACCTGCCGCGGCTTGAGCTAATAACATTGAAACTGTTTTATGACCATCTTCTTTTGTTTACTTTGTGTTTAGAATTTGTAATTAGAAAACAGCCTATTGTGTGTTGTACTCGTTTATGGCCGTTCGCAGGCATAATCACGCAGGTGTGCGGATTACGTTTTCTGGGAAACCGCGTCGACGCTTGCCAGGTAGACATATTGCAGCAATGGAGAGATCGTCAGTCTAGCGAGAACCACGATCAAGGCGAGACTTGTGTACATTCGATAACCTATATAGTGACGGACTTTGCGCGTGTTATTGAATCGCGCATTACGTTTGAACTGATTGTGTTTAGTTATATTTCTACCTGTGTTATACGTGTTTGTGTAGTTCTAATAAATTCTATAGTAATTCCAACGGCATTTTTAATTCGAGTCCCGCACTCGTAACAATATGTATCAATTGACTACAAAAATTATCCCTTTTTGATTCATACACCGTCGTCAGTTACCTACACACTGTAAGGTTTAATCGTTTTCACAACTTATATCAAACGAGTTTCTCAACAATACGATTATCGTAACAAATCATCATCCATAACCTACAAATACGATGGGAATATAATTGCTGACATGCCTACAATAACTCCTAACTTAGTTTGCATGAGGCGTGGTGTATTAAATTAAAGCTAGTAAAAGCAGTTACGCCCTATTGGAGCTTTCGTCGGCACTAGTAGTTGTTTAGTTGTATGACTTGAGAATATATTCTTATTACTCTGTTATCTTCAAATGTCAAGTTAATCTGTCTAGTAATTTTCCTGTTTTGTGGACATAAACAAACGAATGCTAAATTTTCATGTATTAAAATTTTTGAAAAAGATTACAGGCAAAAAATGATAATGAAATTAAAACTAAATAATTTAAACAAGGCTAAAAAGTAACTTTCACATTGAAATTGTCGTCCGTGATCACGGCTACTGAAAAGTGGCCGAAACGTCGGGATAATAAAAAAACCGACTTCAAAAACTAAAAAGTATAAAATAACTTATTTCTAAAGCTATTATTATTAATATATATTAGATAATACTTTGCTAGATAAAACATCTTAAAGTCGGTGCTTAGTAATTTTCAAAATATAGTAATTTTTATGTTTTACTTTGCACCAACTTCAAGATGTTTTAAATAATATATATTAATAATAATAGCTTTAGAATTTTTTTATTTTATTTATAATTTTTTTAATTTTTGAAGTCGGTTTTTTTAAAAGAAGTTTTTTTTATTTATTTTTTACTTTTTAGCGTCTAGCTATGTATGGGTAGACCTACGAAAGGTGCCGCACTCCTAAAAAAATATAGGTCCCAAGAAACGGGAACAAAAAAATGTTCGTAAAATGAAAACTACTAGGCCAAACTATGTTAAATTTTCAGGGGACCAAATGGCAACTATTCCGCATCAAACTAAATAAGAATCACGTAAATCGGATCATAAATCTCAGCGTAATCGGTGTACAAATGGAACGGAATGGAAATTTTTTCATAAAAAATGTTCATAAAATGAAAACTACTAGGCCAAACTATGTCAAATTTTTAGGGGACCAAACGAAAGCTATTTCGCGTCGAACAAAAAAAGAATCACGTAAATCGGATCATAAATCTCAGAGTAATCTGTGTACATATGGAACAGAATGGAAATTTTTTCATAAAAAATGTTTTTAAAATGAAAACTACTGGGCCAAACTATGTCAAATTTTCAGGGGACCAAATGGCAACTATTCCGCATCAAACTAAATAAGAATCACGTAAATCGGATCATAAATCTCAGCGTAATCGGTGTACAAATGGAACGGAATGGAAAATTTTTCATAAAAAATGTTCATAAAATGAAAACTACTTGGCCAAACTATGTCAAATTTTTAGGGGACCAAACGGAAGCTATTCCGCGTCGAACAAAAAAAGAATCACGTAAATCGGATCATAAATCTCGGAGTAATCGGTGAACATACATAAAAAAAAAGATCCCGACGAATTGAGAACCTCCTTTTTTTGAATTAAAAACAACATTCACAATAAAATAACAAGTGCTGATAATAGCACTATTTTCCTTAATAATAAAGCAAGTTCTTTCCGTAACCCAGTGTGCATAAACTTATTTAACGTGAGAAGGGTTCCATACAGCCTAGAGGCTCACCCACGCAAAAGGCGCGAGTGGGCGAGACTTGTAATTGACTGTACTTTACTTTTGGAGCGCCGCCACCATTGTTGTTGATCTACTTTAATTAGGCTCGAGTCCTTTTACCGCAGCTGTCGTACTTGAAGAAGATAGAGTATGGATACGTAGGAAAAAAGACACGCGTCGAACTATCTTACGTCAGAGCTGTATTGGAATTTGAATGAATGAATGAAAAGACTTTATTGTTGGGCAAAAATTAAAATTACCTTCTTAAAACTAGGTATAATAAATGTTGATTAAAGGGCGGCCTAAGCACGATAAAATATGTATCATTCAAAACACAAATACATACATACATAACTTCACGCCAGTTCCCTTGCGGGGTAGGCACGAACAACAGAGCGCCATTTAGGCTTATTCTTACACACCTCACTCGCTTCTTTGACATTCATAGCACTTGTGATGCACGCTCGTCTGTTCTTAAGGCTCCTGACATCACCTTCTGCTAGTACACGATCAATTTGATCATGGAAGGTGTGTCGTGGCCTTTCACGACTTCTGCATCCATCCACTTTAGCATTGTATATCTGTTTTTTTTATTATTATTATTAACATATCTACGGACTCGTGTTCCGTACCTTTTTTTGCTACTTAATTTCTATGAAAATTTTTAGACTCCATACACGCTTATTGTTTGTTTTTGTTACTGTGTGTGACATTAATTTAGTGATTTATATGTTATGGTGTACCTTAAGATTAACTTATTATATTGATTTATCCTATTTTTAGTACTAAACTTATGCTAATGTAGAGTGTATCTGTTACATGCTGGTGTTGTGAGGAAGTGCATGTGCAGTGTGGGCCTTATATCTATACTTATATATAGTCGTATCTAGTGCCATGTGTGTTGTTTTTTTCTTTTCTGTGCCTGGGTTATTAATTTCTAGGCTCTTTATGTGTCTTGGTTTGTTTGTGAAGTGTGCGTGTAATGCAATGCGATGGTAGTGCGCGTTGGTTTGAGTATGTGTATAAGTTTTATTGTTAGTTATGTATTTGTGACCTTGTGTGGTGTCATAATTTATTGTTTAATTGTTGTATATCTGTTTAGTCAATCTTTCATCGTGCATTCTTTCCACATGCCCGAACCACCGGAGCATTCCTTTCCTTACCTAAACACAACATCAAAACACAAATAGATAAATAATACATACATACATACATACATACATAACTTCACGCCAGTTCCCTTGCGGGGTAGGCATGAACAACAGAGCGCCATTTAGGCTTATTCTTACACACCTCACTCGCTTCTTTGACATTCATAGCACTTGTGATGCACGCTCGTCTGTTCTTAAGGCTCCCGACATCACCTTCTGCTAGTACACGACCAATTTGATCATGGAAGGTGTGTCGTGGCCTTCCACGACTTCTGCATCCATCCACTTTTGCATTGTATATCTGTTTAGTCATTCTTTCATCATGCATTCTTTCCACATGCCCGAACCACCGGAGCATTCCTTTCCTTACCTTCACCCCGACACTCTCTAGATAAATAATAATACTAATAATAGAATAGAAGCCTACATACTTACTCTGACTCAATATGAATAAGTCCGTTATCTATATATATATAAATCAATTGCTGTTCGTTAGTCTCGCTAAAACTCGAGAACGGCTGGACTGATTTGGCTAATTTTGGTTTTGAATTATTTGTGGAAGTCCAGGGAAGGTTTAAAAGATGAGTAAATATGAAAAAAATGCTTAGAATATAGTAGAAAGAATAATTTTGCTTTCCCTTAGAAACTATTCCTACCTGACAAACATTTGATTTTCGTCCCGTCGTTTAGATATCAAATTAAATTTAAAAGTGTTTTTTTTTTTGGTTTAGAATGTCAAACGTTTGTTGTTCGTTCCGATTAAGTTTTGACCACATTTTTTACTAAAGTAGAAATGTTCTGCAATTATCATTCAGCTTTTTTATTTATTGATTCTGAGGCGGTACGAAGTCCGCCGGGTCAGCTAGTAATATTATAAAATTCTGAGCATTCCGTGTCTATGTCTGAAGCTTATTATTATTGCAGGAGATCAGCAGACAGGCAGATGGCCCACTTGATGGAAAGCAGTTACCATCGCCTATGGACATTTGCAACACCAAAGTTGCTACAAATTGCGATGCTGCTCTCTTAAGGTAAACTGTTGTTATGGCGACATACTCTAGACCAGGGGTGGTAGCCATCCAGTCGGGAAAATGCCCTACCACCTGGCTGTGGGTTGTTTTGTCGCCTCTTACGACAGGTCGCCAGGCCGCAGGAAATTGTATTCTTTCTCCGTTCCTGCGCGGATAAAAAAAGCTATTTAAAATAAAAACATCTGGAATAGACTATATAAGCGATGGAGAACACGATGTAACTTTTTATTAGATTTCTTGTCTGTTGTTTCGGGATTCACGTAAAACCTGCTGAGCCAATTTCGATGCGGTTTACGCTGATCGACAGCAAATTCTTAGACTTATACCTCATGGAATGTACATATATAAATACTTATAGCACACAAATTCATTGTAGCAAAAATATACTAGACTGTAATCGGCAGGCAAACACACACATTGTATATCCCCAAATTAAGCAAGTTACGCTTGTGTTATGGGTAATATACAATGGACTACTCTGGGGCCGATCCCAGACACCCAGACCATAGTAAATAACGGGGAATATACGTTTCCGAAATTGACTATACCAGGAATCGAACCCGGAGCCTCTGCGTTGCAGTGAGGTAGGCCGGCAAAGGCTTAGCCCGCTCAACCACAGAGGGCGTCAAATACTGATTGATTAATATCTATAATTTTGTAAAAATTGTAGTATTTTTGTTCTGGATTTTTTTGTGTTTGTTACTGCTTGAGTTCAGCAGACAGGCAGACGGCCTGATGGTAAGCGGTTACCATCGCCTATGGACATTTGTAACATCAAAGGTGGTAACACTGCGCTGCCGCTCTCTAAATGGGGACTGGTACCTGGTCACTAATGCCGGAACGCAACTCAAGGTTGTTATGGCGGCATACTCTAGACCAGGGGTGGTAGCCCGGTCCTGCATGGAAAAATCTGTTTGTTCGGGATTCACGCAAAGACTACTGATTTCAATGCGGTTTTTGGTAAATGACAGCAAATTCCGGGACTTAAAATCTGCGGTACTTTTTGATCCCGGTAATTTTCTTGGAAGCAGTTTAAACTGGGTAGATCGGAAAATATTGTGATTCTTATACTCATAACATTTTTACTCATTCAAATTCTCTGTCTAAACTAAAACAACTGTGATCTTAATACCCATCCAACGTGGACGAAGTCGTGGGCGAATCCTAGTTCAAGGATAACTTTAACAAATATATTTAACTGTACCCAAACTTCCTTAATCACATGGTTTAAAAAAAGAGACCAAAACAAAGATTAACTATGTAATAGAACCCAACTTAAACCGTTAAATAATTTCAGTTAAAAGTTCAGATTTATTAACATGACTTGTACTAAATAAAACAGTCGGTAAGGTTAGTTTTGGTTTTTCAGGTTATTCCCCTGTTATGTATTGCCACGTATAAACCTAATTACAACCTTATGCTATTGTATTAAAGTGTAAAATCAATGAGATAGAATTTTCCGAAAATAAAGAATGATTTCCTCAAACCAACGATTGTATTGTACTATGAATAAGTTAGTAGTAGCTGCCTTGTTTTGGGGCCGGAAAAACAATGTTTTCTTTAAGAAGTCGAGGAAAAGTGTTTACTTAGTAAATTGCTATTACTCTGAAGGCATGACAAATATATCTACAGATGTTTTATTATATTGCCATACATTGTAACTTGTGTAATCAGCAAACATAATATTAAATAAAAAATATTTTAATAAAAATCAAAACCGCTGATATAGAAAGAAGAATGAATTTGGGGAATAGTGTGAATGGAGCGTTAGGTAAACTTCTAGGCGCTAAGAACCTCAGCCAGAAGGCCCAGCTCGCCATACACAACGCGGTGCTGGTACCTACGCTCACGTATGGAAGCGAGAGTTGGGTATGGAAGAAAGAGCATGAAAGTAGAGTAAACGCGGTCGAGATGCGAGCACTGCGCAAAATGTGCGGAGTGACGCTCGCGGACCGCGTTCGTAATACCGAAGTAAGAAAGAGAGTTGGTCTGAAAGAGAGTGTCGGGGTGAAGGTAAGGAAAGAATGACTAAACAGATATACAATGCAAAAGTGGATAGATGCAGAAGCCGTGGAAGGCCACAACACACCTTCCATGATCAAATTGATCGTGTACTAGCAGAAGGTGATGTCAGGAGCCTTAAGAACAGACGAGCTTGCATGACAAGAGTTATGAATGTCAAAGAGGCAAGCGAGGTGTGTAAGAATAAGCCTAAATGGCACTCTGTTGTTCGTGCCTACCCCGCAAGGGAACTGGCGTGAAGTTATGTATGTATGTATGTATGTAAAAATCAAAACCGACTTAAAACTAAAAAGCAATATTTTTTTACAGCTTCAATTCGGTGCCAAGTGTGTATGAGAGAAAGAGAACACTTTATTGCACACCAAAATATACTGTTAAGAGTGTGGGACTCGAATTAAAATGCCGTTGGAATTACTATAGGATTTATTAGAACTATACAAACACGTATAACATAGGTACAAATATAACTGGGCACAGCCAGTAATAACACGCGCAAAGTCCGTCACTATATCGCTTGTCGAATGTACGTCTTACTCGTATCGTAATCCTTACAATATGTCGCGATCATGTAAGCAATGATTTCTAAGAATCACATCTGGCCACTGTCGGCGTAATTCCCAGAAAACATAATTCTGCACACCTGCATAACTATGCCTGCGAACAGCCATCAACAAGTACAAAATAACAATAGGCTAATGTCTAATTGCAAATTTTAAACACAAAGAAACAAAAGAAGATAGTCATGAAAGAGTTTCACGTTATCAGCATGCAAGCTGCGGCAGGTAATAAATACAGGTATTGTATTTGGCCCCACTTGTAACAATACAATTACAAAAACACCATATTTACAATATTTTATAGGCGATACAATAGGCGGCCTTATCGCTCAAAGCGATCTCTTGCAGGAAAGCTAAATAATAAAAAAAATGACTCAGGCGATGTAGGTGGTGCAGGAAAAAGGCGATAGATACATAAATACTCGAACTAATTTAAGAAATAAATATGCAAATACATACATATATACATAGTCATATATATATATATAAGTCT
The DNA here is from genome assembly GCA_019925095.2 of Dendrolimus kikuchii. Lineage (NCBI taxonomy): Eukaryota > Metazoa > Arthropoda > Insecta > Lepidoptera > Lasiocampidae > Dendrolimus > Dendrolimus kikuchii. Next base: position 24,281,943 of record CM034397.1, read on the forward strand.
ATCTCATTCTCTCGCAGGCTTAGTCCTATAGATTTATGTTTTGATCTCTTTTTACTGTCGCATTTTCATTTCATCGAGTTTCAAATCACAACGATTCTAAAGAAGTTTCAGTTGACACTCACAAAATGAAAATCGGTTCACAATTGATAAAGAAATCGCTTGACAAACATACAAAAATTCCTCCTTTTGGGATTCAGTTAAAAATAACCGATACTATCTTTGTTTTTTTAATACGCTTTTATTATTAGCTTCATACGTATGTTTGTAACGGAATCTTTCAAGTTAAATTTGATCGACTTCCCGGTTTCCGATTGAGCTAAAATTTTGCACGCATGTGTATATCGCGTGACAATGCAACAATATGGTACCATGGAGCTGATCTGATGATGGAGTCGGAAGGTGATGATAGACCCGTCGTGTTTGGGCTCGTTTTACTCGTCTTGGCTAGCACTCTGCTGTTACATGATATGCAGGATCTTAAAAGCTTGTATTTAAAAACCTTTTTAAAAAAGCTTATTTTTACATAACGTTCCATTTTATCATAAGAGTGTATTTAATTCTTTTTTCAAAGTTTCTACGGAGTAGGGTATTGATTCACTTAATAATCACTAAAAAATGAAAAATTAATAATATTAAAAAAAAAACTAAAAAATACGCTTTTATAGAAACTCCAACTAAAAAATAGCATGCACCCCACGCTTTTTCTATTTTTTAGTAAAATTTTCTATAAAAGGGTATTTTTTAGTTTTTTTTTTAACTATTTCTTTATTAAAGGCCATGAAATTACGATTCGCAGCCTGTCCATCTATCCATGAAATATAGACAATATTCGAAGAGAGTAAGGAGGGTATCTCAGGGGTAACAGGATAAAAAATTCAATTAACCCAATAGCCAGTAACGAGGTGGTGGCACGCGATCACTCAAGTCTACGGAGCACGCAAACCAATCACTCCGAATGAGCTGATCATACAGGTAGGTATCTCCATAGCCCACACATAGATTTTTGTACCACCAAAAATTACTATTTAAGCTTTGTTCCTGCCTGGTAGGATATTTGGCCGACTGGATGTCTACCACCCCTAGTCTAGAGTATGTCGCCATAACAACCTTGAGTCGTATTCCGGCATTAGTGACCAGGTTCCAGTCTCCTTTAAGAGAGCAGCAGCGCATTTGTAGCACCTTTGGTGTTGCAAATGTCAATAGGCGATGGTAACCGCTTTCCATCAAGTGGGCCGTCTGTTTGTCTGCTGAACTCCTGCAATAAAAATAAAAAAACTTTTGTTGTAATCTACCTTACCCTACAGAATATTTTTGTTCGAATAGATTTATAATAGAGCAGTGGACAGTCTAGTCAATAGGGGTGCGGACATATGTTACAATAAATTCTAAAACATTTATGTATAAAAGAACAGGACCTAAAATATCCGTGTAGTATAGTGTATTTTTATCCGTGCAGGAACGGAGAAAGAATAAAATTTCCTAATAGGTAATAGGGCATTTGCCCGATTGGATGGCTACCATCCCTGGTCTAAAGTATGTCGCCATAACAACCGTGACCTGTGTTCCGGTATTAGTGGCCATATTCTAATCTCTCTTAAGAGAGTTACAAATTTCCATAGACGGTGGTAACCGCTTTCCATCAAGTGCGCCGTCTGCCTGTCTGCTGAACTCTCGTCTAACTTTTGAAATTTCGTGGTAGAAATAATTTTAATTACTTTTCAAGCAGTAATTAGTGTAGTAATTAGTTATACGAGTACTATGTGTTACAGAACACAGCGCCTCCTTTTTAATGTATTTGTTGATGCGAATCTCCTTTAAACAAATGTAACTTGCTCAAATTAGGTCAATTATTGTTTTACTATTAGTAGTGGTTGCCCGTGGTCGAAATTCCACCATAATAATTAATTTAAATTGTAAGTTTGAACATTATTAAGGTTCTGTTGTCAAAGATTATACTTCTATAATCACAGATGTCGCCAAGGCTACACTGTTAATTTGACTTGAACAATAAACAAGAGTATATATGCGTTAAGAAGCGTTAAGAACAGACGAGCTTGCATGACAAGAGTTATGAATGTCAAAGAGGCAAGTGAGGTGTGTAAGAATAAGCCTAAATGGCACTCTGTTGTTCGTGCCTACCCCGCAAGGGAACTGGCGTGAAGTTATGTATGTATGTGTATGTATATATGCGTGTGTGTGTCAAATAGATGGTCGTGTGTGTAATGGTTTTTTATTGATTTAATGTATTTTTTCTGCATAATTTAAAGAAAAAAATTAGCGTTCTGCACTCCTTCTCTACATCTGTACATATAATAAAATTCGTAATAAAATGATCGCGTACTAACAGAAGGTGATGTCAGGAGCCTTAAGAACAGACGAGCGTGCATGACAAGAGCTATGAATGTCAAAGAAGCAAGTGAGGTGTGTAACAATAAGCCTGAATGGCGCTCTCTTGCTCGTGCCTACCCCGCAAGGGAACTGGCGTGAAGTTATGTATGTATGTATAATAAAATTGTAGAGGTCGATCTGTACAATGGAAAAAAATGCTAAAAACCAAGTCAGGGGGATGTAAGAAGTGAAATAGAACTAATTTAGATTTTTTCAAACTTTTTGTTTCTCTGTTTGTCTTTTTATCTGTCTGTTTGTACCGGCTAATCTCCGAAACGACTGGACCGATTTAAATGAAATTTTGTATGCTGGTAGCTTATATCCCCGGTCAACATATAGGATACTTTTGATCCCGAAAAATTAAAGAGTTCCCGTAGGATAGTTTTCAATCAATATCTTTATTTGCAAGAATGTAGTTTATACAGGTGTTATACAAATGAAGAAGCACAGTACATTCTAACACATAGTGGTGTACAAAAGGTATTAAATATTACAATAAAATTAAAATTATAATTTACATAAATATTCTAATAAAAAAAAAATATGTCTATTTTTGCTAATATGTAAGCAATTAATATCAAGTGAAAAATTAACAAATAGATCATTAAGATTTTCCATATAGACAATAACGACAAGCACTTTTTTAAGAAATCAATCTACAGTACAGACACACTCCTTAATCAGCCACTTTTTTTAAGACTACAGTGAATTTTCTTGAGGGTACATTTATAATATTAGTTGAGTTATAAATAAGAGGAGCCAAATAGTTAAAAAACACCGCACCACGCAAACGAAGTTTATGCTTCACGTATTAATATAAGTACATTAATCAGTTAATATCGTTTACAAGATATGACATGTCACCCACAGCGAGTAAGTTATTACAATAACAGAACATACAAACACTCGTATTGTATATTTATTTCCCCGTCAAGCCGGACACAAATCTAATATTTGACAACGCAATGCAAACATGGCGTCCATCGCAGATTGCCAGCTTTTCAATTTATCTCAATTGGAAATTATTTTTATTATGTTCCAATTTCCTGTATTTCTGGCCTTCGAAACCAGCGCGACTTGGTCCATGACTTCCTGGTTACCAATCAAGTAGATATACTACTAGTACAGGAGACCTTCCTGAAACCGAGTAATAGAGATCCAAAGATCTCTAGCTATCGGGTCACTTGACATGACAGGGTAGGCCGTGGTGGCGGCACCCTGATCTATTTCAGAAGATCCTTACACTGCATGCCTGTAGTCACCCCCCCACTAGAAGGTATGGAGGTATCCGCCTGCAGACTAGCAATGACTGGCCACCAACCTCTAGTTATAGTCTCAGCATACCTCGCATGCCAAAAAACCCTTATTAAAAAAGACCTAGAAGCCCTATTCAACTTAGGCCCGGCTGTTATAATAGCCGGAGATCTGAACTGCAAACACGAGCAGTGGAATTGCAATACCACTAACCCCAATGGCAGAGCCCTAATAAATATATCAGACAATCTTTTGTTTGATATACTAACTCCCATGACCCCCACAAGATACCCCCCCAACCGCGACTGGGGGACCCCAAACACTCTCGACCTAGCATTACTGAGGGGCGTAACCCTTCAGTTCCATTCGATCGAAACGATGGACGATATCGACTCGGACCATCGTCCGGTTATCCTCAGATTAGGACCACAGACAGACCAGACATCTGAAACTAGGACCTCTGTGGATTGGTTGAGACTTGAGACCCTCCTCAAGGCAACCAGCTCACAAGACCTGGACCGCATCCCGGACCACATCGTGTCCCGCCAAGACACGGAGACGGCAATCGAGGCCCTCACCAGCCACCTTCAATCCGCAGTGCGGAATTCGTCCAGGCAGGTGCCAGTGGAGGATGACCGCCACTTATGCCTGCCGGACGAGGTGAGGGTACTGCTGAGGGAAAAGAGAGCCGCCTCCAGAGCTCACGACAGATATCCTACCGAGGATAACAGAGTCCGACTCCGCGAACTAGAGCGCGAGGTCAAACTACGTATCCGGGAAGTCAGGGAACAACGTTGGGACAGAACGTTGAGGGATATCGAACCAACTCACCAGGCGTACTGGAAGCTGGCTAGAGCTCTCAAATCAGACACCCTTACTGTCATACCCGCGCTAGAAAGAGCCGACAACACCGAGGCGTTCGATGACAGCTTCAATGCTCCCCCACTACGCAAAACGTCGACCAGCCACACCTGACGGAGGTAGACTCCGAGGTCGAACGTAGATCCTCCTTACCAGCGGAAACCACACTCGACACGGTCACGGTCGAAGAAGTGCAAGATCTGATCAAGTCTCTCAAACCGCGAAAGGCCCCAGGGACCGATGGCATCAACAATCGCGTTTTAAAACTCCTACCCGCCCATCTAATTATAATTCTAGTGAGCATCTTCAATGCCGCCATAACAAACTGCTCCTTTCCCGCGATCTGGAAGGAAGCAGATGTCATCGGTATTCACAAGCCGGGAAAACCGGCTAATAAACCGTCCAGCTACCGTCCAATCAGCCTACTGAGCGCACTCAGCAAGCTTTACGAGAGGGTCATCCTCTCTCGACTTAGAGATTTTGCCTTCAGCAAACATCTAATACCCGATGAGCAATTTGGCTTCCGTGCCAGACACTCATGCGTCCAACAGGTGCACCGCATCACGGAGCACATATTATCTCACTTTGCCCATCGCCCCCGCCCTATAGGAACAGCCGCACTGTTTCTAGACGTAGCAAAAGCCTTCGACAAGGTCTGGCACAACGGCTTGATTTACAAGCTGTACCAGTTCGGTATGCCAGACAGACTCGTGCTCATCTTGCGAGACTTCCTCCTAGGTCGTAGCTTCCGTTTTCGAGTGGAGGGAACGCGCTCGTCCCCTCACCCACTCACAGCCGGTGTACCACAGGGCTCGGCTCTGTCGCCACTACTCTTCACGCTGTACACCAGCGACATCCCAAAAACTCCAGATGTGGAGTTGGCCCTCTTTTCGGATGACACCGCACTCTATACATCAGATCAAAACCGACAAATGGCTTGCGTCCGGCTGCAGGCAGCTGTCACAGAGCTAGGCGAATGGTTTCGCAAATGGAGGATAGAGGTAAACCCGGAGAAAAGCGCAGCAATGTTCTTTTCCCCGGGCACGCTTCGCTCCCCCAAACGCGCTAGCCTTCGCCTAAAAACCATTTCGCTCTATGACCAACAAATCCCTGGGCAAAGTACACCAAATATCTTGGTGTCACCCTAGATCGGAACTTGCGCTTCAACGAGCATATCACTATAGTCCGAAATAGAGCGCGATTTGTGATGGGTCGTTTAGCACCCATGATAGACAAACGAAGCAAAATGTCCCTCAGACACAAGCTTACTCTGTATAAAACATGCATCCTCCCGATCATGACATACGCGAGTGTGGTATTCGGCCATGTCAAGCCTGCCCTTTTAGATAAACTGCAAATCGTGCAGAATAAATTCATGCGCAGAGCCGTCGGTGCTCCCCTCTATATGCGTAACGTCGACCTCCACCGCGATCTGGAGCTTCCCTCCATCAAAAACTACATTACGTCGCTCTCGCGTAAGTATTTCGATCTCGCGCCGCATCATCGAAATCCGCTCGTCGTGTCCGCGTCCGATTATAAGCCTCGTCGAAAGGCTCTTGTGCGACGACCACGTAACGTCCTGACGGACAGAGTCGACGTTATTACGAAACGGCTGGCCCGGATCAGTCCGCCCACGGTTAGAACAGTAGGCTGGCAGGCACCGACAGACAGACACAGACGGCGGCGTCACAGACGCCGCCAATCAAGATCTCTCCACGTCCCCGCGAGGGACGCTAGGAGACATAGCTCACCCCACAGGATAGACTAGGCGTGTTGCTGGGAAGTTTCTTTCGCCGTTTCTTCTCTCCCAGCCATAACACGTTGCGAAACGGCAGTAAGATAGCGTAGGCCACCGCAAACCACCGATCCCGGCCCGCCGTGATCCTTCCCTTCGGGCTTTATATTACCCGTCGCCCGTTCTCAATTAGTATTTTGTGTCGCCCTATGGTGGGCATCATTAAATTCTTTCCCCATTCATGGCAACAGTCCAGCCGAGGTAAAACTCCTTAGGGAGCTCCCTCGAGCAAGTTGCCCCCCCGGGCTCGAGGGCCTTGCAATGCAAAAGTGGATGGATGCAGAAGTCGTGGAAGGCCACGACACACCTTCCCTGATCAAAATGATCGTGTACTAGCAGAAGGTGATGTCAGGAGCCTGAAGAACAGACGAGCTTGCATGACAAGAGTTATGAATGTCAAAGAGGCAAGTGAGGTGTGTAAGAATAAGCCTAAATGGCACTCTGTTGTTCGTTCCTACCCCGCAAGGGAACTGGTGTGAAGTTATGTATGTATGTATATATACATAAGATTGTGTGAAGGATGACATGATGATATGCGGTGTGACAGAAGAGGTATGTCAGAATAGAAGAGTGTGGAAGGAAAAGACATATTGTGCCGACCCCAAGTAATTGGGATATGGTGAAAGAAAAGATATATATATATATATATATATATATATATATATATATATAACAATTTTCGAATATCAAAATTTAAATCCGTATCTAATTCATTCAAGTCAAACTAACGATGTAACAATTGCTCCTTAAATACAAACAAGGGCTGAATTAAAAAAAGTTTCATAATTTTATTACAAGCTTTTATTTAACTTGCAATGGATGTATGTAACTACCTTATATGTAAGTAAGTTCCCGGTTTCAGATTGAGCTGAAATTTTGCACGCATATGTATATCGCGTGACAATGCTATAATATGATACCATGGAGCTGATCTGATGGTGGCCATAGGAACTCCTGTACTAAACAAGATAGACCCGTCGTGTTTGGGCTCGTTTTACTTGTCTTGGCTATCACTCTGCTGCTACATGATATCCAGGATCTTAATAGCTTGTATTTAAAAATCTTTTTAAAAAAGCTTATTAAGTGAATACATTTAAATATGTGGCAACACAAACCACACCCGAGTTTCCTTAGGAATGTTAAATTTGAAATATCGAAGGTGTAGCCTAAGAAAGCTATTGTGTCACCTTTGTAGTTATAACGGTTAAGAACTTACAGAAAATGTACATTTTTCTGTATAGAGGAATCAATATTTACATTAGTCTTCGCCTGGAGATTGTCATGAGGTACGACATAGATCCACTTGTTGTTAGTTCTCTTGTTTTTATATCTATGGAGTGGTTTATTAATGTATTTACAGTTAATTAGTTAATTAGATAACACTTAATACCAATATACAGAATTTTAAAAAAAACCATATTGACAATACAGTTATACAACTTATAAAAAATGTCGTTGGAATTACTATAGAGTTTGTTAGAACTATACAAACACGTATAACACAGGTACAAATATAACTGGACACAACCAGTACAAACTGCACGATTGAATAATACGCGCAAAGTCCGTCTCTATATAGCTTATCGAATGTACACACGTCTTGCTATGATCGTGGTTCTCGCTAGACTGCCGATCTCTCCGTTGGGCCATTGCTGCACCGATGCAATATGGCTGCCAGCCCGCATAGATCGGATTTCTTAGAATCAGTTCGACACACCTGCCTAATTACTGTTTTTCTAATTACGAATTTTACAAACACAGAGTAAACAAAAGAAGTCCAAATGCGGGAAGGTAATAAACTGCGCTTTATGGCAGACAGATGTGCAATCATCTTTGTCGGCATGTAACAGTATTTTTTGAATTTTACTAATTTGATTTTTTAACATGCCACACACTCCAGTAGCAATCTGTGCGGGCTGGAGCCTAGGGTCAGCGCAGACAGAGAGGAATAATCCTCGCGCGGTCTCGGTCATTTTCTTTACGGATCGCGTATGCCCGAGCTTGCGCGAGTAAACCGTTCTGGGTTACCACTCTACAGTAAACATGCCAGTTTGTCGCGAAAATTCGTCAATGATGGCGGACTGCGATATGATTATCCCATTAATATCTGGATTCATATAGAATTTATAGTAATAATGCTTAATAATAATTATGATTCCTCATGTCACAAAATCAGACTCCTATATTAGTATTTGGGTCAGAAAGATACTCATGTATTGTGTAATATGCTTTATTTATTAATAATTGTCTTAATCTTAATTTAAAGCTTTTGATGTTGAGTTCCTTAATTTTCAGTGGTAATTTATTGTAAATTTTAGTCGCTATACAGAGTAGACTGTTTTGAAACAAAGTGGTTTATGAAGGAAGTGAAAGCAGGTAGCTGTTATGTCGTTTCCTGTTGCATTTAGTGTATAAATGTAGATTATTTTTAACAAACAAAGCAACTTTATAAATGTATAATGATAGTTTTTAGATTGATTATTCGTTATGTAGGTACTTCGAATTCAAAATCTAAAAGAATGACGTCATCCCTCTTTAAACTCAGTGACAACACTGAAAGTACGCGTACGACGCGGGCGCCGACTCAACGCCTCGCGAGCATTCCCGCGTATCTGCGAGGACGCGTTTGTCAGGTTCAAGCATTTATGCACTTTATTGTAATAATTTTAAAGTTTATTTTCAAGTGCGTTAATAAAATCCTCTCCGCTGCGCTCCGTTCTGTCTGCGCTGACCAATGAGCAATTATTTCTCACGGTGTCTGTCCTTGTGTTTTTTTGACGGGGATTTATCGTAGGACGTTCTGATGGCGCTATCTCGTGAAATTTCTCTCGAGTTTTTATGTTAAAGGATAATAAATTTGCAAGTTTAGTTATGTTCTGTTTAAACTTATTAAAAGTTTGTAATGATAATCTACAGGGTTCTGACTTGCGACCTTAACTTTAATTAAATTGTAATGATTAAACAAAGAATTGGGTTTTGCATTTTAGGATTTAGTATCTACATACATACATACATACATAACTTCACGCCAGTTCCCTTGCGGGGTAGGCACGAACAACAGAGTGCCATTTAGGCTTATTCTTACACACCTCACTTGCCTCTTTGACATTCATAACTCTTGTCATGCACGCTCGTCTGTTCTTAAGGCTCCTGACATCACCTTCTGCTAGTACACGATCAATTTGATCATGGAAGGTGTGTCGTGGCCTTCCATGACTTCTGCATCCATCCACTTTTGCATTGTATATCTGTTTAGTCATTCTTTCCTTACCTTCACCCCGGCACTCTCTTTCCGACCAACTCTCTCTCTTACTTCGGTATTACGAACGCGGTCCGCGAGCGTCACTCCGCAGATTTTGCGCAGTGCTCGCATCTCGACCGCGTTTACTCTACTTTCATGCTCTCTCTTCCATACCCAACTCTCGCATCCATACGTGAGCGTAGGTACCAGCACCGCTTTGTGTATGGCGAGCTGGGCCTTAGTATCTAATTTAATAATAACAGAATTCTGTTGGAATCTCTAACAAAAAGTTTTTCGTGTGGTGGATATTGCTAGGGACTGGGCACGATATTGTAATTTTGAATTTTGATTTTTTTTGTCCGTACGGCAATGTTTTTCTTTAAATATAAAATTTGTCTATATTCGCACGTGTAGTTTTAATTATCTGAATACAGTCCGCTAACGAATTAACATTTAAAGTAGTATTTTATAACCCATCATAATGTAATCGTGTCCGTCTGTTTGTCTGTCTTCCTATGGCTCAAATTCATTGTTAAGGTTTATCGTAGGTAAATTCTTCAATTATTTCTTTAAAAATGTGGTAATGGTAGCCTCTTATTGCCGGTTCTTATATTTTATTGACCGTTTATTAGGCTTATTAACGGTTAAAATTTCACATAATCTGCCTTGGGGATCGGGGGGGGGGGGGGGGGCTAAGCGTTTGCTGACTTAGCTCACTCCAACGCAGAGGTTCCGGATTCGGTTCCTAATATGGTAAATTTTGGCAACAATTTTTCTCCGTTATTTACTATGGTCTGGGTGTCTGGAATAAGCCCCAAAGTATTCCGTTGTACATTACCCATAACACAAGCGTAACGCGCTTAATTTGGGGATATACAATATGTATGTTTGTCTGCCGATTAATATTATAAGTAATGTCAAATATTCAACCGATGATAATGTAAGTAATGTATAGTAAGATACAGAAACCGGCCGTTAAACGGCTGATGTGAATGGCGAACAGGCATAGGCATGGTTTATAACTATCTGAATCAGCGGAGTGACGCGTGCGGACCGCGTTCGTAATACCGAAGTAAGAAAGAGAGTTGGTCTGAAAGAGAGTGTCGGGGTGAAGGTAAGGAAAGGAATGCTCCAGTGGTTCGGGCATGTGGAAAGAATGCATGATGAAAGAATGACAAACAGATATACAATCCAAAAGTGGATGGATGCAGAAGTCGTGGAAGGCCACGACACACCTTCCATGATCAAATTGATCGTATACTAGCAGAAGGTTCTGTCAGGAGCCTTAAGAACAGACGAGCGTGCACGACAAGAGCTATGAATGTCAAAGAAGCAAGTGAAATGTGTTAGAACAAGCCTGAATGGTGCTCTGTTGTTCGTGCCTACAGCACAAGGGAACTGGCGTGAAGCTATGTATGTATGTACAAGCGTAACTTGCTTAACTTAGGGATATGCAATACGTGTGTTTTTCCGCCGATTATTTTCATAAGTAATGTCAAAAATTCAACCGATGATAATGCAAGTAATGGATAGTAAGATACAGAAACCGGGAATTAAACGGCTGCTGTGAATGGCGAACAGGCATAGGCATGGTTTATAACTATCTGAATCAGCGACACTAATACCCTTGACGAAATCTTCTTACAATTCAGCTACAAAAATAATCGTGTTTTGCATAAAATCACAATGCTATATGAACAATCATCAAAGTATCATTCGTGCAGGAACGGAGAAAGGATACAAAGTCCTGCGGCCAGGCGGCCTATCTTAAGAGGCGACAAAACAACCCACGGCCACCCCTGGCCTAGAGCATGGCGCCATAACAACCTCGCGTTGTGTTCCGGCATTAGTGACCAGGTTCCAGTCTCCCTTAAGAGAGCAGCAGCGCATTTGTAGCACCTTTGGTGTTACAAGTCCATAGGCGTCGGTAACCGCTTTCCATCAAGTGGGCCGTCTGCCTGTCTGCTGAACTCCTGCAATAAAAAAAAAACAAACGAGACAAAGGGATATTTTTATGTTAGTAGGCTGGAAACGATTTCTCTTCGTCGGGAATCAATGAGCAAAATGCATTAACACCCTAAGAAAAGCGGTTTCATATATTTTACAGGTGATAACATTTTATTGTTATATATTGGAAGTGTTGATGAGTTGTTATTACGACTTGCTTTATGCTTGGAGCGTCGTAAAGCTGTGCGGGAACTTGGTACGCTGTAACTAAATTATTTTAGGTAATCAACCGTGGTTCAGTTAACTGACGATTTCAAAGTTTGTGCATCGAGTTAAAGGTATGTGTTACTACAAGTTTAATGTAATTAGAATGGAATTTTTTTGAAGTGAAACTTCTTTATAGAATCGTTGTGATTTGAGACTCGATGAAACGAAAAAGCGACACTAGAATGAGATACATACATACATAACTTCACGCCAGTTCCCTTGCGGGGTAGGCACGATCAACAGAGCGCCATTTAGGCTTATTCTTAAACACCTCACTCGCTTCTTTAACATTCGTAGCTCTTGTCATGCACGCTCGTCTGTACTTAAGGCTCCTGACATCACCTTCTGCTAGTACACGATCAATTTGATCATGGGAGGTGTGTCGTCGCCTTCCACGACTTCTGCATCTATCCACTTTTGCATTATATATCTGTTTAGTATTATATAGATAAGAGTTGGAAATGTTTTGAAGTTTTTGGTTAATACTTCAAATTTCATGTTTTAAAGCTTAAATATATTATAACGATATAATAATGTTACGAGTCGCAAGACTCGAATTAAAATGCCGTTAGAATTACTATAGAGTTTATTAAAACTATACAAACACGTATAACACAGGTACAAATATAACTAAACACAAGTCCAAACGTAATGCAGGAAGTCGTAATTCTATAAACGCGCAATGTCCGTCACTAAAAGTTTCTCGATTGTAGTACACACATCTTGCTTCGCTCGTAGTTATCGCTCGACTGCCTCGTCCCTTCATCGGGCCATTGCTTTATACTGCACAGATTGTATGTCCGTCCGGCCGCGTGGACTGAATTTCCTAGAATCAGTTTGTACTTTAAATCCGAACACCTGGCTAATGATCACAATACAACAGTAGGCCGTACAAGATTATAATACAACAATCGACTGTTTTTAATCATAAATTTTAAACACAAAGTAAACAAAAGAAGTCCAAATGCCGAAAGGTAATAAAATGTGTTTTTACAGATATGCAGGTGTGAATTTGTTTTTGTCGGGATCAGAGTCGTAACAATATGAAATGTGACGTCGCGAAATTTAGAATCCCGACCCCTGGTCACACTTTGTTTCATTTCTACAGCGTATGAACTGCACACACACATTGTTTTTAAATTATGCCTTTTTGAAAATTTATTAATCTAATTATTGCCAGGTGATATGACATTTGCTCTTCTGGATGATGCCTACCACTTTTAATTTGAAACAGGGGTCTCCAAACTACGGCCCGCGGGCCAAATCCGCCCCGCCACTGCCATCAATCCGGCCCACCAATCCCATCAACCCGGCCCTTCAGTGCCATCAATCCGGCCCGCGACAGTCAATGCCTTATTGTTGTTACTGTTGCTATAATAAGCTGATGAAGAAAACACAGAATGGTGTTGCGGGTGACAAAGGTAGAATTTTTTGGTGGTGGAAGGAGGCAAAATCCACAGCCGGGTAGATTTAAGCGGCACTCACCTGCGGATCCCCAATCCTCATCGTAAAGCACGTCTTCAGGGGTTGCGTATATCACACCAACAACATGAGCGGGTTTAAGGTAAAAGCGTTCTATGCAAATCACTTATGCGCGCGCGGTGCTCGCGAGGCCGTCGACGTACTGGGGCGCTCGCCGGCACGAGTCGTGGTTAGCCGACAGGTGGCACCACCTGTCTCTATCCAGCATGCGGATTTGCGGAAAGGAGGGGAAAGGTAGGTAATATAAGGCGCCTAATCACAGAATGATAATTATTCGGTTCTATTTACTTGTTCGTAATACCGAAGTAAGAAAGAGAGTTGGTCTGAAAGAGAGTGTCGGGGTGAAGGTAAGGAAAGGAATGCTCCGGTGGTTCGGGCATGTGGAAAGAATGCATGATGAAAGAATGACTAAACAGATATACAATGCAAAAGTGGATGGATGCAGAAGTCGTGGAAGGCCACGACACACCTTCCATGATCAAATTGATCGTGTACTAACAGAAGGTGATGTCAGGAGCCTTAAGAACAGACGAGCTTGCATGACAAGAGTTATGAATGTCAAAGAGGCAAGTGAGGTGTGTAAGAATAAGCCTAAATGGCACTCTGTTGTTCGTGCCTACCCCGCAAGGGAACTGGCGTGAAGTTATGTATGTATGTATGTATGTATTTACTTGCAAGGTTGATCACGCAGAAAACTTAAGTATCAAAGCTTAAGCATATTTATAACCAATAAATAATTGAAATGAATCCCACTTCGCGACTAGCAAGTCTCTATAAATATAGTTAAGCGAAGGAAATATAAAAATATATATATTACTAGCTGTCTGCCCTGAAGAAATAAAATTTAAGACCCGATTGCAGCGCCACCTACCGGGTCCAAATGTAAGCTATCCTATCTTCCAAGTCGGATCAAACTGCACACGGTGTGCAAATTTGATTAAAATCGGTCAAGTAGTTTAGGAGTCCATCGCGGACAAACAACGTGACACGTAATTTATATATATTAAGATGGCCCTTGCAACATACTGAAAAAATCATTATGGCCCTAAGGCTTCAAAGTTTGGAGACCCCTGGTCTAGAATATGCCATTAGTGGTCAGGTTCCAGTCCCCCCTATAGGCGATCTTTCCATCAGGTGGGCCGTCAGTCTGTTTGCATTATTCCAAGCAATTAAAAAAAGTAGTAGATTTAATCTCATTTCATAATTTTCTAGATCACAAGTAAGGCTTTAATATAAGTAATATCCTGGAGATGCGTGAACGAGTTTCGTGATATAAAAGTGCTGGGGTATTGCTAATAAAATTTTCACGCGTCGTTGATCAAACCCTCATAGTTTTCCCTCGAGTGGGCAAAGGAGGCATTCCGCCCATCCCGGGGAACGCACCAGATCGTATCGGCGGATGGGCATCGTGGGATTGCCAGCTGTTAATGTTAAAAATCCGAAATTGCAAATTTATTTTCGCCAGGTGGTAGGGCATTTCCCCGACTGGATGGCTACCACCCCAGGTCTAAAGTATGTCGCCATAACAACCTTGAGTTGTATTGCCCTTAAGAGAGCAGCAGCGTATTTGTAGCAACTTTGGTGGTGCAAATGTCCATAGGCGATGGTAACCGCTTTCCATCAAGTGGACCGTCTACCTGTCTGCTGATCTGCAATAAAAAAATATATATTACTAGCTTTCCTTTATACAACCTCGCTTTAGATTGATGTCCCTTGTAGTTGAGTGTGCTAAGCCTTTCGCCGCTTGGCACACTGGAATGCATAGGTTCCAAGTTCGATTACTGGCTTGGTAAATCTCAGAGGTTAATCTGGTTGTATGGGATCGGGCACAGAATTATTGTTATTACCTTGTAATTAATGCATGACTAACTTTATTGCCCATACATAAGGGTACCTCGCCGCCATTTATCTCCTCCAGACTACGCATCAGATCATAATACTAATTTCACAATATTTTCTAATTTCACTAATTAAGTATAATAATTTATATATTGTTTTTTTTAGAATATCATTTTTTTTACAATCGATTATAATTTTATATTATGTTTAAAGTCCTAGTTATACTGAAGAAAGATCTTAAGTTAGATATTTAAGTTACAAAATGTTTTTAATTAAAAACCTTCTAATAACATAATTTGGCTAAAATTTTAGTCTAAAATTTATCTTATAAGAAAAAGCAATGCAAAGTATTTTTGAGTACTAAGATATCGTAATTTTATTGTATTATATTGTTCTAACTATGCAATTTAGGAGCTTTTTAGGATCTAACAGATTTTCCGAATTATTTAGACTGGACAGTGATATATTTGTCTTCGATTGTTATATATTTTCCTGCTATTTTTGTAGTGCAAATGCAACCTGGCAACCCCAGATTTGCGTCGTTATTTATCGTCGATAAACATTCGCCCCTAACCGGCCAGTTGCGAGGACAAAATACCTTGCAGACCTCACTTGACCGTCCTAAGTATTAAAGCAGATTTATGTTTAGTATTTTAACTCACGGTATCAAGTTTTTTCCTTTAACACTTTCATAATAAGATTGGGAAATAAAAGCGACTTGTATACATAATAAAACTACGTTTTAACGGTTTTAAGCGCGGTAATTTTATTTGATTTTGGTTTCTCCGACGTTTCGGCTACTTTTCAGTGGACGTGATCACGGAAGACAAAGATGTCAAGTGTCAACGAGTATTGTTAAAGTTTTATTTAGCCTACCGCCAACTTGTTAATTTTAATTACTTAGTTTTAATTTTGTATATGATTATTATTTAGAGTAAACAATAACCATAATAATTATTTAGAGTTGAACCATAAAAAAAATAGCCTAAGTTGCTCTTTATAACATCATATATCTGTCAATGAAAGTCCCGTCAAAATCGGTCCAGCTGTTTCAGAGATTAGCCGGAACATCCAGACAGACAACAACTTTAAAAATTGATTTTCGAAGTGAAACTTCTATGGACTAGTGGTCGTCCAGTGGTCGAAATTCGACCATAATTAATTTAAATTATAATTTTGAACATTATTAAGGTTCTGTTGTCAAAGACTATACTTTTATAATCACAAATTTCGCCAAGGCTACACTGTTAATTTGACTTTAAGAATAAACAAAAGAGTATATATGCGTGTGTGTGTGTCAAATAAATGGTAGTGTGTGTAATGATTTTATGTCTTTTTTATGCATATAAAAAAAAATGACCGCGTTCGTAATACCGAAGTAAGAAAGAGAGTTGGTCTGAAAGAGAGTGTCGGGGTGAAGGTAAGGAAAGGAATGCTCCGGTGGTTCGGGCATGTGGAAAGAATGCATGATGAAAGAATGACTAAACAGATATACAATGCAAAAGTGGATGGATGCAGAAGTCGTGGAAGGCCACGACACACCTTCCATGATCAAATTGATCGTGTACTAGCAGAAGGTGATGTCAGGAGCCTTAAGAACAGACGAGCTTGCATGACAAGAGTTATGAATGTCAAAGAGGCATATGAGGTGTGTAAGAATAAGCGTAAATCGCACTCTGTTGTTCGTGCCTACCCCGCAAGGGGACTGGCGTGAAGTTATATATGTATGTATAAAAAAAAAATTAGCATTCTTCATTCCTTCTCTATATAAACTATAAGTGTGCGAAATTTCATACTCCTCCGTCCGCGCAATTTTCGTAAAAAGGGGTACAAAGTTTTTGCTTCACGTATTAATATATAGATTATAAATCAGCAGTTTAAAAGTTCTCGCTTTGCACTAAATAAGAAATCGGATACGCTCAAGTCACGTAACAAAATCAAGAGTAGCCAGGGGAAATCCGCTTGAGGACCATAAGCCGCGACAAGGGCAGAACCTTGGGGGGATATTCGCGACCTGTGTGTGGGATTCGCCAGATCGGGGGTGGCACCAGCCCAGGCAACCTGACTGGGAGGATACTTCTAACAACTTATGTCTAGGTATAATTAAATTAATAAGAATATAAAAGCCGACTTCAAAAAGTAAAAAGTATAAAATAACTTATTTCTAAAGCTTTTATAATTAATATATATTATCTAAAACATCTTAAAGTCGGTGCTTAGTAATTTTCAAAATATAGTAATTTTTATGTTTTACTTTGCACCGACTTCAAGATGTTTTAGATAATATATATTAATAATAATAGCTTTAGAAATAAGTTATTTTATACTTTTTAGTTTTTGATATCGGTTTTTTTAAACGAAGTTTTTTTATTTTATTTGTTACTTTTTAGTGTGTAGCTATGTATGGGTAGACCTAGGAAAGGTGCCGCGCTCCTTAAAAAATATAGGTTCCAAGAAACGGGAATGAAGAAATCTTCGTAAAATGAAAACTACTAGGCCAAAGTATGTTAAATTTTTAGGGGACCAAATGGCAACTATTCTGCATCAAACTAAACAAGAATCATGTAAATCGGATCATAAATCTCAGCGTAATCGGTGTACATATGGAACGGAATGGAAATTTTTTCAAAAAAATGTTCATAAAATGAAAACTACTGAGCGAAACTATGTCAAATTTTTAGGGGACCAAATGGCAGCTATTCCGCGTCTAACCAAAAAAGAATCACGTAAATCGGATCATAAATCTCGGAGTAATCGGTAAACATACATAAAAAAAGACAAACCAAAAAAAAGTTTACGACGAATTGAGAAGTTCCTCCTTTTTTTTAAGTCGGTTAAAAAGCGTCTAATGCGCACAGTACACGGCCGCTGCGCATGCGTCAGTCATGAGCATGTCGGTGATGCGAACCCATTAGATTTTCCTCTACCAAAAATCACCCAACGTGGTTAAAGAAGTCTTCACTTCAAAAAGTAACAAATATTATAATGGTATGGATATTATCTGGCAACCCTAGTCGTGTCGTCAATACACGTCTACCGTAACACAAGCCCGCATTATGTCACAGGGGTGGTATAATTAGCGCGGCTTTATTTTAGAAAATGGGAACTCGTTAAAATCACGCGCCATTAGCCTTGAGCACCGTGTGTGACCAACCTAATGTTATCGGGTTTTCATATGGGGTGCTAACATTCCAACGCCCGAACAACTGCCGAAGGGAAGATATTGAGACGTCCAATTGGATTCCTTAATTGATCTCCATTAATGGATAGCTCCCCTTCCAAGATGTCTAATCATAAGTAATGGGGCTGAATACAGCATTGCTGATTCGAAAATATCGACAATGCTCTGCTCTTATGTTTTCGCATGAAATTCTTAAATACGTAAGAAGATATATGTCTTTTTTTTATTGCTTGAGTTCAGCAGACAGGCAGACGGCCCAGTTGATGAAAGGCGGTTACCATCGCCTATGGACATTTACAACACCAAGTTGTTGCAAATGCGCTGCTGTTCTCTTAAGGGAAACTGAAACCTGGTCACTAATGCCGGAACACAACTCAAGGTTGTTATGGCGGCATACTCTAGACTAGGGGTGGTAGCCATCCAGTCGGGTAAATGCCCTACCACCTGACGAACACTGTTACCACACGGAAATATTAACACTAATAAGTTCAGAAAAGTGTCTAAGCAATGCATGCTGTTCATCAAGGATTAAAAAATATTCAAATTCAAAAGTTTTTATTCAAAATAAGTTTCACTGGAGAACGCTTTGAACGTCGTGTGACCTGACCTATATGTATATATAAGTTAAAATTTAAATTTACTTCTTACTAGCGTCTATTTTGCTCGAAGGCTAAGTATTGCTAATCAACGTGGTAACGTCGCCAGCCTTTTGGGAACGTTCCCGGTAAGTGACAGTGGTTTCGAACCAATATCTTATCTAGAATTTTTTTATTTAGTTATAGTTTTTAATTTTAGGTTTATTTTTCATACTATAGTGTAGTACATACATACATACATAACTTCACGCCAGTTCCCTTGCGGGGTAGGCACGAACAACAGAGCGCCATTTAGGCCCATTCTTACACACCTCACTTGCTTCTTTGACATTCATAGCTCTTGTCATGCACACTCGTCTGTTCTTAAGGCTCCTGACATCACCCTCCGCTAGTACACGATCAATTTGATCATGGAAGGTGTGTTGTGGCCTTCCACGACTTCTGCATATAGTTTAGTGTTAGTATTTAATCGTATTTTTCTTTTAATATTCTTTGGAAGTAAAATTAAATTTCAACCTTCAAAAAGTGTTCTCCAGTAGAACTTATTATGAATAAAAACTTCTTATTCTATGTACACCGCTTCGCTACGTAGAGAAGCGGCAAGAAGCTCCCCAGCAACATGTCTAGCTAAAAATTGTATTTCTTTATATTTATTATTCTATATTTATATATCAAGCTCTTTTTTTATAAGTTTTGTGTCGAAGAATTAATGTAATTGTAGCAAACAGCGCATAGTCAGTAAGACAAAGACTTAAGAAGAGGAAAGAAGAATATTATTGTTATAATAATGACGGGAATACTAAAAGCAACATATCTCCATAAATTCCTTACATGTTTGGCAAGATTAAAACGCTATACAGACGATAGTATTAGAGGCTGGAGCGAGTTGCTATGTAAATGAGGTTTTATCATTTAAATATTCTTTAATAGTGTAATATCTCTTTTTAAGCAAGATACTTTATTAATTTGGTTTTACATACATACATACATAACTTCATGCCAGTTCCCTTGCGGGGTAGGCACACACGACAGAGCGCCATTCAGGCTTATTCTTACACACCTCACTTGTTTATTTGACAATTTGGTTTTAAATTTAGTGAAAGGCAGATCTAACACTTCATTGGGAATCTTATTGAAGAAATGTATACCAACCTAACCCCCAAGCATGAGGAGAATACTTTTGTAATCTAAGAGATGGCAATATCAGTCTATTACAATGCCTGGTGTTGAAATTGTGTACTTCCTTATACTGCTTGTAGGCACTCAAATTATTACGAATATAAGTTATATTATTAAAAATATATTGGCAGGTGACCATTATAATACCGATTTCCTTAAAGCGTTCCCTAAGAGACTCCCGAGGGCCGAGGTTGTAGATTGACCTTACGGCTCTTTTTATTAAACAAATATAGTCTCTAAGTCAATAGCGTGTTACATGCCGTCAAAGGAATGCGCACACCTTTCCTGGATTCGGAGTTCTTTTGTTTACTTCATGTTTAGTGTGTGTTATTTCGTGTGTTATCGTACTTGTTTTATGGCCGTCATTAGTGTCGAGCTAATCCATGTTGTTATTGATTGCATTGCGTTGAAGCTTGCCAGGTGTGCGGATTGGCTCAGTGTACGCGGTCTTTTATCGGTATTACACAGGTTAGTATAAAACAATTCCCGAACGGAGGGATGGGGCAGTCGAGCGAGGATTACGATACGAGTAAGACGTACATTCGACAAGCGATATAGTGACGGACTTTGGGCGTGTTATTGAATAGTTCTAATAAATTCTATAGTAATTCTAACGGCATTTTAATTCGAGTCCCGTATAGCTCGTAACAAGCGTAAATATACCATCTGAATCAGATTTAGCTGTGATAGCTTTCCTATAACTCATAAAAACTCAGTACCAATATCACGTGCATCGCGTATTAACTAGTAATCGTTAATAGTGAACCTATTTGTAAAAGCCGCAATATAACATGTACGGTCAATAAAACAGTAGTAAAGTCTATAAACGTAAATTTGCTTAACCACTTGCGCAGCTCACTAAACTGACACAGCCTGGATTCCACCAACAAACGTTTTATGCTTGTATAAAAGAAAACTAGACACTAAAAGTATATTGGATTTAAAACGCATTTATGGATGTGGGTTACGAGTATCGTAGCAAATCTTTATCATAATATCAAATAATATCATTATAATATCATAGTTTATCCGTGCAGGAACGGAGAAAGAATACAATTTCCTGCGGCTGGGCGGCCTGTCGTAAGAGGCGACTTAACAACCCAAAGCCAGGTGGTAGGGCATTTGCCTGGCTGGATGGCTACCACCCCTGGTCTAAAGTCTGTCGCCATAACAACCTTGAGTTTTAATATTTTCTTAAGTTTTCGCAACCCGTATACATAATAAAACTACGTTTTAACGGTTTTAAGCGCGGTAATTCTATTTGATTTTGGTTTTTCCGACGTTTCGGCCACTTTTCAGTGGCCGTGATCACGGAAGACGAAGATGTCAAGTGTCAACGAGTATTGTTAAAGTTTTATTTAGCCTACCGCCAACTTGTTAATTTTAATTTTGTTTATGGTTATTATTTACTCTATGGGAGCCTAATCTAATTTACTACCGCTTCGCAACATGTTATGGCTTGAAGAGAAGAAGCGGCGCAAGAAACTCTTCAGCAAACATGCCTAGTTCTAATAATTTTATATAATATTAAAATGGGTGGAAGGAATTAATTAACATTATTAATTATTTATTTATTAATTAATATTATTAATTAATTCCTTCCGAAACTATTATTTTATTTCCTTCCACCCATTTTAATATTATATAAAATTATTAGAGCTAGGCATGTTTGCTGAAGAGTTTCTTGCGCCGCTTCGTATCTTCAAGCCATAACATGTTGCGAAGCAAAGCGGTAGTAAATTAGATTAGGCTCCCATAGAGTAAATAATAACCATAAATAAAATTAAAATTAACAAGTTGGCGGTAGGCTAAGTAAAACTTTAACAATACTCGTTGACACTTGACATCTTCGTCTTCCGTGATCACGGCCACTAAAAAGTGGCCGAAACGTCGGAAAAACCAAAATCAAATAAAATTACCGCGCTTAAAACCGTTAAAACTTAGTTTTATTGTATTACAGATATTCATCATGCTCGGACAAAGCAAAATTCTAACGCCTACAGGCTAAAACGTTGCATACATTGACTCCACTACTAGCTTGAATCTCGGAGCTAATCCTAACATTTACAAGTACGGTGATAAACGTCTTGACGGTGAAGACAATAAAATCGTTGTAAACCACCACTATCAATATCCCGAAGCAGTTAACGTCAGTCTCTGCGTTGACGTGGACGCAAGTACTCCCATTTTAGACCTGAGCAAGGAATCTATTTGCGGGCTTTGTTTGCATTACGTGAAATAGTATGCGTGAGATAGAACTGTTAATCTTGCAGTCTTGCAGCTAAATCTTGTACGAGGAATAAGGAACTACGTTCATGCGTGTATTGCAAGTCCTAGTTTTGTTAAGCCTGATTTACATTAACTTGTTGGCGAGTTAAGTCTTTATCATCGCTTAGAGAGCGACTTCCAGTTAAGTAATAATTTATTGATTACTGGCTAGTTCCTATATTTTACTATTCATTAATTAGCCTTACCAATGGTAGAAAGGACATTTTGAAGCATTGAATATTGAACTTCTAGGCGGTAAAAACCTCAGCCAGAAGGCCCAGCTCGCCGTATACAACGCGCTGCTGGTACCTACGCTCACGTATGGAAGCGAGAGTTGGGTATGGAAGAGAGAGCATGAAAGTAGAGTAAACGCGGTCGAGATGCGAGCACTGCGCAAAATCTGCGGAGTGACGCTCGCGGACCGCGTTCGTAATACCGAAGTAAGAAAGAGAGTTGCTCTGAAAGAGAGTGTCGGGGTGAAGGTAAGGAAAGAATGACTAAACAGATATACAATGCAAAAGTGGGTGGATGCAGAAGTCGTGGAAGGCCACGACACACCTTCCATGATCAAATTGATCGTGTACTAGCAGAAGGTGATGTCAGGAGCCTTAAGAACAGACGAGCGTGCATGACAAGAGTTATGAATGTCAAAGAAGCAAGTGAGGTGTGTAAGAATAAGCCTAAATGGCGCTCTGTTGTTCGTGCCTACCCCGCAAGGGAACTGGCGTGAAGTTATGTATGTATGAATATTGAACTAAAGAGTAAAGATGTCAGTAAAGAAAAACACAAAAGTCAAGATACGAACCACCAATGTTGATAGCGGAAAACAAAAAAATATTTATGTAATTGTAATTTCTATGTTGGTTATTATGGAAAATTCTATAATTTCTTCTATAGTAGCATAAAAAGTAATATAAAATTTAAAAAGCGGACTGCATTTTGGGTGCGCTCCCCACCGACAGCGATCTGAACTATATTTTTACTTGTAAATATGTTTATAATATTGTTACATGCCGACAAAAGTGAATGCACACCTGCCTGCCAAAAAGCACAGTTTATTACCTTCCCGCATTTGGACTTCTTTTGTTTACTTAGAAAAACAGCCTATTGTGTATTGTACTCGTTTATGGCCGTTTGCAGGAATAATTAACCAGATGTGCGGATTACGTTTTTCGAAAACACTTATTATGAGCTAACTACAATAGTTAGACATATGGTAACGGGATATTTTTTGTAGACAATTATATGTTCTGCAAAGTGGTAGTACATTGTTTTCTTCCATAATCAATAGTTTTCGCAGCGCACGGCGTGTAAGGATTTTTCAGGTCATTTTTTTACACCTGGGTTACATTATTGGATTTTTAGTAAGGATCCCTAATTTTTTTAAGGTATAATATAGCCTATAGCCTTCCTCGATAAATGTACTATTCAACACTGAAAGAATTTTTTAAATCGGACCAGCGGTTCCTGAGATTAGCGCGTTTAAACAAACTAACAAACAAACTCTTCAGCTTTATAATATTAGTATAGATTTTCTTGATGATCGTTCGAGTAATAAAGGCGTGAACATGTAACAAACCAACTCACATTTTCATTTATAATATTAATATGTCCCATATTAAATTCTTGTTCGCAATGTTATGTTAAACACGTAAACAAACACGTTTTTCCTCGCAAATTACTATAGAACCAATAAATGTACGATAAACACGCTATTAAGCAATTTTCTCTGTAGTGCAGCAATTAGCTTTAATAAGAGAAATTTTCTCGGCGTCGGCTTGCTCAAGCTCAAAAAATCTTAGCATAGTTTGGATGTTTCAAATACTGGGTTGCTATGACGGATGAAGGTGCAAAAACGCGACGCAGAGCCGTCAAGCTTCCGTCTACTTTGTTGATACGACAAGTATAATAAATTTTATGATCTACAGAATCTACAGCAGGCATGAGAGCAAAGATGCTACTTGAATGGATATTGCTGTCTCGCTCTCGCATCACCATATTATCGAAGATATAAATTGATACATTTGCGACGAAAGAGTTAAGACAAGACGACAAGAGTTATGAATGTCAAAGAGGCAAGTGAGGTGTGTAAGAATAAGCCTAAATGGAACTCTGCTGTTCGTGCCTACCCCGCAAGGGAATTGGCGTGAAGTTATGTATGTATGTATGCGACGAAAGAATACAATTACCTGCGGCCGGGCGGCCTTACGTAAGAGGCGACAAAACAACCCACTGCCAAGTGGTAGGGTATTTGCTCGACTGGATGGCTACCACCCCTGGTCGCCATAAGAAGTCTGAGTTGTGTATCGGCATTAGTAACCAGGTTCGAGTCTTCCTTAAGAGAGCAGCAGCGAATTTGTAATGCCTTTGATGTTGCAAATGTCCATAGGCGATGGTAACCACTTTCCATCAAGTAGGCCGTCTGCCTGTCTGCTGAACTCATGCCATAATTTTTTTTTATTTAAAACATATGCTTTACCAAATCAGTCATGAATTGAAAGTCCTAATAAACTTCAATTTCATGAAATTCATGAAATTTTCGACCTTGAAACGGAGCTCACTATGAATTACAATTTACTAAACTAATCTAAGTTAGTTATAAAGTTTGTGTAAATAATAATAAAACATGCGTTATTTGACTTATTTGAGTTATGATGTTAAGTTATAACTTACTACTTTCGTACAAAATCAAAGATGATGTATAAGATAAAATAGATGAATACGAAATAAACTAATTTTTAGCTAGAGGTGTTCCTGGAGAATTACATGATACTAAAAGTCTATTTACATGGAGAGAGTTTATCGCACGTTTTGAGGCGAGAAGTCGTCGCCTACGAGTATGTCATACGATAATCGTAAGATAATTATCGCCAAGAGCTTTGTTTACAGTAAGATACAAATCGCATTGAGATGTTTACCTACGATTTCTCGACTTGTCTGAACTAGATCTCGTATGACATTTTTTCAAGTTCATGCGAGTATCGTAAAAATCAATTTGAAGCGATTTAAATGCGAGACTATTTTATATTTTATTTACACAGAGACTTCAATATTCAATGACCAGGCGATTATCGCCCTTCTACGTACGATATCGTATGTTTAGTCAATCAAGTTTCCACTAAAAAATAATTTATATAATAAAAAATTGGCTCAAATATTTAATTACAAAAATAAAATACAATTATACGAAAATTACATAAATAAAATGTCAATTTAATTTACATTAGGTCAATATTGAATAAAATTGAAAAAAAAGTCACAATAATTAATAACAAAATAGAGATTTTAAAAAAAATAAGTATTAAAAAAAAATGTCAGGAGCCTTAAGAACAGACGAGTGTGCATGACAAGAGTTATGAATGTCAAAGAAGCAAGTGAGGTGTGTAAGAATGGGCCTAAATGGCGCTCTGTTGGTCGTGCCTACCCCGCAAGGGAACTGGCGTGAAGTTATGTATGTATGTATTAAAAAAAAAGTTTATGTAATTATTTTAAAAGTCATTGGATCATATAAATAGCCCTTAATGAAGCAGATTTAATTTTTAACTTATATGACTTTCAATAAAATCTTTAGAATTAATTAAATATTTCAAAAATCAACTACTCAGGTGTTAATTAATATATTGTATAGGCCGTACCGACGGTATTGATTTAAATTCTTATTATAGAGCATTTGTTTAGTAGAAGCATGCGAGGCTAGTGGCGCCGACATACGTCTATTTAAAGAAGAGGGGGCGGCACGCGTGGAACTTCGACGATGGCTATTAGAATCGATATTTGTCTTGTCAAATACTGACCGTCTAATTCAGAGATCGATAAATGGACGTCATGCAAGCCGGAGCTAACCCACAGGACGACGATTTTGAAATTATCAAGACATATATATAATGCTGTAAACTTATCAAAGATACCTTTGTGTCAATAATAATTGATAATAGCTATTTAACTTTATAGTTAGAGTTATTTAAAATGGAAATTATAAATAAGCAGTTTAACAAAAGTCAAATGGCAACTCTAATAGGCCCTAACTCAGCAAATGCTGATTGATTACAAACAACGTTGGTCTTCCGTTAGTTCCAGGCAGTCACATCACCTTCGCAGAAGATAAAATAACTAATCGGCATTTAATATTGTCTATAATTAGAACAGCATCAAACAAAGAATAGACAAAAGATACATATTCTGAACAATTTAATATTAGTACATAATATGTTATGAAACGATTATTGAAAAATAATAATAGGTACGTCATGTACAAAAAGAAATGAAAATAAATAGAACTATAGCTATAAAGCTCCGGTGGTTCGGGCATGTGGAAAGAATGCATGATGAAAGAATGACTAAACAGATATACAATGCAAAAGTGGATGGATGCAGAAGTCGTGGAAGGCCACGACACACCTTCCATGATCAAATTGATCGTGTACTAGCGGAGGGTGATGTCAGGAGCCTTAATTACAGACGAGCGTGCATGAATGTGAAAGAAGCAAGTGAGGTGTGTAAGAATAAGCCTAAATGGCGCTCTGTTGTTCTTGCCTACCCCGCAAGGGAACTGGCGTGAAGTTATGTATATAGGTGCTTTGTTTTTAATTACACCGAAAAGCAGACACGTCAGATGAAGCTGAACGGTGCTTCATTTTAAGTATTGAGTAATCATATGAATATTTAATTATGTTGGCATCGAATGTCCTAGCAGTATCACGGCAGCTCCCGGTAGAAGAGGTAGGCCCAATAGATGCTGGCTTGATGACGTAGTTAGGACGAGGACCACCTTGTAAATTCTTCCTTTCCAACTCGCCATTAAGAAAAGTAATCAATTTTTAAATGAAGAATGGGCTAAAATAAGAAATATCAAAATTTAAATAAGCGTTTATAAGTGGACTTCATTTATAATGACCTCGGTTGTAACGTTTTTAGGGTTTAGCAACGTAACAGTTAGTCTCTTGAATTTAAAGTATACTTTTAGAAATAATTTGACTATAGCCACTTAGCAGATTTCGGGTATAGCGACTTATTTTAAATGAACTATCTATAGCACTTTCCTAGAAATCTCTTGCAGATATTGCGACCAAATCTACATACAGAGACTGCGTCAACGAACAAATACACAAAGGCTTATTTGCAGGACCATAAACCTTATGTTAGTTTTTTTTCCATCCACAGATAAGTAGCAACTGTAATATGCTTTTTATTATAATTCTTCAAGTAGATAAAGTTAAATGTCCGTCCTATCCGTGCAGGAATGGATAGGACGGAGAAAGAATACAATTTCCTGCGTTGGGGCGGCCTGTCGTAAAAGGCGACAAAACAACCCCCAGCCAGGTGGTGGAGCATTTGCTCGACTGGATGGGTAGCCATCCAGTAACAGTAAAAAATGTACCGGTCTGGCAGTGTCTTTTTGGAAAATACCTGTAATTACGTATATTTTTAAAGGTAATTGATAATGTTTTCAAACCCGGCTTTCTCAAGTCTTGTTATTACATCATAGATAGCTCTTTATTGTAAACTATTATAGAAAACTTACAAATTTAATTGCGTACGAATAGCGTAACTATGGTGGTAGACTACTGGTAGGATTATCCGTACAGGAACGGAGAAAGAATACAATTTCCTGCGGCCTGGCGACCTGTCGTAAGAGGCGACAAAACAACCCACAGAGTATTTGCCCGTCTGAATGGCTACCACCCCTGGTCTAGAGTATGCCGCCATAACAACCTCGAGTTGTGTTCTGGCATTAGTGACCAGGTTTCAGTCTCCCTTAAGAGAGCAGCAGCGCATTTGTAGTCCCCTTTGTATTGTAAATGTCCATAGGCGATGGTAACCGCTTTCCATCAAGTGGGCCGTCTGCCTGTCTGCTAAACTCCTGCAATAAAAATATAAAAAAACAAACAAAAAAAATGTAATATTTGTTAAGTAAACATCAGGCCATATATGCACCATTGTACGGCTGTATTATTTAGGAATAAATATTATTTCATATCTACCTATGTATATATAGCAACTTACAGATATAGCGACGAAAATATGATGATCCCTTCATCATCGTTTTACTCGAAATCCACGAGAATAAAATCAATTTCACACAAAGTGTCAGTTTTTGATTTTACCGTATGAGGATGATTTGAAATTTAATTTAATAGATACTTCGGTAACTGCTTGCGTGTTCCGTGATTCGTGACTATCATACCGTGCTCGAGAATAGGCCTAACAGCATGTGTTATTGTCGATTATAGATATAAAATAGTATCGGAAAACGATTTGAGTCCAGACGGCGCGGAATCGCCTACGGAAGAAAGCCCGGCGGGGAGGAATAAAACAAAGAAAGTTTTTATAACACGCCCGATTGCCGTTATCCCAACGTATTGTCTACGATAAAAGTGTTTGCTGATATCGTTTCTCTCGTGCAAAATTAGTTTTTGATGTCCTCTCCCAAAAAATATATTAATTTCTGCCCGGTTACTATTATTTTTGAAGGCGTCTACGAGTACAGTAGGATTAAGCTTCGCCATCTTACCTCACTGCAGTTTTTATTCCTGACCTGGTTGTCGTAAAAGAACTTTCCGTAATTTCGTATGGCCTGGGTGCCTCTTGCTTAGCTTGATGTGCGTATTTTTTTGTTGATTATTATCTATTACCACTAGTATAAAATATAATTTGTATGAAGTCTAAATACCGAAGTAAGAAAGAGAGTTGATCTGAAAGAGAGTGGTTCGGGCATGTGGAAAGAATGCATGATGAAAGAATGACTAAACAGATATACAATGCAAAAGTGGATGGATGCAGAAGTCGTGGAAGGCCACGACACACCTTCCATGATCAAATTGATCGTGTACTAACAAAAGGTGATGTCAGGAACCTGAAGAACAGACGAGCGTGCATGACAAGAGTTATGAATGTCAAAGAAGCAAGTGAGGTGTGTAAGAATAAGCCTGAATGGCACTCTGTTGTATGTGCCTACCCCGCAAGGGAACTGGCGTGAAGTTATGTATGTATGTATGTAAGTCTATGTCAAGTTTTAAGTGCTTATAAGACAAATAAATGGACTGTAACCTACCTATCTATAACATAATAAATCTGTTAGTTAGTAAAATGAATTTATACAAAAGAAAGCAATCAGGGGAACTAATTCGGACCAGCAGATTTCGAAAGTGCAGCTTTTAGAAATTTTATCTGTCTGCTAAGCGCATCACATGAAAACTGCTGAAGTAATTTAAATGAATCTTGATATACAGCTATAATCTAGCTGTTTCTATGTAATTGCTTTGCGAATTGTAGCAAAAGATTACTACTCTAAAACAAAAACGTCTTGCAAAAATATTTGGCACTATATCAATTTCATATTTCATAGAAATGGTTCTTATAAGTCTTCTTCGTGTATTTTCATTGCCAAGTTTATTTTCGTATACATAATGAGATACAAGAGTTTTTTTGTATGTGTTTGTCTTCTTTCTATAATGTAAAGATATAAAGACTTGTTTCGATCCAGACAAGTAGGGATTCGAAGATTGCTGTTAAATGTGGTCACGACATTGCGACCGGGAGACCGGCGCAAAGGGTGTTATGTCGAGTCCCAAAGGGATATGACATCGACCGAATGGCTTTTGTTTTTATATTTATAACTCAAACGAATTCTGTAAAATTCGAAGAATGTTTATTGGAAACATTATTAACACGTATGAAAACAGTAGAGCGGATTGTACTTATACAGGTAGATATCGCTAGGAAAAATATCCTAAACTTGCGATACGCACTTTTAATGGTTTTGCTGAAGATATTTTCTGTTCTTAATTTCAATTTCAATTTCAAACCTATAACCTCGTTAACAATCTACTTACACACATTATTAAGCCTTAAGAGCCTTGTACTTAAAATTGTTTTGAGGAAGGGGTCAAATATAGGGTATACTGGAAATTGAAGTCAGGACCTCTACTTTCTAGTGAACTAGGTGGATCAAAGCTTAGACTCCAAAGAAGCATTTTACCAGTATTTTGTAATTTCAAGATTGATGCGAGCGTATGGAAGTGAGAGTTGGGTATGGAAGAGAGAGCATGAAAGTAGAGTAAACGTGGTCGAGATGCGAGCACTGCGCAAAATCTGCGGAGTGAAGCTCGCCGACCGCGTTCGTAATACCGAAGTAAGAAAGAGAGTTGGTCTGAAAGAGAATGTCGGGGTGAAGGTAAGGAAAGAATGACTAAACAGATATACAATGCAAAAGTGGATGGATGCAGAAGTCGTGGAAGGCCACGACACACCTTCCATGATCAAATTGATCGTGTACTAGCAGAAGGTGATGTCAGGAGCCTTAAGAACAGACGAGCGTGCATGACAAGACCTATGAATGTCAAATAAGCAAGTGAGGTGTGTAAGAATAAGCCTGAATGGCGCTCTGTTGTTCGTGCTTACGCCGCAAGGGAACTGGCGTGAAGTTATGTATGTATATATGTATGTAAGATTGATGCGAGTGTTGTGTTAGAGGCATACACCACATGATTCGAAGAATTGTCTTAAGCAATCATTTTTAGATCAAAATCTAATTTCATAAAGTTTTACTAAGGATCACAGTTATCAAAACAAACCCACAATATTACTATCAATTAATCTAGTTAAAGCTTTAGGTAATGTCTAAATAAACCTCGACCATTGAGAGGTCAGTGCCGTTCACAGACTCGCCAGGATTTCCTGCCGCGTGTTTTCGTCCCACATTGCTTTTTGCATTCTTCACATCATCGGGCATCAACGGATTTCAATGAATAGGTACCTATTCGGTATATAGCTTATTTGTTATACGTCATTAATTGACTTCATGCTTTGTATGATTAGATTTACCTGGAATTGAAACTTAAACTATTTTAATTAGAATATTGTTTAATGTTCGTAGTCTGGTTTTAACGCATCTCAATTTTGCGTTTCTTTAAAAAGAAAGTTTTAAGCAAGTGTATGGAAGTTTGCGAACTAAAAAAGGTTGAGTAGAAATGATTGATGACCAATGTTTTTGTAATTTGGTTAAGGAAAATTAAAAAAGCGAGCGTATTTCTCAAAAGATATACTCAACGGATATTGTTGAAACCACTTTTTTTGTATCTTGCAACATTGATCAATTTCATATTTTAAAGTTTGAAGATACACCTATTGACCTCAATTGAAAAGGTCTTTAAAGAACATTGCAAAGATTTTTTAGTAATCTGACCAACGATATTCCACTTGACTATGTTATATTCGAATTATATTTTCAACTTTCAGTTAATTAAGCTTAACTACCATAGATATGTATTTATGGGGTGGATATCTCAAATTTTTAATTGTTTCAATATTTTTACTACAGTCTTCTGTGGAGTTGTATGAATTACACCTTACTATACAATACTAATTTAGATTGAAAAGTTTCCTAGAAATATTACTGTCATAGAAAGTAGACGGATAGACACCAAAATATATTTTTATTGGATGAGTTCAATAGATAGGCAGACGGCCTAGATGATGGAAAGCGTTGCAACACCAGAGGCGTTACAAATGCGCTGCTGCTTCTTAAGGGAGATTGGAACCTGGCCACTAATGCCGGAACGCAACTGAAGATTGTTATGGCGGTATACTTTAGACCAGGGGTGGTAGCCATCCAGATTAATTATGAATCAAAACATATACAAATTTTAAATTCATTTGAGTTCAAACATCAAGCTGAACATTGCACATTACTATGGACATAAAACATTCAACGGTGACGCCCAGATTGTTAGGTAGGTAAAAACACAGATGTTTAAAAGAATCGTCGGGAATATGTATGTATGTATGTATGCGTCGGCAGCCAACAATGAATATTACATTATTGTGTTCCGTTTTGATGATAACTTCAAAAACTAGCGCGGTTGACTCTCAATACTTACAAAATATTTGGATTGAAAACATACATACATAACTTCACTCCAGTTCCCTTGCGGGGTAGGCACGAACAACAGAGCGCCATTTAGGATTATTCTTACACACCTCACTTGCTTCTTTGACATTCATAACTCTTGTCATGCATACTCGTCTGTTCTTAAGGCTCCTGACATCACCTTCTGCTAGTACACGATCAATTTGATCATGAAAGGAACTTTCTTGGACTTCTGCATCCATCCACTTTTGCATTGTATATCTATTTAGTCATTCTTTCCTTACCTTCACCCCGACACTCTCTTTCAGAGCAACTCTCTTTCTTACTTCGGTATTACGAACGCGGTCCGCGAGCGTCACTCCGCAGATTTTGCGCAGTGCTCGCATCTCGACCGCGTTTACTCTACTTTCATGCTCTCTCTTCCATACCCAACTCTCGCTTCCATACGTGAGCACCGAGTTGTATATGGCAAACATGAAAACAATGGACTATATTATAATTCGGATGTCACTCATTACAAGGATATGTCCGTGACTTCGTCCACGTTTGATTAGAAACTCCCGCGAGATTCCGGGAATAAAAAAAAATTACACATTTTATGTAATAAAATTTGCTATCGATCACTGGAAACATCAGTTGAAATTCGTTTTTTTTTATCTGGCCATTTTGAATCATTCTCAGAAAAAATCCCGCAGGATGCCTAGCATAAAAAGTAGCGCAGATTTTAAGTTTAATAATTTTCTGTCTATGGAAATCGACCCAGTGGTTTTTACGTGACAAGAAATCTAAAAAATAATACATCGTGTTCTCTATCGTTTACTCCAGTTTTTTTTTAATAGCTTCAATGTACAGACACGGTCTTTATAGAATTTTATAATAATATGATAGAGTTAGGACATTACTGTAAAGTTTCACTAAAATTCATTCAGTATGCATGACGGAGTAGTAATAAACATTTATCTATAGTTACGTACTTTCTCATCTATGTATATAAAAGAAAGTCGTGTTAGTTACACTATTTATAACTCAAGAACGGCTGTACCGATTTGGTTTAATAATTAGTGGAGAGGTAGCTTAGAACCAGGAGACGGATTATCCCTTTGGAACCGGTAGGTGGCGCTGAGATCGTGTTC
The DNA here is from genome assembly GCA_019925095.2 of Dendrolimus kikuchii. Classification (NCBI taxonomy): domain Eukaryota; kingdom Metazoa; phylum Arthropoda; class Insecta; order Lepidoptera; family Lasiocampidae; genus Dendrolimus; species Dendrolimus kikuchii. Next base: position 24,315,242 of record CM034397.1, read on the forward strand.
TAGAATCCTCCTAATCACCAGGACCGATTTTGGTGATTTTGTTTTTGTCTGTTTGAGTGGGTTCCCAGATGATTTAGATTCACCATTAGAACCGGTAGGTGGCGCTGAGATCGGGTTTTAGAATCCTTCTAATCACCTGGAGCGATTTTGGTGATTTTGTTTTTGTCTGATTGAGTACGTTCTCAGATGGTTTAGATTCACAATTAGAACCGGTAGGTGGCGCTGAGATCGGCTTCTAGAATCCTCCTAATCACCTGGACCGATTTTTGTGAATTTTTTTGGTGTTTGAGTTGGTCCCCGGTTGGTTTAAATCCACAATCGGAACCGGTAGGTGGCGCTGGGATCGGTTCCTAGATTTTTACTTTTTCAGAGCAGGACAACGTCTGCCGGGGCCGCTAGTAATATATATAATAAGATCGATTTAAACGACGAAGATTTCATAATCAATTTAATATGAATCAAACTTGCAAGATAATCAATCTACTCAAGAATTCAAGTTATTTATTGAGTCCTTATTAAAATTCCCTGAATTGTCATACCAATATTAACTTCTCGTTCTAAAGATAAATCCAGTTGTTAAATTGACAAATGTTCAATCGTTAAAACCGATAACATTGGAACTTATAATTTATCAAAGTTTATCTTAGCTGTCGTGAATTCTTTGCGTTTTAACATAGAACAGGTTGTATATCAGTCCGATGCACAATAAATTAAAGCGGTAGACACATGAGTATGAAATAAAATTAATCAATTCATGAGCATTTGGAAAAAATATCATCGGAGCGGAAATGTTGTCAGTTTATTGAGACATTTATTTTTACGGTTATAGTAAGAGACTCAAGCTAAAATGTTTGTTTTTAAGAATTTTTTTATTGCAGGAGTTCAGCAGACAGGCAGACGGCCCACTTGACGGAAAGCGGCTACCATCGCCTATAGACATTTGCAACACCAAATGTGTTACAAATGCGCTGCTGCTCTCTTAAGGGAGACTGGAACCTGATCACTAATGCCGGAACACAACTCAAGGTTGTTATGGCGACATACTTTAGACCAGGGGTGGTAGCCATCCAGTCGGGCAAATGCCCTACCACCTGGCTGTAGGTTGTTTTCTCTTCTTCTCCGTTCCTGCACAGATAGAAATATATATAAAACTAGCTGTCCCGGCAGACGTTGTTCTGCTCTGAAGAAATAAAATTTAGAACCCGATTGCAGCGCCACCTACCGGCTCCAAATGTAAGCTATCCTATCTTTCAAGTCGGATCAAACTGCACACGGTGTGCAAATTGAATTAAATCGGTCAAGTAGTTTAGGAGTCCATCGCGGGAAAAACAACGTGACACGTAATTTATATATATTAAGATTAGTAATTTCCAAAGTAGATACATTTTGAACGCTTCGATAATTTAGGCTCAAATCAGAATATATATCACTCGAGTATATAGTATAAAAATTAACCAAATGCACGACAGTTTAACTACAGTGATAATTCCAAGTTGAAATCTATATATATATAAAAGAAAGTCGTGTTAGTTACACTATTTATAACTCAAGTACGCCTGTACCGATTTGGCTGAAAATTGGTGGGGAGGTAGCTTAAAACCAGGAGAAGGACATAGGATACTTTTTTATCCCGTTGGAACCCGTAGGTGGCGCTGAGATCGGGTTCTAGAATCCTCGTGATCACCTGGAGCGATTTTGGTGATTTTGTTTTTGTGTGTTTAAGTGGGTCCCCGGATGGTTTAAATCCACAATCGGAACCGGTAGGTGGCGCTGGGATCGGGTCCTAGATTTTTATTTTTTCAGAGCAGGACAACGTCTGCCGGGGCCGCTAGTATTGATACAAAAATACATAAAAGCAGGACACAATTTTTATGACTTTCAAAACGGTTATCGCTGTACCAATTGAATTGACTAAGAAAATAGTCAAGATATATCTAGTTATAATTTTTTTAAGATCTTGCACACTGAGAAAGTTTGTTTGTTGCTCACTTACTAATGTGTATGGCCTGTATGGGTAACTGATAGCCGTCTTTAACTTTTCAGTTTTCAAAATTTTTTTAGACGGACTGTGGACGGCTATACCGTTTTTTTAAATATTATGAACAATTCTACGGACTCGAGTTCCGTACCCTTTTTTACAACTTAATTTCTAGATTTAATTTTTTGAATTTAACACGCTTATTCATTATTTTGGTTCTTGTGTGTGACATTAATTTATTGATTTTTGTGTTGAGGTATATGTACCTTACGAATAACTTATTATATTAATTTATTTTAGTTTTAATACTAAACTTATACTAATGTAAAGTGTATCTGTTACATGCTGGTGTTGTGAGGAAGTGCATGTGCAGTGTGGGCCTTATATCTATACTTATATATATTGTCCTATCTAGAGCCATGTGTGTTGTTTTTTTCTTTTCTGTGCCTGGATTATTAATTGTTAGGCTCTTTGTGTGTCTTGGTTTGTTTGTGGAGTGTGCGTGTAATGCAATGCGGTGGTAGTGCGCGTTGGTTTGAGTATGTTTATAAGTTTTGTTGTTAGTTTATTAGGATATACCGATTTTACGAGTGTTCAGTTTTTGCCAAATTTATTACGAATTCTAATAAAAACGCGTAAAATTATAAAATAAGAGATATCTTGGAAAATATTTCTCAAGTGAGCTCCGAGCTTAATCTGCGTACAGTAGTTTACAATAAAACTGATCCGAGTGGAGTTACCAGACAGCCGACATTAACCGCAGCCGATACCATCTAATGTCTCAGTTTAAATAAGAAATACCTTTATACAGCCTGTCTCGTTCTCATTCATGATTCAACCAGCCCTTGTATATCTATAGTCTATACTAATATATAAAGCTGAAGAGTTTGTTTGTTTGAACGCGCTAATCTCAGGAACTACTGGTCTGATTTAAAAAATTCTTTCAGTGTTAGATAGCCCATTTATCGAGGAAGGTTATAGGCTATATATCATCACGCTAAGACCAATAGGAGCGGAGCACCAATGAAGAATGTTTCAAAATTGGGGCGCTTTTTTTAACTAATCCACTCGGACGAAGTCGCAAATTCTGATCATGCCGTGTCTGTACATTGAGGCTATTTAAAACAGAAACATCTGGAATAAACTATATAAACGATGGAGAACATGATTTTTTTTAGATCTCTTGTCTGTTTGTTTCGGAATCACGTAAAACTACTGGGCCGATTTCAATGCGGTTTTCGCTGATCGACAGCAAATTCTTAGACTTAATTCTTCGCAACTTTTTGTTCTGAGAATCCAGCGGGATTTTTTCTGGGAATTATTTAAAATGGTCAGATTCACTAATCGATAGCAAATTTTATGTAGTAAAATGTGTGATACTTTTTATCCTGAGAATCCCGCGGGAACTTTCCTGGCAGTTTGTAGTGGTTCGAATGCGTAAAAATTAGCTAATTCCGACACAGTTTTCTCTAAAATTATAGCTTACATTCCTTTTTAAATGCTTTGGTACTTTGTGCCCGGAAATCCCGCGGGAATTTCAAGTCGTAACGGTTCTCCAGAACATTTATTCCGCGTACAACAATGATCTGGAGGGAACTTCCCACCACGGTCTTCCTTTTGCGCTATGACATGGGATTCTTTAAGAAGGGCGTTATAAAATTTCTTCGAGGTCGGCAACGCGTTGGTGACACGGTGTTGCAAACGTCCATGGGCGACAGTAACCACTTCCCATCAGATGGGCCGTCTGCCTGTTTGCCTACGTCAGGCTATAAAAAAAAAAAACTAATAGTAAAATGTATTTTCGATTTTAAGCGCGGTAATTTTATTTGATTTTGGTTTTTCCGACGTTTCGGTTAAAATATTAAGACCCAAACCCAGCAAAAACCAGCTGCCAGACCTCAAGACACTGTGAGCTCTTTCTGCGTACAACGGAACACAAACCAACTTGACTGATAATTACTTTTATTTTCCTTCCACCCATTTTAATATTATATAAAATTATTAGAGCTAGGCATGTTTGCTGAAGAGTTTCTTGCGCCGCTTCTTCTCTTCAAGCCATAACATGTTGCGAAGCGGTAGTAAATTAGATTAGGCTCCCATAGAGTAAATAATAACCATAAACAAAATTAAAATTAACAAGTTGGCGGTAGGCTAAATAAAACTTTAACAATACTCGTTGACACTTGACATCTTTGTTTTCCGTGATCACCAAAATCAAATGAAACTACCGCGCTTAAAACCGTTAAAACGTAGTTTTATTATGTATACAAGTCGCGAAAACTTAAGAAACTATTATGTATTTTAGATTCACCTCGATTACGTACCGTGTGAGGTCTTAACACTTTACGGCGTACTGCGTTAATAACCCGTCGAGGCTTTCAAAGGCATACCGAGGGCTGTTATTTGCAGCCGATTCACTCGAGCCTCGACGCCTAACCTGTAATTGTGGCTAACTTTAGCTCTAACTGACTACGATTTCAATACACTAACCTAACATTCTGTTTTGTAACGGTGTAGCATTTGAAATTGCTAACTGTAGAGTTACCTAATTCTCTTTGTTTTCATCTTGGTCTAATTATTTGGGGTCTGCACGATATATCGTTTCTTTCCACACTCCTCTATTTTGACATGCATCCTCTGTCACAACACAAATCATTTTTTTTTTATAGCAGGAGATCAGCAGACAGGCAGACGGCCCACTTGATGGAAAGCGGTTACCATCGCCTATGGACATTTGCAACACCAAGTTGCTGCAAATGCGCTGCTGCTCTCTTAAGGGAAACTGGAACCTGGTCACTAATGCCGGAACACAACTCAAAGTTGTTATGGCGACATAATTTAGACCAGGGGTGGTAGCCATCCAGTCGGGCGAATGCCCTACCACCTGGCAAAAATCATCATATCATCCTTCACGCAAATTACCTAATCTTTATATATAAAAATGGATCATAGAAATGTACGTACGCGCATAACTTGAGGACGACTTTACCGATTTTTATGAAATTTTATGTGTGTGTTTGAGTGAAATTTTGTGTGTGTTTAGTTTAGATTCACAATTGGAACCTGTAGGTGGCGCTGAGATCGGGTTCTAGAAACCTCGTAATCACCGGGATCAATTTTGATGATTTTGTTTTTGCGTGTTTGAGTGGGTTCCCGGATGGTTTAAATCCACAATTGGGACCGGTAGGTGGCGCTGGAATCGGGTTCTAGATTTTTATTTTTTCAGGGCCGGACAACGTGTGCCGGGACTGCTAGTAATAAATAAATCCATTAGCAACAAAATGCTTTTTTTAGATTAAGGTCACAAAACCCTAAATGAAAATAACTAAATCATTATGATCTTATTCATATTGAGATAGAGTAAGTTTGAAGGCTTGTTTATGGTTCTTAAAGAAGCCTTCAAACTTATTCTAACTCAATATGAATAAGACCGTTAGTAAACAAAGCATTAACGCCGCTTATTATTTTGCTTAAAATATTGCAACTGGTATTTATAATCTTGGGTCTGTTTCTTTTAACCCTTTAGCTCACTATTAGCACATATATGTCCGCGATGAGAGCGCACGTGATCGTTAATTGTGTTGTTGTCTCACTCTGTTTATATAGAAGTTGTATAATTTGTATGAAACGGGTATATTTTCTTGGTATATTACGAGATACTGATTGTGTTAGTCTTGCGGCTTTTTGATATATCGATAATTGTCTTAAGGATTAATGAAAAATATGTATTATCGTAATACCGAAGTAAGAAAGAGAGTTGGTCTGAAAGAGAGTGTCGGGGTGAAGGTAAGGAAAGGAATGCTCCGGTGGTTCGGGCATGTGGAAAGAATGCATGATGAAAGAATGACTAAACAGATATACAATGCAAAAGTGGATGGATGCAGAAGTCGTGGAAGGCCACGACACACCTTCCATGATCAAATTGATCGTGTACTAGCAGAAGGTGATGTCAGGAGCCTTAAGAACAGACGAGTGTGCATGACAAGAGTTATGAATGTCAAAGAGGCAAGTGAGGTGTGTAAGAATAAGCCTAAATGGCACTCTGTTGTTCGTGCCTACCCCGCAAGGGAACTGGCGTGAAGTTATGTATGTGTGTATGTATGTATGTATTATCTATCTACTCTCTTACTTCTTCTCTTTTAACAGCAACTAAAATTGTTTTGGAAGCGGTAGTAGAGTCACGAATTGCAATAAGTAATCTGTATTAATTTTAAATTCTTTCAAAAATTACGAAAAAAACTGTTATTTGTTTGTATAATGTGTCTTTATAAATACTTCTACTAAGAAAGTTATTTCGTTTACTAAGCTTAATATTAAAATGCATTCCATTGACATTCATACTCATTTTAAATATATTAACATCTATATTAAGTACGCAATGTAGATGTAATTCCAATTTATATGTTAATACACTGAATACAACATTATTTGAAACCGGTGCTGTGTCACTTAGATTAGTATCTTTCACAATGTTATGGCCATTTGAATCATAATGTGCCGTAGTTTGGATAATTTTGTCATCATCATCAGCTATTACTGCATTTTTGTCGTAATGTAATTTATTTTTAATAGATCTCCGATCATTTTGGTTCCCATTTCGTTGTTAACTTATTGCAAAGGAGGTTTTTTTTTTAATATATTTAATGCCCAAATTTATAGCTGACTGTATAAAATGAAATTTAATACAGCATATTAACTATAAGGTAAGTACCATTTAATCTATGGCTGAAAGGCTGATTCGTGCAGGAACGGAGAAAGAATACAATTTTATGCGACCAGGCGGCCTGTCGCAAGAAGGCCGCCTGGTCGAATATAATATATAAATTCGACCATAATAATTAATTTAATTTATAAGTTAGAACATTATTAAGGTTCTGTTGTCAAAGACTGTACTTCTATAATCACAGATTTCGCCAAGGCTACACTGTTGATTTGACTTTAACAATAAACAAAAGAGTATACATGCGTGTGTGTGTCAAATACACGGTAGTGTGTGTAATGTATTTTTTATGCATAACTTAAAAAAATATATTAGCATTCTGCATTCCTTCTCTATATAAACTATAAGTGTGCGAAATTTCATACTCCTCCGTCCGCGCAATTTTCGTAAAAAGGGGTACAAAGTTTTTGCTGTGTTTTTACTTCACGTATTAATATATAGAAGATGCCCAATCTTAATTATCGGCAACTCTGACAGCGATATTTATAATCTGTATCTAAATATTGTTATAATTTGGGCCACCTGCAAACAAAGCACATTTATTACCCTTAGTCTGTGTTTGAGCTAATAACATTGAAACGCTTTTATGACCGCCTTCTTTTGTTTACTTCGTGTTTAAAATTTGTGATTGTTAAAAACAGCCCATTGTGTATTGTAATCTTTATGGCAGTCATTAGCCAGGTGTGATTCTTCGAAATTCGGTCTACGCGGTCGGGTAGCCATATTGTATCGGTGCAGTATAAAGCAATGGTCCAATAGAGAGATCGGCAGTCGAGCGATAATCAGCCGCGAGGCAAGACTTGTGTTCATTCGATAATCTATTTAGTGACGGACTTTGCGCGTGTATATTGAATCGCGCATTACGTTTGGACTGATTGTGTTCAGTTATATTTGAACCTGTGTTATACGTGTTTGTATAGTTCTAATACATTCTATAGTAATTCTAACGCCATTTTAATTCGAGTCCTGCAACTGGTAACAATATGAGCATCACACTCATGCATTTGCCATGGTCTTTAATTTTGCTAAATACATCAACAAATTGGTTGAATGAAACTTGACGCAACAATAACAATAATGAGTATTCAGTGACATTGTAACCAAAAATGTGGTGTCTCTATAAAGCTGATATTAGGCGCCTCGATTCTTTCCACATCAGGTGTTTAAGATCAATCCTTCATGTAAAGTGGCAAGACCGAATATCTAACACTAAAGCGCTGCGGCGGACCAAGCTAAGTGGTGTGGAAGCAATGCTTATGATGATGCGGCCACGTTCTTCGCATGAAAAACACTAGAATGCCTAAAGCTGTCTTTTACTCACAGCTTAAGGACGGAAAGCGCAAATCTGGCGGTCAATTTCTGCGTTACAGGGACGTACTCAAGCGCCATTTGTCTGCATGTGACATCCCAAGTGACGGCTGGGAAGACCGTGCTCTACAAAGAAGGGAGTGGCGTAATTCTTTAATTTTTCTTTCTTCTGACAATTTTCTTTAACAATTGCCAGGTGGTAGGGCATTTGTCCGACTGGATGGCTACCACCCCTGGTCTAAAGTATGTCGCCATAACAACCTTGAGTTGTGTTCCGGCATTAGTGACCAGGTTCCAGTTTCCATTAAGAGAGCAGCAGCGCATTTGTAGCAACTTTGCTGTTGCAAATGTCCATAGGCGATGGTAACCGTTTTCCATCAAGTGGGCCGTCTGCCTGTCTGCTGATCTCCTGCAATTAAAAAAAAAAAAAACTATTGATAAGGCTGTTGCTGCCTTCGAAACGCAACGCGTAGAACACTCTGACGAGCAACGCCTTATCAAAAAGAACTATACATACGACTCATCAGGACGGCTGTATTGCGCTCCTTGCAAAAGAACTTTTGAAACCAAAGTTGGTTTCGCTAGTCACCTGCGCTCGCGCAGCCGGACTTGACAAGGTTTGACGGATACGTCAAGGAGGCCAATAAACCAAAAATGAATAATCTAGTACAAGTTTTAAAAATGGCGGTTGCGAACAATGATGTCCACAGTTTGCCCTACTGTGACCGATTCGTCCAACGCCTACAAGCCGTCATAAAGAAGTATCATTGGAATATTTCCCAATAAATTCAGATCGACTTGCATAACAGCAATTTATTAAGCGAAAGCGTCTATTGCGACTTTCAAATTACAATATTTTTATGACGAATCACAATTTTATAGTGTCCCCTATTAAGGGCCCAGAAGTGAGGAAGTATTTTAATTGGCAGTCATTTTATATCCGATGCGTCCCACGCGCGACCAGTGTGTGGTCGAAGCGATTAGTTTATTGTGCAATCATTTTGTTTTTTATTATTTGTTCTCTATAACTGTATTTTTATATACTGACCAAGGTAGGTATTTATATTTAACCGTGCAGGAACGAATCAAGAATACTAATATGGTATGGCATTTGTCCGTCTAGAAAGTCTAGATGAACACCAACCCTTGCCTAGAGTACGCCTCCAAAACAGCCTTCAGTCATGTTCCTGCAATTATAATAGTGGCCATACAACTTGAATATCATAAACATTTTTTTCTCATTGTTGAAGTACAGCAAACAGGCTGACGTTCTACCTGATGGAAAGAGGTTACCATCGCCTAAGGAAATTTGCAATATCAAAGTTGCTACCAATGTGCTGTTGGCCTGGAAACGGGGACTAAAAACTGGCCAATGATGCCGGAATACAACTCGAGACTGTTATAGCGGCATACTCTAGAATTAGACCAAATATAGTAGCCATCCAAATGGACAAATGCCCAATATTACATACATACACACATAACTTCACGCCAGTTCCCTTGTGGGGTAGGCACGAACAAAAGAGCGCCATTCGGGCGTATTCTTACACCCCTCACTTACTTCTTTAACATTCATAGATCTTGTCATGCACGCTCGTCTATTCTTAAGGCTCCTGACATAACCTTCTGCTAGTACACGATCAATTTAATCATGGAAGGTGTGTCGTGGCCTTCAACGACTTCTGCATCTATCCACTTTTGCATTGTATATCTGTTTAGTCATTCTTTCCACATGCCCGAACCACCGGAGCATTCCTTTCCTTACCTTCACCCCGACACTCTCTTTCAGACCAACTGCCCAATATTGACATTACAATTCAGTTAAATCCAAATAAATATACAAAAGCTTTTAATAAACAAGTTTTAAAATTTAGTGAAGCATATGCGAGAAGGCTTTTTGTAATTATATACGACGAAAGAGTTGCCAGACGACCGCACGTAATGGGAATAATGCAACCGCTTCAATTTAGTAATTATTCATACAAATTACTTTGTTAAAAAAATGGCCACGAATATATATATATATATATACTAGCTGTCCTGGCAGACGTTGTTCTGCCCCGAAGAAATAAAATTTGGAACCCGATTGCAGTGCCACCTACCGGGTCAATTGTGAATCTAAACCATCCTCGAATCCACTTGAACACACACAAAAATCATTAAAATCGGTCCAGCCGTTTAGGAGGAGTTCACTGTCAACACACGTACAGAAGAATTATATATATAAAGATACGAATAAATAATAAAAATAAAGCAAAGAGGTGTTGCTGGGGAGTTCTTTACACCACTTCTTCTCATTTAATAGTGACTAAAGTTGCTTTGGAAGCGGTGGTAGATTTATTACTTTCAATTAGTAATCTGTAAGATTCCGTTTTGAAATCAATACATTCATTTTCATCTTCATATGGTTTATAAAACCATTATATACGAATCTTTATAAACATCGCCACAGATAAAATCTGCTGAAATCACTAGATTAACAGAATTAATAATTATTTTTTATAATAATTTATATATTTTGTAGATATGTATATTAAGTATATATCTATGTAATATATACAATTTCTGCATATCATTTATGTATTTATTATTAAAATGTAAGTAGTTCGTACTGTATTGTCACGACCGAGGTGCCGACAAAAGCAAAGCCCTGTAGAAACACATTTTATTACCTTTTCGGTATTTAAATTTTTAAAATTTGTGATTAGAAAAACAGCCCATTGTGTATTGTAATCTTTATGGCAGTCATTACCCAGGTGTGATTCTAGGAAATTCGGTCACACGGCCGAGCAGACATATTGCATCCGTGCAGTATAAAGCAATGCCTCGATTGATGGACGAGGCAGTCGAGCGATAACCACAAGCGGAGCAAGACTTGAGTACATTCGATATTCTATTTAGTGACGAACTTTGCGCGGGTTATTGAATCGTGCATTACGTTTGGACTGGTTGTGTTCAGTTATATTTGTACCTGTGTTATACGTGTTTGTATAGTTCTTGTATAGTTGGGTATGGAAGAGAGAGCATGAAAGTAGAGTAAACGCGGTCAAGATGCGAGCACTGCGCAAAATCTGTGAAGGTAAGGAAAGGAATGCTCCGGTGGTTCGGGCATGTGGAAAGAATGACTAAACAGATATACAATGCAAAAGTGGATGGATGCAGAAGTCGTGGAAGGCCACGACACACCTTCCATGATCAAATTGATCGTGTACTAGCGGAGGGTGATGTCAGGAGCCTTAAGAACAGACGAGCGTGCATGACAAGAGTTATGAATGTCAAAGAAGCAAGTGAGGTGTGTAAGAATAAGCCTGAATGGCGCTCTGTTGCTCGTGCCTACCCCGCAAGGGAACTGGCGTGAAGTTATGTATGTATGTATGTATAAATAAAGTGTTATCTATCTATATTATTTTATTTCGTATGTAGGTCATCGGAAGTCGCCTACGAGTGGTTATTAAATTTTAATGTTTGATTTGATGTGATTTCGGGGCGTCATTGAGACCGGCTCCGAAAGGGACAAACGTATAAACGTCAATCAATAGCGAAGCCTGCGAGACGCGAGATCAAAGGCTGCCGACGAAAATTGTTATTAGCCCCACTCGTATCGCTGCCTATTCTCCGATATGGATTATTAACAAATGTCTGTATTACATTTCGCAAAAAAAATCTAGCAAATAAAATAATAGTTTAAAAAAAAACGCTTTTATAGAAAATCCAACTAAAAAAATAGAAAATAAACTTGAATTAAAAATAGTGTAAGAAAAAATGATTTTATTATAAAAAAAGCGTGGGGTTCATTGTATCAATAGTTATAAATATTTTATGAACAGATATGAGTAGAAGGGTTATTTTGATAAAATCCTGAAAGCTCTTTTTATCCGTGCAGGAACGGAGAAAGAATACAATTTCCTGCGGCCCGGCAGCCTGTCGCAAGAGGCGACTAAACAACCCACAGCCAGGTGGTAGAGTATTTGCTCGACTGGATGGCGACCACCCCTGGTCTAGAGTATGCCGCCATAACAATCTTGTGTTGTGTTCCGGCATTAGTGACCAGGTTCCAGTCTCCTTTAAGAGAGCAGCAGCGCATTTGTAGCACCTTTGGTGTTGCAAATGTCCATAGGCGATGGTAACCGCTTTCCACTAAGTGGGCCGTCTGCCTGTCTGCTGAACTCCTGCAATAAAAAAATAAAAAAACTCACATGTATATATATATTATTTATTTCTAATTTTTTAGTGATTATTTAGTGATTTAATTCCCTTCTCCGTGGAAACTTTGAAAAAAGAATTAAATACACTCTTATGATAAAATGGAACGTTATGTAATAATAAGCTTTTTTAAAAAGTTTTTTAAATACAAGCTTTTGTGATCCTGCATATCATGTAGCAGCAGAGTGCTAGCCAAGACAAGTAAAACGAGCCCAAACACGACGGGTCTATCACCACCTTCCGACTCCATCATCAGATCAGCTCCATGGTACCATATTGTTGCATTGTCACGCGATATACACATACGTGCGAAATTTCAGCTCAATCGGAAACCGGGAAGTCGATCAAATTTAACTTGAAAGATTCCGTTACATACTAACATACGTATGAAGCTAATAAAAGCGTATTAAAAAGAAACCATCTTCAAGAGTAACTGATAATTGAAAGCGGTTGAGAATCAAAAAAGTTACGGCTAAAACAAAACTTCAATCAATACACGTCTATTCGATTTTCTCGGAATTTTCTACTATATCTTCGGAATCCTATAAAAATATAATTTATACCAACTAGAAAATATATTCAATGCAACACAAAAACAATTCTCTTTTGTTTGACTTGTTTATTTTCGTCCTAAGAATAAAGTCTTTGTATCTCGCGTTAAATAAATTTATTTCTCACTAGCTGTGCCCGTAACGTCGTCCGCGTGGAATTTGATTTCAAAACCCTCCGATTTTGAAACATTCTTCATTGGTACTCCGCTCCTATTGGTCTTAGCGTGATGATATATCGCCTATAGCCTTCCTCGATAAATGGGCTATCCAACACTGAAAGAATTTTTCAAATCAGACCAGTAGTTCCTGAGATTAGCGCGTTCAATCAAACAATATATTAGTTTAAATATCGCGATATATTTTGAATGTAACGTCCGAATTGAATAATTCAAAAAGTTCTAGAAAGGTATTGAATTCGTCTTGAATATGGAGTAATTTATTTTGATAAGGATTAATACCAAGGTACAAAATAAAGAGTTTTTGAAGCGACGGCATTTAAATTATTTAAAAAAATTAAAGAAAACACTTATTGTCAGATAACTACAATAGTTAGACATATGGTTACGCGATATTTTTTGTAGACAATTATATGTTCTGCAAAGTGGTAGTACATTGTTTTGTTCTATAATCAATAGTTTTCGCAGCGCACGCCGTGTAAGGATTTTTTCGGGTCATTTTTTTACGCCTTGGGTTACATTATTGGACTTTTAGTAAGGATCCCTAATTTTTTTTTAAATATAATATAGCCTATAGCCTTCCTCGATAAGTGTACTATTCAACACTGAAAGAATTTTTCAAATCGGACCAGCGGTTCCTGAGATTAATGCGTTTAAACAAATAAACTCTTCAGCTTTATAATATTAGTATAGATAAAAGAATTATCACAATTTACTTCAACTATGAGAACATTTATAAGTTGTTGAAAAATAAGTTGTAATTTGTAGCGAGATGGAAAGCACCCATACTAAAATTGCAGGTAGTTTTGATTTATTTTTTGTACATGCAAGTTCCAGGCTCCTTCGAATCAAAAGAAACATGGATATAGATTTTGTGGAAGTGTCATTGTGTAACTTGTTATTTTTTTTATAATGTATTTATTTTTATACTAGCGGCCCGGCGCGGTTTCACCCGCGCTCTGTCCCGCTCCCGTGGTATACAGCGTCATGTTATATAGCCTATGACACTCCCTGTTAACGTAGCTTTCGAACAGTAAAAGAATTTTTAAAATCGGTTTCATAGATCCAGAGATTACCCCTACAACGTCACAAACTCACAAACTTTACCTCTTTATAATATTAGTATAGATGAGTAATGTGTTATATAATAATATTTGCAGTTATCCGTGCAGGAACGGAGAAAGAATACAATTTTCTGCGGCCGAGCGGCCTGTCCTAAGAGGCGACTAAACAACCCACAGCCAGGTGGTAGGGCGTTTTCCCGACTGGATGGCTACCACCCCTGGTCTAAAGTATGTCGTCATAACAACCTTGAGTTGTGTTCCGGCATTAGTGACCAGGTTCCAGTCTCCCTTAAGAGAGCAGCAGCGCATTTGTAGCACCTTTGGTGTTGCAAATGTCCATAGGCGATGGTAACCGCTTTCCATCAAGTGGGCCATTTGCCTGTCTGCTGATCTCCTGCAATAAAAAAAAAATATATATAATTTATTTTGCTAATTTAAAATATTTTGTAACACGTGATTTCTAGTAGTTTCTGGCTTTTATATGCTAGTTTTTACTTTTTTTTAAATGTATAATTTTTTTCCAAAATTTAACAATGGTTATGTTAAAAGTTGAACTATGGAACCTCTTGAATAAAATAATAATAATGTACATACATACATACATAACTTCACGCCAGTTCCCTTGCGGGGTAGGCACGAACAACAGAGTGCCATTTAGGCTTATTCTTACACACCTCACTTGCTTCTTTGACATTCATAACTCTTGTCATGCAAGCTCGTCTGTTTTTAAAGCTCCTGACATCACCTTCTGCTAGTACACGATCAATTTGATCACGGCAGGTGTGTCGTGGCCTTCCACGACTTCTGCATCCATCCACTTTTGCATTGTATATCTGTTTAGTCATTCTTTCCTTACCTTCACCCCGACACTCTCTTTCTTACTTCGGTATTACGAACGCGGTCCGCAAGCGTCACTCCGCAGATTTTGCGCAGTGCTCGCATCTCGACCGCGTTTACTCTACTTTCATGCTCTCTCTTCCATACCCAACTCTCGCTTCCATACGTGAGCGTAGGTACCAGCACCGCGTTGTGTATGGCGAGCTGGGCCTTCAGGCTGAGGTTCTTAGCGCCTAGAAGTTTACCTAACCTAAGTTTACCTACCTAACCCAAATAATAATAATGTAAAAGACATTATTATTATTTGATAAATAAAACACTTCAAAAAGGTTTAAATTTATTCTAAATCCATAAAGTACCTAATAGTGTATGTTTGAAATGCATTATTATTGTAATTGATTGAATAACCGGCGCCTGGTTCAAAGGTATCGCGATGAAATTCCTTAACCCTCATAAACCATTATTTCCTTCCCATGATTATCAAAAGCAGTTCGGCCGATAACATCTCCCCCTGAAAGTGTTTCAAAACACGCTCTTTTCACTAAACAACACATCGACGCGATTCTCTAGTGATGCCAATATTTTTACGATTTATCGACATAAAAGTGCAGATCGTATTTCATATTTTTTGTGATCAAAAAATTAATTTTATATTTTTGAGCGATTTTTTTCTAGTAACTATATACTTATAAAGAAAGTGTTAAGTGTTTTTCTGTGAAATCAAAATAAATGGCATTTTTAAGTCAAGATTGAAATCATTTGGTCTTGTTTAGTGCGAAAACGGCGTGCAACGTCTTCTGATGCTAAACGCCGATTATGAACGTTAATGAGAACTAACTAAAGAGGTTGTATTCGCAAGTTCATATAATGTATATATATTTTTTTTATCGCAGGAGATCAGCAGTCAGGCAGACGGCCCACTTGATGGAAAGCGGTTACCATCTCCTATGGATATTTGCAACAGCAAAGTTGCTACAAATGCGCTGCTGCTCTCTTAAGGGAGACTGGAACCTGGTCACTAATGCCGGAACACAACTCAAGGTTGTTATGGCGACATACTCTAGACCAGGGGTGATAGCCATCCAGTCGGGCAAATGCCTTACCACCTGGCTATGGGTTGTTAAGTCGCCTCTTACGACAGGCCGCCCGGCAGGAAATTGTATTCTTTCTCCACCCCTGCACGGATAAAAATATGACAAGTATCAACATAAAGTGGAGTTTTATCCTCTGTCTTACAACTACGAGTATAACTAGACATGTGTCAGTTACAATAATAGATTCTCCAAAGTCGCCCGCCATCTGATATGTTTGGATTACTTATAATTTAATGGAAGCTGTAACAGATTGAAAATCACTGCCTTGATACAGGATAATCCAGAGTTATCGTGCTCCCTTTCGTTCATAAAAAGCGCGGGGCACATGGGAGGAGGGTGGTTTTAGTGGGTAGTGGGTGTTGCCCGTGCAACTTCTCTGAGTCTTCACACAAGCTGGCGTGATTATTGTTCAGATTGCCTCTTGTCAAAGGGGAAAGCCTTCATGGTCAACTATGGTCTAATCCCTTGCAAAGGACCCAGTATTGTGCGTAAATAGCATTTCCCCCGCCTTAAAAAAAAAAGAGTTATCGGCCTCATGGTCTGGAATGTTAAATACACTTTTTTCAAATCGTTTACAGATATTTTATGATACCTACATAATATGTCTTTATGTTTTACGTGTAAGTCCCGTTAGTTTAACTTCTTTTTTTAAAGTTTTATGTGCATTTCGATACCTCGGGGCTCAAAGGGCGTAAGCACCAAAACTCGATTTTTCAGGAGAGCCGAAAAACAAAATATAAAATATTATTTCGGACAGCACTTTTTTGATTCTTAGCCTAAATAAACCATTCTAAAACAAAAAGTCTTAAAATTTTATGATGCAATACACCGTTAAATTATATTTCAAATAGATTTAAAAGTAACAAAATCAGCTTTGGGGCGTTTACACCCTAAAAATCTATGGATGTGTGATCAGAGATGGTTGTAACTGCCAATTTGCCTACTAATTCTATCAGTTTCTAGACTGTGGCTTTGTTTTCATCAGTTGATTGAATATCAAGTAAAGAGAGAAAATAAGAAATTCTTTTCTTTCTTTATTTGTCTATTTAATTTCAATTTTATTTATTAACTTAGTATATCAATATATCAACTCAGACAACTAATTGTATCATCTACGGTGTAGTCTACTACCCTCGCGTTTATGATCATTAACATTGGTTGCGTAACACCATTTTTTGTCGAATTGGAACTTTACATACACTGATCGATAGAGGAGAAAAAATTAAGTAGGGCTGCATTAAAAAGTAAATTTCGCCGAATTGCCGGTTACGTCCTTCGAGCCCCGAGGTATCGATTTATTCTCGACAAATTTTTTTCTTTCTTTCTTTCATTCAGCATCTCTGACAGTTCACTGCATAAGAACGTACAAATTTACAATGCAGTGCAATTTCCAATGTCGCAATTGTCGATATGATGCACATCCCTCGAAGAGCTCTGTCAATGACGCAATGCACTTAACCATTTTTTGTATGGAAATCTGAAATTACATACACCCGTCCTGGGATGAATGGGCCGTTTAAAAGCGTTCCCTTTGACGCACGTGTCGACGCCGTCACTCGCCAAAGCGCTATTTCTGTTCGCACCTTTAAATGGGGGGTTCGACCACTTTAAATGTGCACATGGTGCTGATTTCGAGATAGTGGCAATGTTGGTACTCCGGTTGAGAGGTGCCGAA